>OU015490.1:188161639-188324139 GCA_907164885.2 Dolomedes plantarius
CATACGACTGCAATCCACGACTCGTCTATGTCGCGTTCTAATTATCTCTACCCCCTGTAGTTTTCCAACTACCCCTATTCTCAAATTCTTACAACAGTTCTTTCCCACTCTAGCATGTGTTGACATGGTACAAACATCCATCACGTTCGCCCGTGGTCAGGGATGTCTTCTGATTGGAAGAATGCTTGTGGAGGGTAACCGCCCCTCTCCTGTAAAAACTGGAGTATGTTTTCACGGCACAAAAGGTTCCCACTTGGTGAGGTATCCCCTTAAAGCATAAAGGAATCTTAGTTACACAGTGACACACCACACGGTGTGTTTTCTAGGAGGCCGCCAACTCACTGTAGGCAGTTAAAGTTAAAGTTAAAGTACACAACTCACTGTAGGCAGTTAAAGTTAAAGTTAAAGTACACAGGCATAGATTTATACATCAACACTTCCCCTAAATCTATACCTGTCATCAAAAGAAAACATGAATACAAATTAAACAGTCTTTAAAAAAAAAACACTAAACAAAAAAGGATCAAGTTAGAGTCTTAATGTCAGACATGCCAAGACAGTCTCGAAGTTTCATGTAACGAAACTTTGGCAAGGGTTTTGTGAACAAATCAGCAACTTGTCTTTCACTTTCACAATATTGAACGTCTAACAGTCCATTTTGATATTTTTCTCTAACAAACTTAAAGCGAATATCTATGTGTTTTGTTCGACTGTGAAACTCAGGGTTTTTTATTAATCGAATAGCACTTTCATTGTCAATTTGTAGCACAGGCCTATCAACTGAGGAACATAAATCCAGCAAAATTCTATGTAACCACACAGCTTCTTTTGATGCCTGACTTGCAGCAACAAATTCTGCTTCTGTAGTCGACAAGGCAATGCATGTTTGACGTTTACTGGCCCAGGTTATAGCTCCGCCACTGTACTTGAACAACATACCTGAAGTAGACTTTCTACTTACTGGATCACCAGCAAAATCATAATCGCTGAAACATTCTAGCTTGGTGTTTGCACCTGATTTATACTTAATACCCCAACTAGAAGTTCCTTTTAAGTATTTCAATACTTTCTTCACTAAGCACCAATGGATTTTTAAGGGTTTATCCAAAACTTGAGACAATACACTTATGGTATATGCTATGTCAGGTCTGGAAACTGTAGCTAAATAAATCAAACTTCCTACTGCTTTTCTATAAGGTGTTTGTTCATCAAGTTTTTCTGAGGTTTTTAAAGAGAGCACATTTTTGTCAATAGGAATGCAAACAGGATTTGCTGTAGACATATTAAAACTGTCCAAGACCTTCTTACAGTAATTTTCTTGATGTATAAAAATAGAACCATCACTTAAATATTGAATTTGTAAGCCCAAGAAATAATTAGCAGGTTCAGACCTTACAGTGAAGTTTGCTGACAATTTTTCAAAAAACAGTTCTAGAAGTGTTTCATCTCTTGCAGCAACCAGTCCATCATCAACATAGAGGACCAAAAACAAGGATTTGTCCTTGTTTAAAAATAAGCAAGGATCACTGTCCATCTGGTTTAAGTCACAGCTCTGAAGAAATTTTTTAAACTTTTCATTCCAGCATCGAGGGGCTTGTTTCAGCCCATATATGCTTTTCAATAGTTTGCATACTCGCCCAGTTCCATCATCATACCCTTGAGGCTGCTTCATGTAAATCTCTTCTTGGAGCTCACCGTACAGAAATGCACTTTTGACATCAAACTGTGCCAATTTTAAATTCTCACTTGCAGACACACTAATTAGAGTTCTAACAGTGTCCCAGCGAACCACTGGACTAAAAGTTTCTTGAAAATCAGTCCCAAACTTTTGAGAGAAGCCCTTTGCAACAAGCCTGGCTTTGAATCGATCTACTTTGCCCTCAACATCTCGTTTGATTTTGAAGACCCATCGATTCTCAACTGCTTTTCTGTCTTCTGGCAAGTTTATTAACTCCCATGTGTTGTTTTCAGCTAAGGTTTTTAGCTCTTCTTGCATTGCAATAGTCCAATTATCTTTGTCAGGAGAATTGAGTGCTTCATCAAATGTTGTTGGCTCATCTTCTGCAAACATAACATAGTCACTAAATCTTGCAGGTTTTGCATTTGAGATCTATCTCGCAAATTTAATCCACTTCCAACCGGATCAGTATTTTCTGTATCAGAAGCTTCTATATTATTACTACCAATAACATTACTTTCTTCACATGTTGTTTCTGTTGAGCATAAAGGAATCTTGTCCACAGGCATTTTCTCACTGATAATTTCATTTCTGAAAACTACATCACGTGATAAAATAACCTCATTCTTTTCTGGGATAAAAACACGATAACCCTCTTTGTTTCCACAATATCCAACAAGATAACCTTTCTGTGCTTTCTTGTCAAATTTCTTTCTTCTTTGTTTTGGAATGTGAATAAAGCACTCAGTACCAAAAACTCTTATGGCGGGTTCACACATTACCGAGCTAGGTGAGGCGAGCGCTCATCAATTACGTTCCCAGCTGACAGTTTTACGACTTAATAGCGCTCGCCTCGGCGACTCGGGCGAGCGAGTGGTCAGCGGTTTTCTAGCGAACTTCAAAGGAAATGGTTACCAGAAAGGTATATGTGACACGGAAGACAGTCAGTGATCATTATTGCTGTTTTTGGCAAAAAAACTTCGTTAATGGCTACTTTTCGCAGTAGACTTTACCTTTGTGAATGCCTGAAATGTTTTATTTAAAAAATTTCAAAATAAAAATATAATATATATATATATATATATATATATATATATATATATATATATATATGTGTATAAATATATATATATATATATATATATATATATATATATATGTGTATAAATATATATATATATATATGTGTGTGTATAAATATATATATATATATATATGTATGTATAAATATATATATATATATATATATATATATATATATATATAAATATATATATATGTGTGTGTGTGTGTGTGTATATGTATAAATATGTATGCATATATATATATATATATATATATAAATATATATATATATATATATAAATATATATATATGTGTGTGTGTGTATATGTATAAATATGTATGTATATATATATATATATATATATATATATATATATATATAAATATATATATATATATATGTGTGTGTGTGTGTATATGTATAAATATGTATATATATATATATATATATATATATACATACGCACACATATATATATAGTGGCTCCCAAAAGTGTTCGTACACTTACGAATATCAATGAAATAGGAGTCTATCCATTAATTAAAATTAATATTTCAGGATGGGTATTTAATAATAAAATTCACGTTTGAGTGATGTAAAAGTTTCTGCAGAATTCAATGAAACATTTTCTACTTCAATTTCACCTGAAATTTTTTGACGAGTTCTCAGAACAGCTGGATTACATGGGCGTTCTGCCCATAGAAAAATTTTTGTGAGTGAGAAAAACAGAAAGTTTAGGCCTCCCTTCGCACTATCAATGATAAATAAGCCCCAAACCTATTGGAATAATGTCTTATATGCCGATGAATATTTTTGGTGCTGATGGGCGTATAATTGTATGGAGAAGAAAAAAATGAGGAACTTAATCCCAAGAACTTAGTAGGAACAGTTAAGCATGCGGGTGAAGGCATGCTTAACTGTTATATACATATATGTGTGTGTATATATATATATGTATATATGTCTATCTATATATATATATATATATATATATATATATATATATATATATATATATATATAATATAATCCGCTCGCCTCCTGAGTACGCAAGAACAAAAATAACGCCAAATTTCCAGCCAAATGTGTTCCCCAACTCAGTTGGGCCCGGGGGGGTTTAAACGAGGGGAGCTCTAGTTCACTTCCGCTCCGAGCGAAGCGAATTCAGGGGGCGGGGAGCTCCGGTTCGAACTCGGGTATGTGTGAACGAGGTATTAAATGATTTATAGTAGGTACTTCATTGAACCAAAGTTCATATGGTGATTTTCCTTCTTCAGGAGTAGGACCTGTGCGATTTAATACATATGCAGCAGTATTGATAGCTTCACCCCACAATCTTTCAGGTAATTCTTTAGCATGCAGCATAGATCTTGCAGCTTCGACTAAAATTCTATTTTCTCTCTCTATAGCACCATTCTGCTCTGGGGTATAGGGCATAGATGTTCGATGATGTAAACCAGCTTTCTGCACTATGTCATTGACTTCCAAATTGTCAAATTCTTTTCCTCCATCTGTCAAAAATTCTTTTAAAGTATAACCAGCAGTTTTCACTTCAGCTAAAAATCTGGACAACATCATTTTAACTTCAGATTTTTCTTTCATCAAGTAGACAGTTCTGTATTTAGAATAATCATCTTTAAATGCTACAAAATACCGATTACCTCCTAAGGACTTTTCAGGCATTGGCCCACATACATCAGCATGAACTAAGTGGCCAGGAGAAGTAGGTCTATTCTGACGAGTGCCAAAGCTTAATCTGTGCATTTTCCCATACATACATGCATCACAGTATTCACTATCAAGCTTTACTTCTATACCTTTATGTTTTAAAAACTTTTGAACATGGCGTTTGTTTTGATGACCCATACGCTCATGCCATAATTGAAGACTGTCATTTTCAACTGCCAAACAAGCAGCTTCAGGTCTCAATACACGCATAAGAAGTCTGTATACTGTATGATGTCTAACCCCAACAGCAACAGTCTCACCACTACTATTTCTGAATTCACGAAGTTTGTTATCAGCATGTTCAGTTAGATCATTGTTCAATGCTGCACCTGATGAAAAAAGATTTTGGTCACTCTCAGGAACATACCAAACTTTAGTGAGATAACCTGGTTTCCATTTACCATTGACGAGCATCTCAATTTTAATTTCGCCAATTCCAATGGCAAACATTGCTCTACCATCTCCGAGTCGTAAGGGTTTTGGAGAATCAAATTCTTTGTAGGATGAAAACCAGCTAAGCTTTGAAGATATATGATGTGAAGCACCTGAATCAATAAGCCAATAATCTTTACTGTTATTTTCAGCAACTGTCATAAATGCTTGACCAAGATTTTGCTCAACTTTCTCAGCACCTTTTCCTTTTAGTGAATAACAGTTCTTTTTCAAGTGCCCTAGGCAGCCACAAGCATAGCATTTAATCTTCTTATTCTTAGAAACCTTCTGAGAATTCACACCATTTTTATCAGAATACTTTTTATCAGCAACATTATTTGGCTTTACTATAAATGCTACACTGTTATTTTCTGTAAAAGGTTTTCCCTTAATTTCTTCCAACCGTTGCTCATGTAGACGCAGTCTTTCAGTTAATCCTGATATTGTTCTTTCTTTGGAAGGCACTGATTCCCAAGCATTTTTAAATTCCAAATACTCATTAGGTAACGTATTCAATATTCTATTCAACAGCATAGACTGAGGGAGTTGCACGTTTTCAGTCTTTAACTCTGCTTGTAGCTCTTGCCAAATTCTTTGCAATTTAGACACATGAATAGCTATATTGTCCATTGGATCTTTGACATAATTAAATAGCTGGGAATATAATAAATCTAACCTCCTTTCATTCTTTTGCTCATAAACAGAATGTAGAGCATCCCACATTTCTTTACCACTTTTGCAGGTAAGAATATGTTGCTTAGGTTCAGGTCTTACACTGGAGCCTATAATGTACCGAGCGATTGCGTCCGCCTCTTCGTAAGCTTTCAGTGAAGTTGCATATTGTTTACGCACAGCTTCCGTAGCATCCGCTTCCGGCACTTCGGGTTTCGTCTTCTCGCCCAACACCAAGGGCATAGCTTTCTGTACATTAAGTTGTAATTCTACATCGAATTTCCAACTTATCCAGTTCCTTTCGCCTTCTAATTTTTCTATGAAGCTGAACTTATCCATGTTCCCGCTTGCAAAAAAAAAGAAACACTTCCTAAAAACTGTCCGAAAAAGAACTTACGCCAGTTAGGCCTAACAGAATGCCGATCACGAAACGAAGTCCACGTTTAACAAAGTTCAAACTATTAGCGTTACCATGCTGGGCCCATAACCACTTGAAGGTAATCAAGGATGGCTAATAATACTGGTAGCAAATACTTATTAGGCATTTATTTAATACTAAAAGTTAAAGCATAAAGGAATCTTAGTTACAATGTGACACACCACACGGTGTGTTTTCTAGGAGGCCGCCAACTCACTGTAGGCAGTTAAAGTTAAAGTACACAACTCACTGTAGGCACTTAAAGTTAAAGTTAAAGTACACAGGCATAGATTTATACATCAACACAATGACTCTCGCCGTAGGGGGTGAAGATGCTCGGCCATCTCCCTTTTCCTGTTAAGACACTCAACTGGTAACGTTTGAGAATATCTAATAGTGCCAACACTGAGCAAAAATTCAAAACGCGGCCTGGCCTAGTTTTATTTACTTAAAAATATTTCATTTATTTTTTGTATATTTTGTAGAAAATCTGACAAATCGAAATTATTTATACAAAAGTTTTCACAAATTTTTATTTCACGATTTCAAATTTTGCGCCCCTCATGATTCGTGCGCCTGGAGCAGTTCGCTCCAACTGCTCCACGGTAGCTACGCTCCTGCTCGATGACCTTCCTTCTACACCGACTTTCAAAAATCGATGGGACCTCCTCCAGGATCTAAAGCGTGGATTTTGGAAACGCTGGAATCGTGCATCCCAGCGTCAGTGTTCCCAAGACAAATTGTACTATAACTATGCCCACAAGCGAAACTCTGATATGTACTACAAATGCGAAAATGGCATTTTGAGGGAAGGAGTTTGCCCCGATGGACTGGTCTTCGATGACAAGGAACTGCCAGATACAATCCGGTGCGACCTGCCCTTTGACATTGATTGCAGTACTTCCTGAGTATCGGGACATTGAAGAATAATGCCCTGATAGGGTGGGAGTATGTTCGCTCTCACTGACATTCGCGAACGAAATCTAACGAATTTTTTGCGACTTCTCCCTTATTAACTTAACTGACTTTTAACCTAAGTAAGCTCCTTTAAAATATCGCAGCAAATTTTTTCGATAATGAGTATTGGTTAAGAATACACATCATAAAATACCATTGGTGTTTTGATACCTTAATCATTTATCTGAACAGAAGTCACTCACCCTGCCTTGCGATTTTTTACGCGCTGGCAAAAAGTTTTTGAAATTGGCATTGCCCTGATTTTTCTTTATTAAACAATGTTTTAGAATATTAACTCGATGAGTAATCTGTACATTTTACACATTTTTAAGAATATTTTCCATATTAAGCACATTGTCATCTTTGTACAGATTTTGTAGAAAATTTGCCTTGTAAGACATGATAATCTTCCATTGGTAACATTAAAATACGAAAAAGATGTTAATGCTTTCCCAATAGTTTTCAGTCTTTCAAGAAATGAATTAATAGCTGCGTATACTTAAGCACATGAAATGGAAGACACGCAGTGGCACACCCAGGATTGTTTCTTGTGGGGGTGGGGGGTGGGCGAGATGAAAGGATAAGAATATTTATAATGCAAAATCAATATTCATAATGAAATTTAAATTTCTTTGGGGGAGGCCAGGGCCCTTGCCACCCCCCCTCCTGGGTGCGCCACTGGAGACATAGGATTTAACCATGTATTTTACAAACGTTGGACTTGAAAAAATTTATTTTATTAAAAATTAGTTTTAAATATAAATTTTTTAATTAACGTATTTCCGATCAAACTTCGAAGTTATTTAGAGCTTTAAACTTAAAAAATGTGTTTTGCAAACTAAATTAAAATTTGCTTATTTGAGGAATAATTTAAGACAACTAGTTAGCAAGAAAATTATATTGAAGGATAAAATTTGATGATGCTAATATGTTAATTTTATAAAATTCTTAAGCATAGGAAAAACAGACATTCTCCCGACCCACTCATAATTATTGACGAGGAGAAACCCTGTCAAATAGAAATTTTCGTAAATTTTAAAAAATACTTGGCCATCAACTAGAAATTAAAAAAAAGTGTTACACAGAAAAATTGATGGGGGAAGGGGGTTAAAAAACAAACATCCTTGTGACTACAGTAATGAAATTCCCAAAAGCAAATTAATTACTGCTAGACTTAGAATTTATTATCTTTCTCGAAGGACAAGTCTGATGAAACCCTGCCTGGTTTTTAAACAAGAATTTCGCCAAAATTTGCTCTAGAACATCACCTTTAATCTGTCATTCAAGGGTCACGCCTGCCACACACCGCTGAGAATGATATTACAGCAATTTAAAACATTTAAGCTAGTCTTAGTCACTTAAATTAGAAATCTGATATAAATTTTCTTAGAACTATAGATTTCTATTATAAGTATACCAATCACGATTAAATGTAGCCACTATTAAAAACAGTCCTACTCACTCCAGGATACAGAACAGGCATCCGATTTTATATGCTGACATCTACTTGCTTACGCAAGTAAATCAATTCAAAAGTAATGCTCTGCTTTCCTACACTTTGTCATAGGGCTATCCAGTTCTTTTTCCGGTGTTATTGCTCTAAAGCATATTCTCCTAAAATGGTATTCTTACACGGATCTCACGATGAAAGTCGCATCGTTACCATCCACAAGATCATTTCCACAAATAATGATCGATGGTCCTCCAGCATACTTGCAGTGCTGCCATCTATTGAAAGATTCAACAACTATTCTTATGATCCTAATGCGATCCTAAATGCGATTCAATGTAAAATATTAAAAAAATTTTTCTCCTCTTAATTCCACAACCACACGAAATTTAAAGCACACCCCCCCTCCACACACACACTTTCCCATATTCCTCCGCAGGGAAAAAATAAAAACCCAAAAAGTGACTCGTTTTGAGTTAATGTGCAATTTTGTGTCTCGTAATTCTCTTTATCAAGTTGGCTGTTGCAAATTGCAAAAAAATCTTAGCCAATATATGTTAAATAATTTGTACTATGCAGTTCAGATTTATGTTAATGCTGCAACAAGAATAAATGTACAAGAATAAGTCGTAAAGCTGAAGTAAACGAGATTCGACTACCTTCGAACCAATATCCAACTTGCATTCCCACACATTGAGAGCACACATTACACTTCCAAAATAAGTCTTCACTGAAGTATACTTTCTCTTTTAAAGTCTGACCTGCTTTCATTACCATTACAACAAGAATAGTAATAATTAAAAATTATTTATATATATATTTTTTCTTTCCGTTCTGAATCTCATGAGCCATATCATAAAGTTGTATACTGGAGAATAAACGATGAGCCACATTTATCGTTACTGAAACTGACTGAACACATTCTCAATTAGTGCTGCCATCTAGTAGCTCATTGATAATTTTTCTTCAGTATTGCTATCTTACAGGGAGAAGTGCTATTGAATAATTTAATCACGCGGGCTATAAAGTATGACTTTTCCTCTTACGTTGATACCTTCTTGGCTGGTCTGTTTTACTCTATCTGTTCTAACGAAATATTTGCGACTTTTCTCTTACTAACTTGACTGACTAAAAAACCTAAGTAACCTCCATTGAAATAAAGCAGAACTAAGAAATTACACGATTGAAGAGTCGTAAAAAGAATGGCACTCTCGAGTCATTGTGGGGAGTCATCATGCGCTTGCCGCAATTTTAGGAACGTAGTTTTTGTGCTGCTAACTTAAGATACTAGTTGGTACCCGTCAAAACATGACGGCTAGATAGCAAATAAATGTACTAATACACAAATTATACTCAACACATCATTGCCAAATGTTGAAAATCATAATAATGCGCAGAAACAAATTAATGTGTTTAAGCGGCCTCGTGCTTAGTGAGTATCTAAAGCCAAATTTTAAAATGTCACTGAAAAAGCGCAGAAAGCAATTTTTTAATTGTAAATTATTACTCATTAAACACCACGAAATAAACAATTCCCATCAGGTTTAATCTTATATTTCACAAACATAATTATTATAAAAATAAAAATGGCAGAGAGACACTCCTCAGAATAAACATGTATATCATTAAAACATGTCACTGACCATGCGCAGAAATCAATTTTTCAATTGTAAATTATCACAAATTAATAGAAATAAAGGTTATAAAAACTAAATTTGACAAATCTACAGAATACAATCTTTCGTTTAAGACCAAAATGAAGTAAACTGATGCAGTAGTTTTCTCTCGCGGACCGCACAAAAATACGAATTAGAAACTTAAACATATAGATATTGAATTATATCTATTTTTCTCATACTAATTTATTCAATGAAAGTTAATAAAAGTATCATTAACTAGTTTGGCATGAGTTTTACCTCAATACATTTCAACCATAAACGTAGCATCGGGAGGGGGGGGGGTGACATGCCCCCCTCCCAACTTAACTTGGAATATATTAAAACGATAATAGAAGTTCAGTTAAAATCTGAAAATTGTAGAAAATTTTAAGAAAAATGTTTTTTTCCCCCACTTTTTCAAACTGAGAAACTTAAGATTTCGACTATGCCTTTAGCTTTAACATAGTTTTTAACAACGATATGATTCATAACAAAAATATGATGCTATATTTTTTTCTCATTTTATTTATTTTTCTCATTGTATAACTTTTGAATACTACTCAAACAGCAATTCTGTTGTTACTAAATTAAAAAAAATAATATTTCATATTTTAAGGACCGTCCAGCAGTCAGTGCACTGAGGAGGACCCTAACTGAATTCAATTCGTGATACGTTCAATTGAATTCAATTCGTGATCGTTCAATTTAAATAACTACTACAAACTTTAAATAAACATGTGAACATCCCTATCAGAGAACAATTATAAACGATAAAAAAAATTTCAAAAAGTTTACAAACATTTTAAAAAGTTACAAAATCACACTGAAAACAGGATACATTTTATGTTACATTTCATTATGTTTCAGATACAAATAAAACATGAATGAAACAGATAAAACACCGATTAAGGAATCAAATGATGACTGTAAGATTTCTAAAATAATTGGTCAAAATATATTGAATTATGATGAAATGGAATACATTCTATAAAGAAAATTTTAAACTTTCGAATGCTCAGATTACAGCTCATCAGACAGTCACAAAACTCAACAATTGAATTAAATTCCTTTTAAAGTAATATTAAATGAATGAAATTTTTAACACCATAATTATGAATCGAGAAATTAAACATAACTGACATAAGTCAGATTTATATAACAATATTTTGCTGGAATACTATTTTGCAATATTTTGTGAATATTTTTGCTGGAATAAATCAGAAAACAGAAAAAGCATCTATACAAGTTTACATTTTGTTTATTTATCACTCTGAAACAACAGATATGATAGTATCTGCTCTGGAAGTTGCAACTTTTTAATATCTCTCATGTTGGAAAGACCTATGGATTTTCGTATAGAATATCTACAGCAGTGTTGTAGAGTAGGTGGATTAGATGCTATTTTCTCATATCACAGCTGCTTTTTCATCACTAAAAGAAAGTTTTCATGTTCTAAATCGATTAGAAAACTGTTTGTTGCGAAATCAAGCACATCCTGTAACTTCTCAATAATACGCTCATAAATTATGTCCAGTAAAGGCTGCTCTAGAGGAAATTTCATATATCGAGATATAGGACGGTCCACAATCATTCCCTTTTCTTCCAAGCGTTGACATATGATATCTACTTCATAATTCATGACTACAACAGATGTACCAGTTACATCGTGAACTAGCCTAATTGTATCATCAACAAATTCTACGTCTTCCAAATAAAATGACTTTAAAAGAGGTAGTTTTGGCATAGATTTCATGATGCATTTTAAAATGTCCTGTGCATAAGGTCCTAGTAGCAGGTTTTCAAGAAGTGATATGCAGGTACTGTGATTGAAGCATACATCTGTTATGTTTACATTAGCACCATAGGCAATTAAAAATGATATAATTTCTATATCACTGACAGGATTAAGAGCTAAGTACAGAGGTGATTCACCCCTAGATGTAGGCTTATTGATATCAGTATTAAAACCCTCTAGCACAAGAAGTTTCAAAATTTCTATATCAGCATCAATATTTGGCCTATCAAGCAATATATGTAATGGTGAAAAGCCATACTTGTTGATGGGGTTGATATCACATCCTAAATGTACAAGTTCTCTTACACATTCTACCATTCTATTTTCCACAGCATAATGCAGCGGGGTATCTAAAGTATCCAAACTGGGTAAAAGTAGACAAGCTCGACATTTAGAACGTCTTAAAAGTGTTAACATACAATCTTTTAAATTACCTTTTGCTGCAATATGTAGACTAGTATAGCCATTTATATCAACAGCGTCACAATCTGCACCAAACTGTAATAATAATTCTACACAGTTCACATGATTATATTTAGCAGCTAGATGAAGAGCAGATGTACCTCTTTTCATAAATTTCTGATGAGGAGCATTAAAACCTACAAAATAATTTTGGTCTTCCATATGTGGTCTTGCAGAAATAATCGCATTAATATTTGCTCCAGCCTCAAGTAACACTTTCAAACACATATAATGGCCATTTTTAGCAGCTAAGTGTAATGCTGTACTTCCAAACGCATCTTTGGCATTAACATTTGCTCCATACTGAATTAACCTTTTAAGATGCTCCTCATGTGCATTTGCTGCAGCAAACTGAAGAGGCGTCAATGACTTTTTAACAGAACCTAATAATACTTTTAAGTTTGCTGTTTTTACATATTTACTTGAAGCGAAAAGTTCAGGAATCTTTACAACATTCCCTGACTTAGCAGTGTCATAAAGAGCTTGTTACTTTTCAACTTCTATTTCGCAAGTCACAGTTTGATCCTATAAGAAATAAAGTTCAGATTTTAACATTCTTTTCAACATTAATAATAGTAAAGTTTTTTTCTTTTTACAAATTAAAGCTGATGAAATATCAATACAACATTGAAGTGAATCTATAATATCTTTTTGAAAAAAAAATCTAAATCTGATTCAACTAGCCCAGAGTTACACATTTAGTACAAATCCATTTTTGTCATTAATTGTAAAACATTAAAAAAACTTATGTAAGTAAAAACACAAAGTATCAATGATTTAAACAGGAAAAAAAGTACACAAGGCTGATGAGCTTGCAATAAGAACCTGATCACATTAGTATCATTGCCCAATTCATTATACATTAGTACAAAAGGTAGATTTCATTGAGTATATATACAGTAATCAAATCACTAAAATTATTACTCTTTTTTAAAATTAATTTTTAAAGACAATTTGATAATGTATTATTTCCAGAATTTTAAATTATAGATGACAGTAATTCTTTTAATTTTCTTTCTGTTCGAGGGTAGTAAAATAGTCTGCAAGTGAATTTTTCATATAGCAGGCAGAATCTCAATGCAATATTGAAATGAATTTAAAATCTTTAAAAAAAAAATACTAAAACCATGAAATTCAGACGTCAATTTATATAATAAACTCAATAATAATACTTCAGTGCTAATTATCAGGATGGAATGACAGTATGAAGGGAATGGAAATTTAAAAATTCTACTACTTAAGCCGACTAATAAACAAGTAAAATTTTCATAACTTCATTTCCATATAATATTGAATTATTACTAAATTTCAAGGCTAATTTTAACAATTTACTGTAGAGCTGTTTATTTTATAGGAAAAAGAGTAGAAATCTCCAAGCAAGAAATTAATTTGATCAACAGATATGATTCAACAAGGAATTTTAGTTTATAGGCTTATATTGCAATTATTTTCTTTGATGACACTTAATAGCAATGCAAAAACAAAATATATGCTAGTGCAAATTGTCAAAAGGTCATCACTCATTGGTTTCAAACTTATCCTTGAACTAATGATCTTCCTTTAATTGATAATTGGAAAAAATATAAAATTTTATGAAGCAATACGTATGCATATCTCTCGCAGATTAACAGAGCAGACTAAATGCTATTCTATCAAAACTGGTTAGTTATACCAGTGGAACAAAGTCTGATCAATCGTAATTTTTCAAAAGAATCTTTAACTCTTTCGCGACGGCAGTTCCGATCACACGCTTTCCTCTGAGGCCGGAGGTTTTTCTCGTGAGCGTACCTTCCAGGCCGGCGGACTTTTAAGCGCTAAGCCTAAATTTACGAAAAATTCCAAAATAGTAACATTTACAAACAAATCTATTTATTTAAGCTATATATGGGTTACTTACACATTCTTTATTATTTTTCCACTAAAAAATTTTTGTTATACAGTTTAAAATATTTTTCGCTGGGACATAATGTCGAATCTCCCTTTCCACAGTAAGAGACTTTCTTCAACTGATATATTCCTATCAGGAATATATCAAGAATATGTCAATAATATATCAAAAACTCTGAAAGTTTTGAATGATTAAATCTAAAAAAGGTTTAATTTTTTCAATCTTTTTGGCATCATCAGAAGTTAAATGCAAGTATCGAAGAATTTCGATGCGTTGGACCCGACTCATAACCTTACTGAAAAAAGGTGTTGCAACCCTGGGATTCGTTGAGTAGTACATCTTAATTTTCGGTTTTTTCACGATACCCATTAAAATTGTCAAAGCAAATTAAACAAACATTTCTTCTTTAGTTACAGGCAAAAATACTTCGACGATGAACTCTGTTCACTTTCCGGATTTATGTACCTCTCATACGCATTAATTTGGTTAGTATAATATAATACGCATTAATTTATTTATTAAATCCATTACAGTTTCATCAAAAAAACATCTGAAATAATCCAATTCATTTAATACAGCATCATCGACTTTTATTCCGCATGCCGCTGTGAATGTTAGTTGAGTTAAATCCCTTACGTGAGAAGACCATGAAGAAGTACCATCCCGCGATATACTCAGAATAGAAATGTCTGAGTATCTTCATCATCACTCTGATCCCGATGTTCCAAATAAACAGATTCACCCGAAGAGATTTCTGTATCACTCACTACTTTCATAATCAGACACATTTCTCATCAATTCAGAAATTTCGTCTTCTGTTAAATATTTTCTCCTTTTCTCCATATTAAATCATCAAAGGAAAGAAATCTCACTGCAACAGAATCTAATTCTGACTCAAAACCCATATACCCAATGCTACAATCCCACCGCAAAAGAAAAATAAACAAAGATATGTCGTAAACAAAGACCACGTGCAAAGTTTAAATGCCCTACCCGCTGACAGTCAAACGCAATACATCCATTCCTCCGTTTGTTTACATAAAACGATAGACCGCATGTGATTCATACTAGTCTTGTTTTCGAATAGAAGGTCCCAACTACGTGTACTCCAAATTTCATAGACATGCGGTGCCATCTTGTGCCCCAAAAATTAACTAATAAAACGTTCCGAACTACTGACACGTATAGGTGACGTTCGGCCACAAACGCGGATAGCTGCTGTCACGTATACGTGACGTTCGGCCAGAAACGCGGATAGCTGCTGGCACGTATACGTGACGGTCGCCGCGAAAGGGTTAAGAAAAGAAAAATCAAAATATCATTTAAATTTTGTGTAACTTAAAGAATTGTCATACATACTGTGGGCTGTTCAAATTTAGGCACTCCCTAAATTTTAACAAGCATCATACAATTAGCAAATTTTTAATATGAGGTAATGGAAGAATAACCAGGGTGCTGTTCTTTGATGTCTGAGAATGTGGGTTCTAATTATCTCAGCAGCAAGGATGTTTATTGTATTAAGACTCAGGTTAAAACAGTAGGTTTAATAAGCTCTCGGTTTCAAAAGATAATGGTAGCACTCTCGCCCAATGAAGGAACTATTAAATTAAGTTATACTATTGTTTGGATAAAAATATTTTTCTAATGCATCATCAAAATTTTCCAAAATTTCCTGCACCAATTCACAGATAATTCTTAATCATTTATCCTACTTGTGCATGACTCTTTTCTCTTTAAAAAAAATTCATTAAAATTTCCAGTCCACCCATGATTGAAGAAAAAAAACCTCTACTTTCCTACTAACAGTTTAAATATTTTAAAAAGATGAAAATTAATTGAGAAATAATGACACATTGGTGAAAAATGCTACTTCAAATTGTCATGTAATATGTGGCACAATGGAAACAAATTGCAAAATTGATGAAATAATACTTTCTTTCAACTTTTTCATAGCATTCTTTACATTGATATTCTATTTTTTTTTTTAAGTTTCATCTAAATAAATTTTTTCACAATTTTATAACAGATATGATATATACTTGCTATCCCGAAAATAAGACCAAATCAGAAAATAAACCCTATTATGATCTTTTGGATGCTCGTAATATTAGCCCTACCGCAAAAAGAAGCCCTAGTTAAGATCGTCGTCAGCCAGACTTATTGTGGAATGACCAATCGGAATGCAATCACAACACACTGGCGTTCTTGATAACGAACGGACATGGTTGTGACTTATTAGAACCTTCTATATAGTGTGTTGTAACGGACGCACTTAATACACACGAGTGAAAAAAAAGAAAAGTTTTCTGAATCTCGTGCCTACAATCCTTCGTCCCTTTTGTGTGATCATCATTCTTAACAGTTTTTTACTGCCACTCCTGTTTCGTAAGTCTTCAAATTAACACTTGAGTTCATAATAGATTAAAAGGGAATAGTAATTTAATGAGTTTATAAAAAAAAAAAAAAAAACCTATTCCGTCGAGATCAAGAAAGAGATCGTGAATGACTCCCGGGGTAAGAATCTTAAAGCTTTCTGCAAACAAAAGAAGTTCGATCTCTGAATGGTAAAAAAAAAGATGATCAGACTACAATAACCTTAGTCAACAGGTGTACACGGGAGTTGCTAAGAAGCACAAATGTGGAAAAGGTTGTCATACATTATTTCCTAATTTGGAAGACATCCTCTGTATATGGATGGCAGACAGAAGAGAAAAGGTTCTATTTCTTCATAGGGCTGACATTATAAGCAATTACATTTGCAATGTTACCACAGTTTGACATACATCCTCCCCCCCAGAAAAATTCAAAGCATCACAACAATGGATGGATGGCTTGTTCCAACGATATGAAATGCCTCTAAGAAGATCGATAACACTGTTCAAGGTGAAAGATAATGAAGTTATAAAACGTGCACTTGCATTGAAGTCTTTTGCTGATGGCATCGACTTTTCTAAATACTATCTCTTCAACATCAAGTTTTATTCACGTCGTATTTTGAAAAAAATGGAGGTAAGTGTTCTTTCTTAAATTAACTACTTTCATAGTTCATAGGTCTATTTTTAGTAACTTGCATTCGAAACTCGAAAATAAAACTTTAATACCACCCGACGGCAAAGAACAATGTAGTTGAAAGCATCTAAATAATTTAAAATAAGAGTTTATTACGGTACATATTGAAAACTGGAGTTAAAATTTTTAAGTTTAAAAATTTATTTTTAGACTGTCTAACAAGAAAGTTACTTTGGTGTTAATCCAAATTCTTGATGGACTTTTGAGATGTTGTATTATGCATGAGAAACTTGGATAGGAACCCTCCGCAACTTCGTGCGGCGGAACTTATAAGGATTATCATTTATAACTTTTTATCCAAACAAGCTGGCGATTTAAGTTATTATCTGGTGATTAACGTTATTAACCGAATTTGCATCTTTAGCCTTAACAGTTCCATTTTCAAAATGTACATTTTTGACGTAACTCTAATGGTTTACCGACGAATAAATTTGGAATGAGATAGAACATATGGCTATATCTTAGTTTTTGATAGCGTTAAAATGGCACGAACTGGAAAAATGCATGTTCTGGTTTAATATTCATTTCTAATTTCATTTCAGTTGCTATCCAGTTGTCCTATGACTACAAATGAAATATTTTTATGCAAGAAAGCTACTTTTAGTATTTGTTTTGGAAATACTACGAACTCCTTCCCTTTTTTCTTAATATCATTTTGATTTACCAGTTTTTCCTTATTCGCTGTTATTTCTGTCATTTTCTTAAAATTCAATGTTAAATAAAACACTACCTATTTTTTTCAAAGCACATATCAAATCCAAAATGAAAATAAATTATTACCAAGAAAGATTTCATTTAGATTTAATCCTTTATTTCTCTTATAAGTATATATACATATATATATATATACACATAGACGACGTTGCCCCCCCTCCCCCAAATCTCTGAATTAAAGACGCCCCTGAATGTTTGACGACATTTTTTTCACTTTTTGAGACTGTTTTAGACTTTTTGGATACTAAAGACCCCATTTTGACAGAAAATTTAATCAAATGGAAACCAAACATTACTTATTTAACAGATTTCTTGGCTAAATTTAATGAAGTAAACATTCAGTTACAAGGTGACAGACTAAATTTGATAAAAAGAAAGTCCATCATTACACCTTTTCTTGCCAGAATGACATTAATGGAGTAAAACGTTAGACGGCATGAATTTTTCCAGTTTCCCAATTTGGCGCAGACAAACTGCCAGGATGATGACGTTTCAGACTACGTTCAACATTTAAATGTCCTTCCTGCAGAACTTAAAAATAGGTTTGAAGATGTATTGACTATGGAAATACCACAGTGGATTATCAATCCACATGGTGACACTGAAGAAACGGATGTCATGTTACTAAACGAACTGATCTGAATAATCACCGACGAACTTAAGTTGCAGTTTAAAAAGGGATATCACAATTCTGGTATCAGAGAGACATGCCTGTTACATATCCTACATTATGGACTATCGCGAGTAAGTTTTTGACAGCTTTACCATTTTCGTACCTTGTGAAAAGGGGTGTCAGCGTGGTTTCCAATCTCCTTACCAAAAGGAAATCACTCACCAAGGGGATTTGAGGTTAAACCTGACTGAATTGAAGCCTAATACTGAAATTTTTCTATCAAAGCATTAGGCTTATCCCTCCCAGTACATGCCATTTATGATTAGTTTGATGGATGGGTGTATCAAATCAAAATTGCATTTTTTTTCAGTTCTAATCTCAGTTTTAAAGGATGTCATAAATCACTAGCATTTTTTTTTGTTTTCTGTAAAAGAAGGAACTAGAGATTTTGTGTGTGATGGGCGTGTGAGTGTGATAAAGATAAAACAAGAAGTTCGAAATAGTTCAGAAAACTTGACAATTAACATGAACACTAGAATAAAACAAATAAAAGCATCTTGCACCAAAAAGCTGATACAAGAATACTAAGGACATATCAATATAGAATAGTCAAACTCTAGTCAGAGACTCTGTTGAGGGATCTTTATCCCAACATCCACAACGAATATAATAGAAAATAAAGACAAAACACTAATGTAAGAGAAAATCTTATCCATAAAAATGTGTGAAGGAGCATTTCTATAAATAAAATTAAAGTTAAAAAGTTACGTAACCTAGAACATCCACCCCCATATGATAAATTCAGAGGTTACCGCATGGAATATTTATTGCCCTACTTGACGCACTAGTATGAATATTGTACTTCAGCCGTATATATATATACACACACACACAGTCGATTCCGGTTAATTGGACAACCGATTTATCGGACGAGCCAGTTATTAACCAAAATGTCCGTGTTCCGATGTAGTCCTATTAACCGGAATCCACTGTATGTGTGTATATATGTATATATATATATATATATATATATATATATATATATATATATATATATATATATATATATAATATAATATATATATATATAATATAATATAATATATATATATATATATATAATATAATATATATATATATATATATATAATATAATATATATATATATAAATATATACATAACATAGGAGACATTGCGGGGACCCTAGTGTAACACGGTTATGCTCTAACACGATAAAAAAATTGCGAAACCTTTTGTACAACACTGTACTTTAACAGTACTAGATAACATGAATTTTGTTTAACACATTTTAAATCTAAATTACCTTACATACATTTATTTTTTTAATAAAAATTAAGTTGCTTATATAGAATTTTAAATAAAAAGTTTGTTGGGCTTTTTGTACTGGCTCTGTGTACACGGCATTTTCTAGGAACCTATTTACAGTGTTATAAGAGGGTTACCTGTATATATATATATATATATATATATATATATATATATATATATATATATATATATATATGTGTGTGTGTGTGTGTGTGTGTAAATATATATATATATATATATATATATATATATATATACACATATATATATACACACACATATACAGTGGCACTCCCAGGGGAGGGGGTCAAAGGGCCCTGCCCCCGCTCCCAAGAAATAGAAATGGCATTATGTATATTGATTTTGCATTATAAATATTTTTATCCGTTCATCTTGCCCCCAGCCAAGAAAAATCCTGGGTGCGCCACTGCATATATATATATATATATATATATATTAAACCCTTGAACTTTGTGGCAATTCTAATCAGCAGTTTATGAGTATTTTTTTAAGAAAATGTCCCAAGCAACATTACTCGGCTGTCTTTTAAGACGAAGAAAAAATTTAGATACTCATTTTGGTAAAAACCCTGCTCTTAATTGGTATAGAGTGAACCTCATTTCAGCATTTCACTTAGTGAAAGGCAAGGAATTTATTCTACAAATTTTAAACCATGGCACTTTATATTAATCACACAAACTGAGAATAGAATGATTTATATTACCTTTTCCTTGGACTCGGAAGTGTTATTGAGCTTGATTTCCTTTAGTGGAGACATTTTGCTCTTCTAATGTATTTCTTTTTTTTTCTAATCAGTGTTTCCTTCAACTCCAAAACTTGTGATTTCTGTATGTGAAAGAATAATAAAAACAAAATCAAAGGCACAAATAAATATGAAAAAAAAAACATGACTGTACACACACATACAAAACTGAAAAGATTTAACCAATCCATAGCAATTCAAAAACTAAAGCTTATGGAAGATTCTAAATATAAATACTTATACAGTAAGGTTCAAAGCATGGCACATACTGATGAAAGAAAAAAAATTATTTAAACTGTATTTCTATTCTGCTGTATGGCTATACATAGAACTACAGGTTATAAAAGATTTCATAGAATCTAGCAAATACAAACTCATTAATTACTGACAATGCACAATCATGTCATTCAAGGTCCTAATAGGCAACATAAATAGCTGCAACTCTCAGTGTTCAAAGTTCACAGCTACTCATTTAGCATTTCAATGAAAAATGAGATGATACATTGGTCTGTAAGGCTAAAATGTTTCGCTATATAATTTAATATAAAACTAATACTTAATTTTATACCCTAAAATCTTTCCAGTTCATAAACCTACTATATAAAACAATTTTTCTGTATTGTATCAAAGTTCAATAATTCGTGTTATTATACTTTCACTAAGAGCCATTGATCTAACTCATGTATGTTAATAAATTTTACCTCAATATGAAAATGTTAATCTAATTTTTTTTTTTAATCTTTAGAAACATAGTTTTTAATAAACCACTTTAATGGATATTCACATAAATACCATGCCTAGTTGTGAAATAATGCAAGGTCACAACATCAAAAAACACAAAAATTGAAACTCCCCCATTCACAATGTTTTAAGTCACATACAGACACACTCAATTTAAAAAAAATAGATTCTGGTCTTAACTGAACATCAGTACAAGAAGAAAAAAGAATAACAATAATATGGTACAGGGCGAAGGATGGCCAGATAGTCAACTTGGCTGTCAAACTTTAAGAATTCTACAGTCATATTCTAAAAAAAAAAAAAATTAGAAAGTCTTCCCAATTGCCAGACTAAACAAGAAGTTGCATTTTTGTAATTCAAATTTTCATAACGAATAAAATCAGTTAACTATCTGATGACAATGTAATCTGTAAACACAATCCTATGAATCACGGAATACTGTTAATAAGAGCTTTGATATCATAATAGGATACTGCTAGTAAATATTTGACAATGCATTACAAGTTACACTGATCATACAGTGCATCGTATCGCTTAGTAAAGAAACTAATATGGTTAATATATATATATATATATAAATTGTAACGAATATTTTTAATAGACAAAATAATGTAGAAGAAAATATTCAAATTAAATCTAATAGAACATAAAAAAGGATGTAGTACAGTTAATATAGTACAGTTCGAAGAACATTTCCTTTACTGTACTTTAATATTTTTTTCTATAATGTCCAATAGTCTGCCACATTAGAAAGAAAAAAAAAATTTTCTCTATTTCTTTCGTTGTTATGCACGTGATACAAAATTAATTTTAAGCATCACAAAAAGAAAAGAAACCACGTGATCAGCATTTAAGAAATTAAATTCTAAAACTTAATATTGGGGGATTTTCCAGGTTTATGGATAGGAATTATTAAAGAGTTTTTCCAGGGAGAGGGGAAGTAACTGGTGCGAATGATAGCATTTATGAGGGTAGTAATGTAAGTTTTAAGATGGAGATTTTTAAGCATGATACCAGTGATATTATCCGCACCAGGAGCTTTATTGTTTTTAAGTTTTCTAATATGGTTTATTACTTCAGAGGGGGGAATTTGAGGGTTAAGGGGGGTAATAGGGTTATCAAGGAGGTTATTAACATTGATATTAACTTCTCTCTCAGTGGGGCGGTGGGAAAGATTATGGGGGGTGAACTGTTTAGCTAGATTTTTAGCAAAGAGTGCTGCTTTATCCTCTAGAGTAAGAGCATGTGCATTTGTAGTGTTGTCTACAAGGGGTGGAATGTTGTAAGTGAAAGATTTAAGTTGTTTAGTAGCTTTCCAGATGGAATTGTTGTCAGTAGTAAGATTAGAAACATAGTGGTTCCATCTGGTGTTTGATTTGTATTTAATGTAGCTTTTAAGATTGTCTTGTGCTTGGTTCATAAGTGTTTTGTGTTGTGGTTGTCTGGTTTGCTGCCATGTTTTCCTAGTTTTATTCCTGAGGTGTTTGAGATGGTTAAGGGTTTTGTCAGTGTTGTATTTAAAGTGATTACTATGAATAGTTTGTGTAGCAGTGTTGTAGGCATTGGTGATAGTGTTGGTGATGTAATCAGTGTAACTGTCAATTTCTTTAGGAGTGTTAGGGATATTAAAATTGTAGGGTGTGTTTTTAAGTAATTGATTAAAATGATTCCAGTCAGTGATTGTTTTGGTACTGTTGTTGGTAAGATTAAGATTAAAGTTAATGGTTAGCTGAACTGGAAGGTGGTCAGAGTTAAGGGCATTAAGTGTTTGCATATTCATTGGGTATGGGACTCCCTTAAGGAGAGCAAAGTCAATAATATTACCATTGCCATGATAGCTGTAATGAGTTGGAGTGTCAGGGGCAAGTAAATCAATGTCATAATTGTTTATAAGATTATAAATTGAGGTACCATGTGTGTTGTTAGTGTTGCAATTCCAAAAAGTGTGTGTAGCATTTAAGTCGCCAAAAATAATAATGTTGTTGTCTAAATGAGCAAGATTTTTAATGTCAGTGGCTACGTCAGTTGGGTTTTGTTGTGGTGGGATATAGGTGGAAACAATAATAAAAGGGTTCCTATTGTTGAGTGTAATTTTAAGGGCAGTGGCGTAGACAACTTTAAGCTTAGGGAGAGGGATTTCATGGTGAGTAATGTGTTTTTTAATGTAAATGGCAGTGCCTCTGTAGGGGAAAGGGTTAGGTGGAGTGTCGTTCCTGTAAGTGATGTAGTTTTTTACATTAGCTCTGTCACCTGGTCGTAGATGTGTTTCTTGTACAAGGATTATATCAGGGGAGTGCTCATCTAGGTGATCCCGAAATTCGAAGAGTTTGTTTTTCAATCCATTTGCATTCCAGGAAAGAACGGTGAGGAAAAGCTTATGGCAATTAGCCATGATGGGGGATAGTAATTAACGTTGGGAGATGTCGGAGATAAATCTCCAACTTGTTAGCAGGACTTGATTGTTGTTTAATTTCATTGAGTATATATTTAAGTTGGGGGATAATGGCGGAGTAGTTTATATTATTTATTTCATTGTTGATTTCATTTATAAGTGAGGCGGCTTCAATTTGGGGGTTATTTGGTTCTACGATAGGGACATGATTTTGTTGGAAGTTAACTTGAGGGGGTTGGGGGGTAGTTTGGCTATTACTATAGTTAGTTGGGGTGTTGGTTAGTGCATTAGCATAAGAAAAATTTGGTCGAACAGTGGAATTAGTGTTAAGGGGGGGGGGGGGGTTAGGTTTAATGTTAGCATCTCTTTTGAGTTTCAGCTTAGGAAACTTTTCGCATCCCCTGTAGCTGGCTGGGTGATTACCACCACAGTTGCAGCATTTAGGGTTTTCAGTTGTTTTACCAAAGGGACAAAGGTTTGATAAGTGCTCTTCACTTTATTTGACACACCTAGGTGTGACAAAGCAGTTAGCTTGGTGGTGATGCCAGAGCTGGCATTTGAAGCACTGCATATCTCTTTTGGGGGGGATGTATTCTTCAACTTTTATACCAATGTAGTTTATAGATTTGATCTAATAGATCTTTTTATTTTCAGGGATATTAGGGAGGGTGATTTGGTACAAGGGGATAACATTCTTAGTTTTCCTGGATGTCATTTGGACAACCTTGGTGGGATGGATATTATGTTTTATCAGGGCATCATTAATTTCTTCAGTGGTGGTATCAATATCAAGTCCTCTAATAACGACTCTAATGGGTTTAATAACTCCCATGGGGAGTATATAACCCTGTATATTATTGACTTTTAGGTAGTCTTCTATTTTTTTGTAAGCTTCAACACTGTCAGGATGAATCCTGATAATGTCGTTTGAGGGCCTAGCATGAAAGCAATTTCCAATTGCCTCACCGATCTTCTGTAAGATATGTTTGTAGTTGGATTTATCATTCCTATCTTTAATAATGCAGATAGGTTTTATCTTGGTTGGTTTGTTGTTGAGATCGTTATTACTATTATTATCGTTATTAATTTCATTGAGAGTTTCTTCGCTAAGTTTGTTAAATTTGTTTTGTGTTTGTATGACAGGTGTCGGTAGTAAGTGAGGCCTATATTGTCTAGCAGTATTCTTAGGATATGTGAATCCGTTCGGATCACACGTGGGTGTATTGTTTAAGTCAGATAAAGCAACGTTAGATCTGGCTTTTTTTGGTGGTTTTGGATTGTTTTCGGTATTGGTGGTGAGATTGTTAACTTTAGGTGTGTTGTTAGTGGTGCTTGTGTATATTGAGCCTTTAGAAAGCTCCACAGCCAAATAATAATCAGGCTTACCTCCTAGACGCAGGTAAGCCGCTTCAACATCAGGGTGAGTAGCGGTCAGCTCAGCTCGAATATGAGCATTAGTGTCCGGGTCGAGTACACGTTCAAGAAGGTAGTTATCCAGCTTTGAGAGAGGGAGCTTCAAGCCAGTAAGCAGTTGTGCAGATCGGGGGTAGAGCCAGAGCTCTCCCCAGAGACTTCCATCGGGTCTGGTTCTGCCATCGCGCGTCTGTACACCTCGGTGTCCAGACTCCGTCAGTCAGCCAGTTACGGAACTGTTTATATATAGATTACTAGCTGAAAACCCGCACTTTGCTACGGAGTACATTCAAATTAAATACAAGGGTCAATGTAAGCAATTAATGACAAAAAAGATATATACATATATATATATATATATATATATTATATTTATTATTTTTTTATATTATATGTATATATATATATATATATAGGGGAATATATATATATATATATATATATATATATATAAAATAAATACAACGATCAATGTATGCAATTGGTGTAAAATATATATATATATACATTTATAAAAAAATTGTCAGGGATAATTTTATAGCAAGATAATGTGGAAGAAAATATTCAAATAAAATCTAATAGAACATACTAAAGAATATAGTACAGTTTGAGGAACATATCTTTAGCTGTATTTTAATATTTCTTTGGATAATGTCCAATCGTCTTCCGCATTAGCAAGAAAAATTATACATTCTTTTTGTCTATTTCGTTGTTATGCACGTGACGCAAAATTAGTTTAAAGTATCACAAAAAGAAAAGAAACCACGTGATTAGCATTGGTTAATAAATTAAATTCTGAAAATTGATCTTTAAAAATTCACTAAAAATTGGAGGTAAATATTCCAAAAAATTTCATTTGAAAGGAATTTTTATGATTTTTCTCGTGATATAAATTTTATAACCCTCAAATTACTATTTTAAATGCAAACTTATATACAAACTAAAGAGAATCAGATTATAAAATCATGCACTCACCAAGAACACGTGCAAAACCTCTGGCAATCTGACAAGTGGTCAGCAGACAAACAATCCGTGTACTGATATTTGACCCTTCTGAACTGGCTGCATATTAACTTCTCAACTCGTGTAGACACAGTGGGAAAATTTCAAGCCCGCTAATTCGTTGGTGTCTCCCCGTTATCTATGACATCACTTAGCACAACTTTCAAAGACTTTATATGGTGGCGCCATCTTTTCCCCTGAAACTGAAACGTTCATTACCGTATACTATTTCGATTAAAACTTTTAAGAGCATATGAGAATTAATCGTTTATTAACTCGAATATGATATTCTAAGTCGAGTTCCAAACAGGGGCGGATCCAGGGGGGGGGGGGGCCTGAGGGGGCTGCAGCCCCTTTAGGTCATGTTTTTTTATGTAAAGATAGAACTAAAGATTACAAGAAGCAAAGAAAATAAAGTAACAAATAATATGTAGCGCTAGTGTCAAGTTTTGGGGAAAGAAACGTTAAGTTTAAACGTGCTTCTCGATTAGAAGTGCGCCAGTGCAGTGCATTTCGCTTGAAGATCGAGTCTAGTGTACAAAAACAGCTTATAGGGCTCTGCCAAACAAGATGGGTTGAACACCACGATAGTATTCATTTGTTTTGTTCAAACTTTTAAAAATTCGTGAAGTGCTTGAAATTGTAGGTACTTGGAAAGAAACCGAAGCAGCTACCAAAGCACTGTCTCTGTCGAGGAATATGCATTCTCAACGCATGCGCGAATGCAGAGGAGACTTTTTGTAAACAAAACCGGACAGAATTGATTGAAAACTGATTGATAGAGGCCGCACAAAATGCGCTGCATATTAGATGTGCGGAAATCATGCTAAATTTTAATGTAACCTTTAATTAGATGTTTTTTTGTAGTGTTCGTGTGTCAGTAATGTTTTTATCGTTTTTGTAGTAGCGTGCAATAAAAGTTTAGAAAAACAACCAGCTCTAAAAATTACTACTTAAACAACTTTCAGCCCGGGATTCGACGACTTCAGAAAAGGTAAGAAGATTTTATTTCCTTTTTTGAATTGATTTACTTTGGACTAGAATTAACTTTCACTGAACCCAAAATCTGGCATCCCTGCCGGGACTGAAAGTTAGATTCCATAAATATGGAAAACTTGAAAAAGTTAAGAATGCCGATTAGAGCTAGTTTTACTCGACTCGCTACTCAAATGAGGCATTGAATACGAAAGTCGATGATGCTGACACTATAGCTGGTTTAATTGTTAAACTTGAGGGAAAATATAAGAATATTGAATCAATTGATACTCAAATATTGAATCTTTTAACAAGTGTTAAAGACTGTTCTCAACAAAGATTTGATGAAGAATACGAATCAATTGATAAGTATAAGGATAAATATTTAGACCTGAAAACCAAGCTAGATCGACACTTGAATAAATTGGAAGGGTTAAACCAAACTCTTAATAATTCAACCGATAGTTCACCTTCAAAACGAAAGTTTAAATTACCTAAACTTGAACTAAAACAATTTAACGGCGATATCAAAGAATGGATTACGTTTTGGGGTCAGTTTGAGAAAATTTATAACGATGCGGATATTGTACCTGAAGATAAATATCAGTATCTCATTCAGGCAACCCAAAAGGGATCTCGTGCATGAGATATAGTTGAGTCGTTCCCACCAACTGCAGAGAATTACGGGCAGGCTATAGAATGTCTGAAATCGCGTTTTGCAAGAACCGACGTCTTAATTGAAATTTATATCAGAGAAATACTCGGTCTTATGATGAATAATACAATGGGTAAAGGCCTAAAACTTCCTCTTTTTAAACTTTACGACCGAATCGAAACATATCTGAGATCGTTAAAAATATTAGGAGTCGCGAGCGATAATTATGCGTCTATATTATATCCACTTGTGGAGTCATGTCTCCCGACTGATATTTTAAGAATATGGGAGAGAAATTTAAGTTCGTTGTCCCTTAGCTCAAAAGAGGAAAATAAGGAGAGTGACAATAAATTAGAAAGCCTCATGAAATTCTTGCGTCTCGAAATTCAAAGCGAAGAGAAAGTGAAAGTAGCAAAGAGCGGGTTTGGTTGGGATAGTCAAAACAAAATGACGCCAATCCGGCGAGAGAGAATCTATCCCTCCGCCGCTGAGCTGTTTAATTCAGCTGAAAGCAAAACAAATGATTCACGAATAACGTGCGTATTCTGCAATAAATTTCACTCCAGCCCAGAATGTAAACAGGCTATAAGTTTGACATACGATAAAAAGAGAGAGATGTTGATAAAACGGGGAGCATGTTCTAAATGTTTGAAGATAAGGCATGTTTCTCGCTTCTGTAATGCGAAAGTGAGCTGCTCGTTGTGTGGAAAGGCTCATTTTAGAATTATGTGCCCGGGGAAGATTAACGACAATTCTGATAAATTAGAGGACATCCCGCAAAACCAAAGCATACAGAACAGTGTTCTATCTAATCAAACGCGCCCGATGAATGTAGTATTGCAGACTTTGATTGTCAAAGTAAATATCGATGGCAAAGAGATGTCCGTTAGAGCGTTAATTGATTCCGGCTCGCAGAAATCTTATGTTACGAAAAAATTAATTGATAAAGTAGGACTACAGTCTAATGGCGAGTTACAAATAAAACACACACTCTTTGGTGGAGTGCAGACTCAAGAAGAGACCCACCAGAAATATCAGGTAAATGTTATTAGCCCTGATAACTCTTTCCGTTGTACATTTGAGGTCTTAGATCAAAATAGAATTTGTAATGAAATTCCCAAAATTCCCATCGGTCCGTGGATTTATGAACTTGAGAAGAAAGAGATTTTTCTGTCTGACAAAGTAAATAATGCACGTTTTGAAGATGACACTATACATATGTTGATAGGAGCCGATGTGGGAGGAAAGCTGCTAACTGGCAAAATTTATTCATGCAGTAGTGGGCCAGTAGCAGTACATACTAAGCTGGGATGGACTTTAATGGGGAAAATTCCTTTAACGGATAGTAAAAATGAAATCAACACCTTTTGTGTGACTTCTCTCTTAACGAACGATCTAGAGAACCTTTGGAAGCTGGATGTGATAGGTATTTCGGAAATTGATGTAGATAAAACCAATGAAGCTTTGAAAAAAGAAACTGAAGAATATTTTTTAAGTACTGTTAAAAGAGATCATGATGGACGGTACGAAGTGGCTCTGCCTTGGGTTCTAGAAAAGGAAACGCTCGTATCCAATAGACACATTGCAGAGAAGAGGCTTGTTGCAGTGAAAAATAAATTAGACATAGAGATTCTTCGAGAATATGGGAATATTTTTGGTGAATGGCTGACGAAGAACGTTATAGAAAGGGCTCCTGATCATTCGCAAGAAGGTGTCCACTATTTGCCTCACCGACCTGTAGTGAAAGAAAGCAGTTTAACGACAAAGATCAGGCCTGTGTTCGACGCTTCGGCGCACGGGAAGGGAATGCTGTCTCTCAATGATTGCTTAGAAAAGGGTCCGAATCTCGTAGAAGTTATTCCTACGCTGTTGAACAGATTCAGGAAGAATAAAATAGGCATCACTTCCGATATTAAGAAGGCTTTCCTCCAAATCGGAATTAGAAACGAAGATAGAGACTATTTACGATTCCTTTGGTATGATGAAGATGGGAAGATTGTTGAATACCGTCATTGCAGAGTAGTGTTTGGTGTCACCTCAAGCCCATTCCTACTCCATGCTACGTTATCTCATCATTTGAATGAAGCCCCTGAAGCTCTTCGAGACACAGCAGAGCAGTTGAAGGCATCCTTTTACATAGACAACTGCGTGATAAGCTTCAGAAGTGTCCCCGAAATGGAAAAAATTGTCCTTGAATCTTGCATGCCACTGTCTTCGGCACAATTCAATTTACGGGACTGGGCAACGAACGCACAAAGTAGCTTGTTAGATGAGAAAATCGAGACCGAAGTAAATGTATTAGGCATGACTTGGGACATTAGCGAAGACACCTTATCCTGCTCATTCAAAGACTTAGAAGTTGCCGAACCATATACTAAAAGAAAATTATTATCAATCGCAAGTCGCATTTTTGACCCAGTTGGGTATACCTGTCCAGTAACATTGATCCCAAAGCTAATACTTCAAGAAACTTGGAAGATGAAGTTAGCCTGGGTCGAAGTTTTGCCCAAGGACTTATCAGATAGATTTTTCAGATGGATGAAGAAGTAAGAACCCATAGCATCCATCAAGATACCTAGATGGCTGCGTTTTGAACTAGAGCAGTCGGAAAAAGCAACTCTTCACATTTTTTGTGACGCTTGTAAGACCTCATATGCAACTTGCATATTTTTGAGGATTGAACAACAGGACAATGTTATTTGTCAACTGATACAAGCTAAGGCAAGAGTGGCTCCATTAAAAAACATTAGTATTCCTAGATTGGAGTTGTTGGCATGCAACATTGGTGTAAGGTTGGCCCACGTAACTATTAGAGATCTTGGGATGGAAAATTTGAAAACATTTTTCTGGACCGACGCCACCAATGCTCTTTATTGGATAAAGAAAGAAGAACCTTGGGCAACTGTTGTCATGAACAGAGTCAAAGAGATCCGCCTGTTAAGTGCACCTAAAGACTGGCATCATATTGCGGGAATTTGTAACCCTGCTGATCTCCCCTCACGAGGTTGTACGGCCCAAAAATTGAAGGAGTCAGCATGGTGGGAGGGACCATCTTGGTTGAAGAGACCTGAAGAAGAATGGCCAAAATCCGAAGCCTTACCGGAGATGGAAGTAGTAAATTCTGAGAGGCGGAAGACCATCATAACTGCTATGAACTTACAGGCTAAAGATGATGAGCAGAAAATATACAACAGATTTTCTTCATATGCCAAAATTCTAAAAGTTACAGCATGGATCTATAGATTTGTTTACAATGCTAAGGCTCAGAAAAACGAACGCATAAACGGAAGTTTGAACGTCGAAGAATTAGGCAGAGCTGAATTCATATTAATGAAATTAGTGCAAAAAGAATCTTTTTCTGGACCAACAGACCAAAGATTGAAAGGTCTACAAATAATTACTGATTCTAATGGGCTTTTAAGAGTAAAGACTAGAATCGAAAGAAGAGACGACACCCAGAACTTTCGATTTCCTGTCTTATTACCATCTGATCATCCAGTTGTGTCAAAACTGATACAATGGAAGCATGAAGAACAGTCACATGCAGGAGTAAAAATTTTGATGAATTTAATCCGGGAAGATTACTGGGTACTGCGGTGTAGAAAGACTATTAGAAAAAACCTCCGACAGTGCATCCGTTGTAAAAGATTTGCGGCAACTCATTTCAACGCAGAATCCACTTCCTTGCCGCAGGATAGAGTAAGAGATGCGGCTATTTTTGAGATTATAGGTGTGGATCTCTGTGGACCTTTAATTCTGAAGGGCGACCTGAAAACATGGGTAATTATATACACTTGTGCTGTATATAGATCGGTTCATCTCGAATTGGTGTCTTCTCTCTCCACTGAAGTTTTTCTACAAGCTTTCAGACGTTTCGTTGCAAGAAGAGGGAGGCCAAAAATTGTATACTCTGACAATGGCACCAATTTTAAAGGTGCAAGTAATGCCCTGAAGAAGATAGATATGGGAAAGATAGAAACAGAGTGTGCTGTAAAAAAGATAACCTGGAAGTTTATTCCACCTTCTGCTCCCTGGCGGGGTGGTTGGTGGGAACGACTAATAGGGATAATAAAACAACTTCTGTTAAGAACTCTAGGACGGACTTCTTTGAACTATGAGGAACTGTGCACTGTTTTATGTGAAATCGAGAATTTAATGAACTCTCGTCGACTGACGTATATCTCCGAAAATCCAGACGATCTGGTTCCCTTAACACCAGCAATGTTTTTGCATGAAATAAGGGAAGCCGGAGTGCCTGATTTGGACACTATTGAGAGAGTTGACATGTGCAAAAAATTCCAATACATCCAAAGATTAAGGTCTGACTTCAGAAAAAGGTTTCGATCCGAATATCTCGGCTATTTGAGGCAAGAGACTAAACGATCGAAAAAATTCAGACCAATATCAGTCGGCGATGTCGTACTCATCGGCCAAGACAACTTAAAACGAATTCAATGGCATTTAGCTAGAGTCTTAGAAGTTTACCCAGGGAAGGACGGCATCGTTAGGGTGGTAAAGTTGAAGACGAGTGCGGGTACTCAAATTCGTCCTGTACAGAGACTATGATCTAGAAATCTCGCCAGAAGCCAGACACAGTCTGTGTCATAAGTTTTTACCCAACAAAGAGTGTCGTGAACTTAAAAATGAAAGTGTTCTTGCTTCAAATGATAAAAGACGTAGAGATCCGAGTAAATCCAAACCTTCACAACAAGAACTCGGTAGTCCAGACTCACAGGAACTGCCATCGGATCTACCTGAATCAGAGGTGCCGACTACGACCAGGTGTGGCCGCACTGTGAAACCAGTGAAAAGACTGGGCTTGTGAACTATCCTCGTCAATATATTTGATTTTCAAAGTTCAGAAACTCAAAGGTGGGAGGATGTCGAGGAATATGCATTCTCAACGCATGCGCGAATGCAGAGGAGACTTTTTGTAAACAAAACCGGAGAGAACTGATTGAAAACTGATTGATAGAGGCCGCACAAAATGCGCTGCATATTAGATGTGCGGAAATCATGCTAAATTTTAATGTAACCTTTAATTAGATGTTTTTTTGTAGTGTTCGTGTGTCAGTAATGTTTTTATCGTTTTTGTAGTAGCGTGCAATAAAAGTTTAGAAAAACAACCAGCTCTAAAAATTACTACTTAAACAACTTTCAGCCCGGGATTCGACGACTTCAGAAAAGGTAAGAAGATTTTATTTCCTTTTTTGAATTGATTTACTTTGGACTAGAATTAACTTTCACTGAACCCAAAATCTGGCATCCCTGCCGGGACTGAAAGTTAGATTCCATAAATATGGAAAACTTGAAAAAGTTAAGAACGCCGATTAGAGCTAGTTTTACTCGACTCGCTACTCAAATGAGGCATTGAATACGAAAGTCGATGATGCTGACACTATAGCTGGTTTAATTGTTAAACTTGAGGGAAAATATAAGAATATTGAATCAATTGATACTCAAATATTGAATCTTTTAACAAGTGTTAAAGACTGTTCTCAACAAAGATTTGATGAAGAATACGAATCAATTGATGAGTATAAGGATAAATATTTAGACCTGAAAACCAAGCTAGATCGACACTTGAATAAAGTTCTTTCATACTTTCCATAGCGTCTCTAGTTGACATATTGGCTATCACTCTACCTCTTAGCCGGCTATTCCAAAAAAAGAGCATTAACCAAAAAGAAGCCAGTGAAGCTCTCCAATCTACTTGTTCTACCTTGGAGCAGAGAAGATCAGAGTGTGAAGAGTTTTTCCACGATGTATATCTTGTAGCAACAGGTTTAGCTGAAGATATGTGTACGGAGGTGTCTTTGCCTCGTATTGCTCAAAGGCAAAAAAACCGAACCAACCCCAAATTGTCGAGCTTGAGGAATTCTACAGAGTAAGGGCCTGTTCACATAGGAGTCCGTTGCGTTGCGTTAAGGAAAAGGTGACGTTGAGACGAAAATAAACCAATCGTAGGCGTTAAAAATTTCATTCTAATCGTTTGGAGGCCTATGATTGGTTTATTTTCGTCTCAACGTCATCTTTTCTTTAACGCAACGCATCGGACTCATATGTGAACAGGCCCTAACAATTTGAGCAGTTGGAGCGAACTGCTCCAGGAGCACGAATCATGGGAGGCGCAAAATTTGAAAGAGTGAAATAAAAATTTGTGAAAACTTTTGTATAAATAATTTCGATTTGTCAGATTTTCAATAAAATATACAAAAAATAAATAAAATACTTTTTTAGTAAATAAAACTATAAGCACCTAACTATATTAGAATGTACTTGACTTACCAAAATTTTGATATTAGAAAATTTTACTGTAATTTAACACTTTATTTTCCTCTAATAAACCTATAAAAATGTATGATGATTGCTAAGAATGTTTAAAAGCACTACTATAGGCGCTTACTATACGTATTTTAAGGTGTGTTTTACTGCAAAGAAGTTACATTTATCTCACGAGCGCCAAATATAAACTTTTTTACATCCGGTTCTACTAGAGTGAGGGATAACATAAGATCACTCTGTCTATTATGTTAGGGCGATTCTGCGTTTGCCTGGGTAAATAACTCATCCGACTGAAATCGTAATTAGAATTCAAAATATCTGCAATATCGCCCCAAAATTTGCTGCAATCATCTGAGCAATTCCTTGAAGATTTGAGGTTTTCTGAGATTATTTCTTTTAAAACTAATTTCTCGTTAATAAAAGAGAGGAAGAGAAGAAATATTTCGTTGGAAAACGCATTTCGGCACTGCTATTCCATTTGTCAGAATTCCAGGAGTATACATGCATTCAGCATTTTTTGTTGGAAAAACTCCTCGTATTTCGGAGCAGTCGGCACATTTGAATCCATTTCAATTACACCTATTGAATGATAAATGTAAGCAGAAAGTAACAAGTTATTTAGGAAAGAAATGAGCTATTAAATATTAAAACTAATATTGCGTATGACAGATTAAGGTACTTCCGGTCTCACGATTCTGAGTTTAAACGGAAGAGTAATGTTATAAATACTATTTGTAGACAAAACAGTGTTCAATAATATGAATAATTAGTTAAACTTCACTCGAGTTAACCGAAAAAGATTTAAAATGCGACAAAGTACAAAAACATATGAGCAAATATAACATTTGTGATTCGCTTTCAATCACAAATGTTATACTTATAATATTAGTGCAAATCATTATCACTAATATTGCAAATGAACAGATGTAATTATTATTGTGTTGTAATTAGCATAACTATCCTAATTCATTGAATTTGAATCCCGTTAACACCATCGAAATCAATTACGTGTTTAATGGGGTGCAACGTGCACCCAAAATCCAAAATGTAATCATAACAAATAGAAATTAAACTAAATTGTAATAACAATTTTCAGTTTTACCTTAAACTCTTCTATTTTGTTGATAAAATAAGATTTAATTAGGAAAACGATTGAAAAAAAATAGTTGCATTCGGGCAAATTGAAAGCAATTATATAATTTTATTAGTAGTAAAATTAGATTTCAATATTAAGTTAATTGTAAAAACTCAGAACAGGTTTACGTTTAGTCAAAACATTTGAAATTAAAGAGAAGCTAAGACTTTATGACCGAATAAGTCTAAATGGAAATACTGTCATAACTAAAACTCATAACTAAAACTTTCCTTAAATTTCACCTTAAATTATATATAATATACACTCATGGACAAAAAAATTAGCGCACCAAGAAGGAGTCGTCAAAATGAAACGAAATTTTACATACGTAATGACTGCTTTGATATAAGTAAATGATAAGAAAATCAAAGAAAAAGGATAATTTATTTCAGAGAAAAAGGCAAAAGAACGGAGGAGTTAATACTCCGTTGGACCCCCTCTAGCGCGAATGCACGATACGATACGATCGGGCATTGAGTCATACAAGTTCTGTATGATGTCTTGAGACATTTCGTTCCATATTTGCTGTAACCTTGCCTCTAGTTCGTTCAAACTCGTGGGATGCCCAACTCGTCGTCCCAAATGATCCCAGATATGCTCGATTGGTGACAAATCTGGGGATCGGGCAGGCCAAGGAAGGGTAGTAACAGTGTGGAGACAGTCTTGTGACACCCTTGCCGTATGAGGCCGAGCATTGTCTTGTTAAAAAATGGCTCCTGGGAGCCGTTGCATGAGTGGCAACACGTGTGGTTGCAGGATTTCATGAACATACCGCTGGGCTGTATGTTCATGAAATTCGACACGAAGATGCCCCCCGAGGTCACATTATGCACCTCGAAGCCCTTTTTTCGATTTTTTAATTAGATTTTCCGTAATTAAATATTTAGTCACGATTTGGAGCTCCCGGACGAGATAAAGCTCCGTAAATCCTAACGTATCCGTCCAAGAATTCTTTTTTCGGACGAGCCTATACGGGAAAGATGACACTATACGGAAATCACAATTAAAATTGTCTGTCTTAATTTATCGATTAATTGTGATTTTTTTTCGATCGACTGTACGCACCCGTTTTTCGGGAAAAAACGCGATTTTGGCCGCGACCCTTTTTTCCAAATTGTCGAATCGATACGTAAATGTTGTTACATTTTTACGAAATTTTTATCTCAGAAACCCTTGACATCACAGTTTCGAAAGCCAGAACCAAAATTAATTTACAAATTGTAGTTATTTTTTAATAATTTATTTTATGATTCGGAAACTCTTGCGAGAAATCTCATTTTGGAGATTTCGTTCTTCATTTCCGGAAGAAGGTAAAGCGGGGGAAAATAGGCGTGTCTTTTTCGACGTCAAGCACGTTTTGTGTTGGGGCGTTTGTTTTCTATGAGGGATTGGGTGGTTAAAGGAAATCGATTACTATTGCAGTGATAATCGATTAAAAAATCGCATTTAGTAATGCCGTAATTTTTTTGGCCAACACTTAGTTAATATCATATAATTTGTGGTGTGTTTTTGGAAAAAATCTATGAAGATTTCAAAGAATTTCAGCACAATAAACATCTTAATACGTTTTTCGTCTCGCTGACTGTTGTGGAAAGTTTTAAGTAATCCTATGTCAAAAATTTTGCCAAAATGTGCCAGAAAAGATTAAATTTATATGGGTAAAATAATGTATCGTGGTGAGGAAAAGGATGACAGCGACGCCCATTAACAAAGGGTTAAGACTACTAAAAAATTGGTAATTACATTACCCGAGCAACGCCGGGACGGGTACAGCTAGTATATATATATTTTACACCAATTGCATACATTGATCGTTGTATTTATTATATATATATATATATATATATATATATATATATATATATATATATATAATATAATATAAAAAATAATAAATATAATATATATATTTTTTTTTGTCATTAATTGCTTACATTGACCCTTGTATTTAATTTGAATGTACTCCGTAGCAAAGTGCGGGTTTTCAGCTAGTAATCTATAATCTATATATAAGCAGTTCCGTAACTGGCTGACTGACAGATAACGAACAGACCAAACCGCTGGACCTTAAGAGTTGAAATTTTGCATGGCGATTTTTCTTATAGGGGTGCTCTAAGAAAGATTTTTGAAAAATTCTGCTTAGATTTTTTTAAATTAAATTTTTACCTCCGTTTTCTGATTTTTAGTAAATTTTTGAATATTAAGTTTTAGAATTTAATTTCTTAAATGCTGATCACGTGGTTTCTTTTCTTTTTGTGATGCTTAAAATTAATTTTGTATCACGTGCATAACAACGAAAGAAATAGAGAAAAAATTTTTTTCTTTCTAATGTGGCAGACTATTGGACATTATAGAAAAAAATATTAAAGTACAGTAAAGGAAATGTTCTTCGAACTGTACTATATTAACTGTACTACATCCTTTTTTATGTTCTATTAGATTTAATTTGAATATTTTCTTCTACATTATTTTGTCTATTAAAAATATTCGTTACAATTTATATATATATATATATATATATATATATTAACCATATTAGTTTCTTTACTAAGCGATACGATGCACTGTATGATCAGTGTAACTTGTAATGCATTGTCAAATATTTACTAGCAGTATCCTATTATGATATCAAAGCTCTTATTAACAGTATTCCGTGATTCATAGGATTGTGTTTACAGATTACATTGTCATCAGATAGTTAATTGATTTTATTCGATATGAAAATTTGAATTACAAAAATGCAACTTCTTGTTTAGTCTGGCAATTGGGAAGACTTTCTAATTTTTTTTTTTAGAATATGACTGTAGAATTCTTAAAGTTTGACAGCCAAGTTGACTATCTGGCCATCCTTCGCCCTGTACCATATAACAATAATATATTATTGATATTCTTTTTTCTTCTTGGACTGATGTTCAGTTAAGACCAGAATCTATTTTTTTTAAATTGAGTGTGTCTGTATGTGACTTAAAACATTGTGAATGGGGCAGTGATTTTCAATTTTTGTGTTTTTTGATGTTGTGACCTTGCATTATTACACAACAACTGGGCATGGTATTTATGTGAATATCCATTAAAGTGCTTTATTAAAAACTGTATGTTTCTAAAGATTAAAAAAAAAATTAGATTAACATTTTCATATTGAGGTAAAATTTATTAACATACATGAGTTAGATCAATGGCTCTTAGTGAAAGTATAATAACACGAATTATTGAACTTTGATACACAGGGATGAGTTTTTTCCGCTTTTTGGCGGATTTCCTCTTTTTTATATTTTCTGGTAAAAAAGAATTCCGCTTTTTCACAAAAAGTTCCGCTTTTCAAATTTTTTTAAAATAAGATCCACTTTTTCCGATATAGCTTATACTACGTTCACACCCGCAGTTTCAAGCGCGATCGAAGTGAAAGAAGTGGGTTGACGGAAGGATACATGTCGCTATGTCGTCATCGTGACGTCACAGCAAATCAGAGAAACTCTTTCATTTGCGTGTCCCGACGTGCCTCTCTTTCCAGGAACTTGTTCCGTATCACGTGTGTTGCTCGTTGCTCACGTGGTGTTGTATACTTTTGATTTTGTATGCGTTTTGCTTTAGTTTAATACATGGTGTAAGAAAATAGATTGGTTTTATATTTCTTAATATTGTCGGTATGCCGACTGTTAGAAAAGATATAGTATGTCGATCGGATAAACTAAACCTGCGTGCGATCGACTTCGGCATTAAAAATCCATGGCGCTGGGAATGGTTGGAGAAAAGTGTAGCAAACATATATTTAGGAGGCGTTTTTCGGAAACTAGAGTTGCCTATTAAAATCTAGAGTTGCCTATTGCATAATATGCTGCAAAGAGCCTTTGGGTACAGTTGTAGTATACGCAACGAACGCCAAGGGGCGATTTTTCGCCAAATTTGATAGTTGTTTGGCGGTTTTTATTTTCTGATTTTGAGATTGGATGATATATTTTTGAATTTTTGTGCGATAAGCTTTGTTTTACTGACCGCTACAGCCAGCGGAAGCTTTTTTTACTGTACTACAGCCAGCGGTACGTAGCGAAGCTACCGGGCTGGGGATTTTCTGTAATATTTTTGGACGGATGCGTAACGAAGTGAACCAAGGGTTTCTGAGCGAAGCGAAGATCTCGTGTGCTCCTACGAGTTTCATAAAGCCAGCAGTAAGCTTTGTTTTCCTATTTATTTGTTCATTCTTGGTTGTCACATTTGTTTAGATTTCGCAGTTTAAGCTTAACAGGTCTCCGAACGGGATTTTCGCACCAACTTTTCGCCAAATTGGCAATGGCACCGTGTATTGGAAATTAACCTCAGATAAAAGCATGTTTTTTTTTTTTAATTTGAAGGCGTGAGAATTGGGAAAAAAAAAAACGTGTTTTTACAGATTTTCAAGATGGCCGCCAAAATTAGACCCCGGAGACACACGGGTATTTGGGGACAAAAAAAGTCTAAAAAAAAAAGCCGTTGCGTATATTCCATTATTTGAGGTATTTTTTAGTCTAAGAAAAAGACATGCTAAAAGTGTAACAAAATATACTTTAAAAATGCTCTGGCTTAAGGGGGCTTCGCCAACTTTAAATCTCCCTTAAGGGACGCTGCCCCTTTGACCCGGCGTATAAATTTTCCAGAATCTGTTTCCAGATTTTTTGCTTTTTTGCCAAACTCATACCTGGATACAGAAAAATTGTTTTATATAGTAGGTTTATGAACTGGAAAGATTTTAGGGTATAAAATTAAGTATTAGTTTCATATTAAATTATATAGCGAAACATTATAGCGTTACAGACCAATGTATCATCTCATTTTTCATTGAAATGCTAAATGAGTAGCTGTGAACTTTGAACACTGAGAGTTGCAGCTATTTATGTTGCCTATTAGGACCTTGAATGACATGATTGTGCATTGTGTCAGTAATTAATGAGTTTGTATTTGCTAGATTCTATGAAATCTTTTATAACTTTTAGTTCTATGTATATCCATACAGCAGAATAGAAATACAGTTTAAATAATTTTTTTTCTTTCATCACTATGTGCCATGCTTTGAACCTTACTATATAAGTATTTATATTTAGAATCTTCCATAAGCTTTAGTTTTTGAATTGCTATGGATTGGTTAAATCTTTTCAGTTTTGTATGTGTGTGTACAGTCATGTTTTATTTTTTTCATATTTATTTGTGCCTTTGATTTTGTTTTTATTATTCTTTCACATACAGAAATCACAAGTTTTGGAGTTGAAGGAAACACTGATTAGAAAAAAAAAGAAATACATTAGAAGAGGAAAATGTCTCCACTAAAGGAAATCAAGCTCAATAACACTTCCGAGTCCAAGGAAAAGGTAATATAAATCATTCTATTCTCAGTTTGTGTGATTAATATAAAGTGCCATGGTTTAAAATTTGTGGAATAAATTCCTTGCCTTTCACTAAGTGAAATGCTGAAATAAGGGTCACTCTATACCTAAATAAGGGCAGGGTTTTTACCAAAATGAGTATCTAAATTTTTTCTTCGTCTTAAAAGACAGCCGAGTAATGTTGCTTGGGACATTTTCTTAAAAAAATAAACTCATAAACTCTGCTGATTAGAATTGCCACAAAGTTCAAGGGTTTAATATATATATATATATGTGAAGTGGCGCACCCAGGATTTTTCTTGGCTGGGGGCAAGATGAACGGATAAAAATATTTATAATGCAAAATCAATATACATAATGCCATTTCTATTTCTTGGGAGCGGGGGCAGGGCCCTTTGACCCCCTCCCCTGGGTGTGCCACTGTATATGTGTGTGTATATATATATGTATATATATATATATATATATATACACATTTATATATATATATATATATACACACACATATATATATATATATACACATTTATATATATATATATATATCTATTTACACACACACACACACATATATATATACAGGTAACCCTCTTATAACACAGTAAATAGGTTCCTAGAAAATGCCGTGTACCCAGAGCCAGTACAAAAAGGGGGTTTACATTCTGAAAACTTATTAAAAACAAACTTTTTATTTAAAATTCCATATAAGCAACTTAATTTTTATTAAAAAAATAAATGTATGTAAGGTAATTTAGATTTAAAATGTGTTAAACAAAAATCATGTTATCTAGTGCTGTTAAAGTACAGTGTTGTACAAAAGGTTTCGAAATTTTTTTATCGTGTTAGAGCTTAACCGTGTTACAGGTTACAGTGTTACACTAGGGTCCCCGCAATGTCTCCTATCATGTTATATATATATATATATATATACACACATACAGTGGATTCCGGTTAATAGGACTACATCGAAACACGGTCATTTTGGTTAATAACTGGCTCGTCCTATAAATCGGTTGTCCAATTAACCGGAATTGACTGTGTATATATATATACGGCTGAAGTACAATATTCATACTAGTGCGTCAAGTAGGGCAATAAATATTCCATGCGGTAACCTCTGAATTTATCGTATGGGGGTGGATGTTCTAGGTTACGTAACTTTTTAACTTTAATTTTAATTATAGAAATGCTTCTTCACACATTTTTATGGATAAAATTTTCTCTTCCATTAGTGTTTTGTCTTTATTTTCTATTATATTCGTAGTGGGTGTTGGGCTAAAGATCCCTCAACAGAGTCTATGACTAGAGTTTGACTATTCCATATTGATATGTCCTTAGTATTCATGTATCAGCATTTTGGTGCAAGATGCTTTTATTTGTTATTCTAGTGTTCATGTGAATTGTCAAGTTTTCTGAACTATTTCGAACTTCTTATTTTATCTTTATCACACTCACACGCCCATCACACACAAAATCTCTAGTTCCTTCTTTTACAGAAAACAAAAAAAATGCTAGTGATTTATGACATCCTTTAAAACTGAGATTAGAACTGAAAAAAAAATGCAATTTTGATTTGATTCACCCATCCATCAAACTAATCATAAATGGCATCTAATGGGAGGGATAAGCCTAATGCTTTGATAGAAAAATTTCAGTATTTGGCTTCAATTCAGTCATGTTTAACCTCAAATCCCCTTGGTGAGTGATTTCCTTTTGGTAAGGAGATTGGAAACCACGCTGACACCCCTTTTCACAAGGTACGAAAATGGTAAAGCTGTCAAAAACTTACTCGCGATAGTCCATAATGTAGGATATGTAACAGGCATGTCTCTCTGATACCAGAATTGTGATATCCCTTTCTAAACTGCAACTTAAGTTCGTCGGTGATTATTCAGATCAGTTCGTTTAGTAACATGACATCCGTTTCTTCAGTGTCACCATGTGGATTGATAATCCACTGTGGTATTTCCATAGTCAATACATCTTCAAACCTATTTTTAAGTTCTGCAGGAAGGACATTTAAATGTTGAACGTAGTCTGAAACGTCATCATCCTGGCAGTTTGTCTGCGCCAAATTGGGAAACTGGAAAAATTCATGCCGTCTAACGTTTTACTCCATTAATGTCATTCTGGCAAGAAAAGCTGTAATGATGGACTTTCTTTTTATCAAATTTAGTCTGTCACCTTATAACTGAATGTTAACCTCATTAAATTTAGCAAAGAAATCTGTTAAATAAGTAACGTGTGGTTTCCATTTGATTAATTTTTCTGTCAAAATGGGGACTTTAGTATCCAAAAAGTCTAAAACAGTCTCAAAAAGTGAAAAAAAATCTCGTCAAACATTCAGGGGCGTCTTTAATTCAGAGATTTGGGGGAGGGGGGGCAACGTCGGCTATGTATATATATATATATATATATATACTTATAAGAGAAATAAATGGTTAAATCTAAATGAAATCTTTCTTGGTAATAATTTATTTTTATTTTGGATTTGATATGTGCTTCGAAAAAAATAGGTAGTGTTTTATTTAACATTGAATTTTAAGAAAATGACGGAAATAACAGCGAATAAGGAAAAACTGGTAAATCAAAATGATATTAAGAAAAAAGGGAAGGAGTTCGTAATATTTCCAAAACAAACACTAAAAGTAGCTTTCTTGCATAAAAATATTTCATTTGTAGTCATAGGACAACTGGATAGCAACTGAAATGAAATAAGAAATGAATTTTAAACCAGAACATGCATTTTTCCAGTTCGTGCCATTTTAACGCTATCAAAAACTAAGATATAGCCATATGTTCTATCTCATTCCAAATTTATTCGTCGGTAAACCATTAGAGTTACGTCAAAAATGTTCATTTTGAAAATGGAACTGTTAAGGCTAAAGACGCAAATTCGGTTAATAACGTTAATAACCAGATAATAACTTAAATCGCCAGCTTGTTTGGATAATAAGTTATAAATGATAAGCCTTATAAGTTCCGCCGCACGAAGTTGCGGAGGGTTCCAATCCAAATTTCTCATGCGTAATACAACAACCCAAAAGTCCATCAAGAATTTGGATTAACACCAAAGTAACTTTCTTGTGAGACAGTCTGAAAATAAATTTTTAAACTTAAAAATTTTAACTCCAGTTTTCAATATGTACCGTAATAAACTCTTATTTTAAATTATTTAGATGCTTTCAACTACATTGTTCTTTGCTGTCGGGTGGTAGTAAAGATTTATTTTCGAGTTTCGAATGCAAGTTCCTACAAATAGACCTATGAACTATGAAAGTAGTTAATTTAAGAAAGAACAATTACCTCCATTTTTTTCAAAATACGACGTGAATAAAACTTGATGTTGAAGAGATAGTATTTAGAAAAGTCGATGCCATCAGCAAAAGACTTCAATGCAAGTGCACGTTTTATAACTTCATTATCTTTCAGCTTTAACAGTGTTATCGATCTTCTTAGAGGCATTTCATATCGTTGGAGCAAGCCATCCATCCATTGTTGTGATGCTTTGAATTTTTCTGGGGGGGGGGGAGGGTGTATATCAAACTGTCGTAACATTGCAAATGTAATTGCTTATAATGTCAGCCCTATGAAGAAATAGAACCTTTTCTCTTCTGTCAGCCATCCATATACAGAGGATGTCTTCGAAATTAGGAAATAATGTATGACAACCTTTTCCACATTTGTGCTTCTTAGCAACTCCCGCGTACACCTGTTGACTAAGGTTATTATACTCTGATCATCTTTTTTTTTACCATTCAGAGATCGAACTTCTTTTCTTTGCAGAAAGCTTTAAGATTCTTACCCCGGGAGTCATTCATGATCTCTTTCTTGATCTCGACGGAATAGTTTTTTCTTTTTTTATAAAGTCATCAAATTACTATTCCCTTTTAATCTATTATGAAATCAAGTGTTAATTTGAAGATTTACGAAACAGGAGTGGCAATAAAACACTGTTAAGAATGATGATCACACAAAAGGGACGAAGAATTGTAGGCACGAGATTCAGAAAACTTTTCTTTTTTTTCACTCGTGTGTATTATGTGCGTCCGTTACAACACACTATATAGAAGGTTCTAATAAGTCACAACCATGTCCGTTCGTTATCAAGCACGCCAGTATGTTGTGATTGCATTCCGATTGGTCATTCAACAATAAGTCTGGCTGACGACGATCTTAACTAGGGCTTATTTTTGCGGTAGGGCTAATATTACGAGCATCCAAAAGATCATAATAGGGTTTATTTTCTGATTTGGTCTTATTTTCGGGATAACAAGTATATATCATACCTGTTATAAAATTGTGAAAAAATTTATTTAGATGAAACTTAAAAAAAAAAACTAGAATATCAATGTAAAGAATGCTATGAAAAAGTTGAGAGAAAGCATTATTTCATCAATTTTGCAATTTGTTTCCATTGTGCCACATATTACATGACAATCTGAAGTAGCATTTTTCACCAATGTGTCTTTATTTCTCAATTAATTTTCATCTTTTTAAAATATTTAAACTGTTAGTAGGAAAATAGAGGTTTTTTTTTCTTCAATCATGGGTGGACTGGAAATTTTAATGAATTTTTTTAAAGAGAAAAGAGTCATGCACAAGTAGGATAAATGATTTAGAATTATCTGTGAATTGGTGCAGGAAATTTTGGAAAATTTTGATGATGCATTAGAAAAATATTTTTATCCAAACAATAGTATAACCTAATTTAATAGTTCCTTCATTGGGCGAGAGTGCTACCATTATCTTTTGAAACTGAGAGCTTATTAAACCTACTGTTTTAACCTGATTCTTAATACAATAAACATCCTTGCTGCTGAGATAATTAGAACCCACATTCTCAGACATCAAAGAACAGCACCTTGGTTATTCTTCCATTACCTCATATTAATAATTTGCTAATAGTATGATGCTTGTAAAAATTTAGGGAGTGCCTAAATTTGAACAGCCCACAGTATGTATGACAATTCTTTAAGTTACACAAAATTTAAATGATATTTTGATTTTTCTTTTCTTAAAGATTCTTTTGAAAAATTACCATTGATCAGACTTTGTTCCACTGGTATAACTAACCAGTTTTGATAGAATAGCACTTAGTCTTCTCTGTTAATCTGCGAGAGATATGCATATGTATTGCTTCATAAAATGTTATATTTTTTCCGATTATCAATTAAAGGAAAATCATTAGTTCAAGAATAAGTTTGAAACCAATGAGTGATGACCTTTTGACAATTTGCACTAACATATATTTTGTTTTTGCATTGCTATTAAGTGTCATCAAAGAAAATAATTGCAATATAAGCCTATGAAGTAAAATTCCTTGCTGAATCATATCTGTTGATCAAATTAATTTCTTACTTGGAGATTTCTACTCTTTTTCCTATAAAATAAACAGCTCTACAGTAAATTGTTAAAATTAGCCTTGAAATTTAGTAATAATTCAATATTATATGGAAATGAAGTTATGAAAATTTTACTTGTTTATTAGTCGGCTTAAGTAGTAGATTTTTTAAATTTCCATTCCCTTCATACTGTCATTCCATCCTGATAATTAGCACTGAAGTATTATTATTGAGTTTATTATATAAATTGACGTCTGAATTTCATGGTTTTAGTATTTTTTTTAAAGATTTTAAATTTATTTCAATATTGCATTGAGATTCTGCCTGCTATATGAAAAATTCACTTGCAGACTATTTTACTACCCTCGAACAGAAAGAAAATTAAAAGAATTACTGTCATCTATAATTTAAAATTCTGGAAATAATACATTATCAAATTGTCTTTAAAAATTAATTTTAAAAAAGAGTGATAATTTTAGTGATTTGATTACTGTATATATACTCAATGAAATCTACCTTTTGTACTAATGTATAATGAATTGGGCAATGATACTAATGTGATCAGGTTCTTATTGCAAGCTCATCAGCCTCGTGAACTTTTTTCCTGTTTAAATCATTGATACTTTGTGTTTTTACTTACATAAGTTTTTTTAATGTTTTACAATTAATGACAAAAAATGGATTTGTACTAAATGTGTAACTCTGGGCTAGTTGAATCAGATTTAGATTTTTTTTTCAAAAAGATATTATAGATTCACTTCAATGTTGCTTTGATATTTCATCAGCTTTAATTTGTAAAAAAGAAAAAAACTTTACTATTATTAATGTTGAAAAGAATGTTAAAATCTGAACTTTATTTCTTATAGGATAAAACTGTGCCTTGCAAAATAGAAGTTGAAAAGGAACAAGCTCTTTATGACGCTGCTAAGTCAGGGAATGTTGTCAAGATTCCTGAACTTTTCGCTTCAAGTAAATATGTAAAAACAGCAAACTTAAAAGTATTATTAGGTTCTGTTAAAAAGTCATTGACGCCTCTTCAGTTTGCTGCAGCAAATGGACATGAGGAGCATCTTAAAAGGTTAATTCAGTATGGAGCAAATGTTAATGCCAAAGATGCGTTTGGAAGTACAGCATTACACTTAGCTGCTAAAAATGGCCATTATATGTGTTTGAAAGTGTTACTTGAGGCAGGAGCAAATATTAATGCGATTATTTCTGCAAGACCACATATGGAAGACCAAAATTATTTTGAAGGTTTTAATGCTCCTCATCAGAAATTTATGAAAAGAGGTACAACTGCTCTTCATCTAGCTGCTAAATATAATCATGTGAACTGTGTAGAATTATTATTACAGTTTGGTGCAGATTGTGATGCTGTTGATATAAATGGGTATACTAGTCTACATATTGCAGCAAAAGGTAATTTAAAAGATTGTATGTTAACACTTTTAAGACGTTCTAAATGTCGAGCTTGTCTACTTTTACCCAGTTTGGATACTTTAGATACCCCGCTGCATTATGCTGTGGAAAATAGAATGGTAGAATGTGTAAGAGAACTTGTACATTTAGGATGTGATATCAACCCCATCAACAAGTATGACTTTTCACCATTACATATATTGCTTGATAGGCCAAATATTGATGCTGATATAGAAATTTCGAAACTTCTTGTGCTAGAGGGTTTTAATATTGATATCAATAAGCCTACATCTAGGGGTGAATCACCTCTGTACTTAGCTCTTAATCCTGTCAGTGATATAGAAATTATATCATTTTTAATTGCCTATGGTGCTGATGTAAACATAACAGATGTATGCTTCAATCACAGTACCTGCACATCACTTCTTGAAAACCTGCTACCAGGACCTTATGCACAGGACATTTTAAAATGCATCATGAAATCTATGCCAAAACTACCTCTTTTAAAGTCATTTTATTTGGAAGACGTAGAATTTGTTGATGATACAATTAGGCTAGTTCACGATGTAACTGGTACATCTGTTGTAGTCATTAATTATGAAGTAGATATCATATGTCAACGCTTGGAAGAAAAGGGAATGATTGTGGACCGTCCTATATCTCGATATATGAAATTTCCTCTAGAGTAGCCTTTACTGGACATAATTTAAGAGCGTATTATTGAGAAGTTACAGGATGTGCTTGATTTCGCAACAAACAGTTTTCTAATCGATTTAGAACATGAAAACTTTCTTTTGGTGATGAAAAAGCAGCTGTGGTATGAGAAAATAGCATCTAATCCACCTACTCTACAACACTGCTGTAGATATTCTATACGAAAATCCATAGGTCTTTCCATCATGAGAGATATTAAAAAGTTGCAACTTCCAGAGCAGATACTATCATATCTATTGTTTCAGAGTGATAAATAAACAAAATGTAAACTTGTATAGATGCTTTTTCTGTTTTCTGATTTATTGCAGCAAAAATATTCACAAAATATTGCAAAATATTATTCCAGCAAAATATTGTTCAAATTATATAAATCTGACTTATGTCAGTTATGTTTAATTTATCGATTCATAATTATGGTGTTAAAAATTTCATTCATTTAATATTACTGTAAAAGGAATTTAATTCAAATGTTGAGTTTTGTGACTGTCTGATGAGCTGTAATCTGCGCATTCGAAAGTTTAAAATTTTCTTTATAGAATGTATTTCATTTCATCATAATTCAGTATATTTTGACCAATTATTTTAGAAATCTTACAGTCATCATTTGATTCCTTAATCGGTGTTTTATCTGTTTCATTCATGTTTTATTTGTATCTGAAACATAATGAAATGTAACATAAAATGAATCCTGTTTACAGTGTGATTTTGTAACTTTTTAAAATGTTTGTAAACTTTTTGAAATTTTTTTTATCGTTTATAATTATTCTCTTATAGGGATGTTCACATGTTTATTTAAAGTTTGTAGTAGTTATTTAAATTACAACTAATATTGTTTTATACTGGATTGGCAAATGAAATCGATTAATAAATGTTATTATTCAATGTATCTTATTTACTGTGATTAAAATTTAGATTTTTGGTACTTGCTTGGTCTAGATTCGCTGTCATTCAACTAAACAACTAAGTTTTTCGTAGTCCATACTTATTTTCCTGACAATTTTCTTTTCAGTCATTTCTATTCTCTCAGATTTTGCAAGTTTTGCTTCTTAAGTGTTTGTATGATCTTGCAGAGCTCTCAGGAAATGCCCAACTAAAATAATTTCATCATGCTTCTTATGCTTCATAGATGTTTATGTGACTGAATTCCTCTCTCTGAACTGGACATATTGCTAACCCATCTATACTTGGCATTTGTAAAATTTCTGATTCTAGGCTTCATTATAGTTGAGATATGAATACAGTTGAAAACATAGGCGTACCGTGTAACTTTTTTTTTTCAGGGGGGGGGGCACGAATTTAATTCAGTTAGGGTCCTCCTCAGTGCACTGACTGCTGGACGGTCCTTAAAATATGAAATATTATTTTTTTTAATTTAATAACAACAGAATTGCTGTTTGAGTAGTATTCAAAAGTTATACAATGAGAAAAATAAATGTAAAATAAATATAATGAGAAAAAAATATAGCATCGTATTTTTGTTATGAATCATATCGTTGTTAAAAACTATGTTAATGCTAAAGGCATAATCGCAATCTTAAGTCTCTCAGTTTGAAAAAGTGGGGAAAAAATCATTTTTCTTAAAATTTTCTACAATTTTCCGATTTTAACAGAACTTCTATTATTGTTTTAATATATTCCAAGTTAAGTTGGGGGGGGGGCATGTCCCCCTCCCTCCCGACGCTACGTTTATGGTTGTAATGCATTGAGGTAAAACTCATGCCAAACTAGTTAATGATACTTTTATTAACTTTCATTGAATAAATTAGTATGAGTAAAATAGATATAATTCAATATCTATATGTTTAAGTTTCTAAGTCGTTTTTTTGGGCAGTCCGGGAGAGAAAACTACTGCATCAGTTTACTTCATTTTGGTCTTAAACGAAAGATTGTATTCTGTAGATTTGTCAAATTTAGTTTTTATAACCTTTATTTCTATTAATTTGTGATAATTTACAATTCAAAAATTGATTTCTGCGCATGGTCAGTGACATGTTTTAATGATAAACATGTTTATTCTGAGGAGTGTCTCTCTGCCATTTTTATTTTTATAATAATTATGTTTGTGAAATATAAGATTAAACCTGATGGAAATTGTTTATTTCGTGGTGTTTAATGAGTGATAATTTACAATTAAAAAATTGCTTTCTGCGCATGCTCAGTGACATTTTTAAATTTGGCTTTAGATACTCACTAAGCACGAGGCCGCTTAAACATTAATTTGTTTCTGCGCATTATTATGATTTTCAACATTTGGCAATGATGTGTTGAGTATAATTTGTGTATTAGTACATTTATTTGCTATCTAGCCGTCATGTTTTGACGGGTACCAACTAGTATCTTAAGTTAGCAGCACAAAAACTACGTTCCTAAAATTGCGGCAAGCGCATGATGACTCCCCACAATGACTCGAGAGTGCCATTCTTTTTACGACTCTTCAAGCGTGTAATTTCTTAGTTCTGCTTTATTTCAATGGAGGGGGGGCTTGGGGTGCCTTGAGTGGATGACAGATCTGTACTGTTTGTCCGGCATCCTCGAGCCCCACAGCAATGAAAAATGTCACCGAACTTGGGAAATTAACCCTCGGCTGCGTATTCAGGAATTGCTGCGTAGCGACCGGACTTCAGGTGATTCATGGTTGATAAGCCCTAGAGGCTTGGGGAACCGGTGGAGTATTCTGACTTATTTCAATGGAGGTTACTTAGGTTTTTTAGTCAGTCAATTTAGTAAGAGAAAAGTCGCAAATATTTCGTTAGAACAGATAGAGTAAAACATACCAGCCAAGAAGGTATCAACGTAAGAGGAAAAGTCATACTTTATAGCCCGCGTGATTAAATTATTCAATAGCACTTCTCCCTCTAAGATAGCAATACTGAAGAAAAATTATCAATGAGCTACTTGATGGCAGCACTAATTGAGAATGTGTTCAGTCAGTTTCAGTAACGATAAATGTGGCTCATCGTTTATTCTCCAGTATACAACTTTATGATATGGCTCATGAGATTCAGAACGGAAAGAAAAAAAATATATATATAAATAATTTTTAATTATTACTATTCGTGTTGTAATGGTATTGAAAGCAGGTCAGACTTTAAAAGTGAAAGTATACTTCAGTGAAGACGTATTTTGGAAGTGTAATGTGTGCTCTCAATGTGTGGGAATGCGAGTTGGATATTGGTTCGAAGGTAGTCGAATCTCATTTACTTGAGCTTTACGACTCATTTATTCTTGGTGCAGCGTTAACATAAATCTGAACTGCATAGTACAAATTATTTAACATATATTGGCTAAGATTTTTTTGAAATTTGCAACAGCCAACTTGATAAAGAGAATTACGAGACACAAAATTGCACATTAACTCAACCGAGTCACTTTTTGGGATTTTATTTTTTCCCTGCGGAGGAATATGGGAAAGTGTGTGTGTGGAGCGGGGGGGGGGGTGCTTTAAATTTCGCGTGGTTGTGGCGTGAAATTACTAAAAATTTCTAATATTGTACATTGAATCGCATTTAGGATCTGTCATAAGAATAGTTGTTGAATCTTTCAATAGATGGCAGCACTGCAAGTATGCTGGAGGACCATCGATCATTATTTGTGGAAATGATCTTGTGGATGGTAACGATGTGACTTTCATCGTGAGATCCGTGTAAGAATACCATTTTAGGCGAATATGCTTTAGAGCAATAACACCGGAAAAAGAACTGGATAGCCCTATGACAAAGTGTAGGAAAGCAGAGCATTACTTTTGAATTGATTTATTTGCGTAAGCAACTAGATGTCAGCATGTAAAATCGGATGCCTGTTCTGTATCCTGGAGTGAGTAGGACTGTTTTTAATAGTGGCTACATTTAATCGTGATTGTTATACTTATAATAGAAAGCTATAGTTCTAAGAGAATTTATATCAGATTTCTAATTTAAGTGACTAAGACTAGCTTAAATATTTTAAATTGCTGTAATATCATTCTCAGCGGTGTGTGGCAGGCGTGACCCTTGAATGACAGATTAAAGGTGATGTTCTAGAGCAAATTTTGGCGAAATTTTTGTTTAAAAACCGGGCTGGGGTTCATCAGATTTGTCCTTCGAGAAAGATAATAAATTCTAAGTCTAGAAGTAATTAATATGCTTTTGGGAATTTCACTACTGTAGTCACCAGAATGTTTGTTTTTTAACCCCCTTCCCCCATCAATTTTTCTGTGAAACACTTTTTTATAATTTCTAGTTGATGGCCAAGTATTTTTTTAAATTTACGAAAATTTCTATTTGACAGGGTTTCCCCTCGTCAATAATTATGAGTGGGTCGGGAGAATGTCTGTTTTTCCTATGCTTAAGAATTTTATAAAATTAACATATTAGCATCATCAAATTTTATCCTTCAATATAATTTTCTTGCTAACTAGTTGTCTTAAATTTTTCCTCAAATAAGCGAATTTTAATTTAGTTTGCAAAACACATTTTTTAAGTTATAAGCTCTAAATAACTTCGAAGTTTGATCGGAAATACGTTAATTAAAAAATTTATATTTAAAACTAATTTTTAATAAAATAAATTTTTTCAAGTCCAACGTTTGTAAAATACATGGTTAAATCCCATGTCTCCAGTGGCGTACCCAGGGGGGGGGGGTGGCAAGGGCCCTGGCCTCCACCCAAAGAAATTTAAATTTCATTATGAATATTGATTTTGCATTATAAATATTCTTATCCTTTCATCTCGCCCACCCCCCACCCACACAAGAAACAATCCTGGGTGTGCCACTGCCTGTCTTCCATTTCATGTGCTTAAGTATACGCAGCTATTAATTCATTTCTTGAAAGACTGAAAACTATTGGGAAAGCATTAACATCTTTTTCGTATTTTAATATTACCAATGGACGATTATCATGTCTTACAAGGCAAATTTCCTACAAAATCTGTACAAAGCTGACAATGTGTTTAATATGGAAAATATTCTTAAAAATGTGTAAAATGTACAGATTACTCATCGAATTAATATTCTAAAACATTGTTTAATAAGGAAAAATCAGGGCAAAGCCAATTTCAAAAATTTTTTGCCAGCGCGTAAGAAATCGCAAGGCAGGGTGAGTGACTTCTGTTCAGATAAATGATTAAGGTATCAAAACACCAATGGTATTTTATGATGTGTATTCTTAACCAATACAGTCGAACCCCGTTATAGCGAACCTGGGATATAACGAACTCCCGGATATAACGAACGAAATTTTTGGTCCCACCGTTTTCCTATTCTATTTAATGCTAATTTACCCTTTTATAGCGAACTTCCGAAATGTTAAGAATCGGCTATAACGAACCTTTTTTTCAGTCGACTGTTTTTAAATTTTTCCGCAGTTGTGAAAACATGACTTTGACTCTGATTTCATATGGAAATGTATGTCAGCTAGTGAAACACGGAGTAAATCAGCGATAAGTCTGTTTATTCAAGGGTAGAAACATCTGCATTCTTTCCCTTTTACGATAGCCACTCTGGAGTTGTAATCCCTCCAGTAATTCGGTAAGCGAAACCACAGTAAGAGGAGGGAGGGGAGGGGAAAGGTTCACCAAACGCTCGAGGAGAACAAGTAAAAGCATGAACAGTATAGCATATGCGCACCCGAAAACAAAGGGAAAGGTCAGCTCAGGGTTGAGCCGGAAGATGCATTTCCATACGCAGGTGGAAGGGAAGTCATTTCATCTAATTCACCTATTTGAGTGTTTATCACACGTTAAAAATTCGCTTTTAAGAAATCATTAGGCACATCATGTCGAGCAAGCGTAAAGCATTCTGCATCGAAGAAAAAGTAAATATCATAAGAGAAATACAAAATGGATGTAGCCAAGTTGACATTTGCCGAAAAAAAGATTTATCGAAATCTACAGTTGGAACAATATGGTAAAACAGAGAAAGCATACTTTCTGCTTTCGAGAAAAATTTGAACTCCCAAAATAAATTAAGAAAAACTGACCATCAAGAAGTGGAAGAAGCTTTATTAACATGGTTCAGCATTTCAAAGAAGCCAAAATGTACCAATTTCTGGGCAAATGCTTCAGTCAAAAGCTGATGAATTTGCCAGTAAATTTGGAATTCCATTTTCGTGTTCTAATGGATGGTTAGACAGATTCAAGAAGCGGAACAACATATCTTCCGGAAAAATTGTCGGAGAATCGGGAAATGTTTCAACATCCAACATCGATACGTGGAAAGAAAATATTTGGAATGACATCTCTAGTGAATATGACGAGAATGACATATTTAATGCTGATGAAGCTGCACTGTTTTACAAGATGACACCAAACCAGACATTAAAATTTATTGGAGAGAAATGTAATGGCGGAAAATTGTCGAAAGACAGAATCACATTTCTTGTGTGTGCCAATATGAGTGGAACTGAACGTCGGCTTCCTGTTTCTTATGAAGCCAACCGTAAGGCGTGGATGACTAAGGAACTGTTTGAAAAAGAACTTCGAAAGTGGGATCATGAACTTTCAGCTAAAAAACGGAAAATTCTACTTCTGCCTGACAATTGTAGTGCACACAAAAACGATAAACAGTTACACTCGATTAGAATTGTACTCTTTCCCCCGAATGCAACTTCTGTAGTACAGCCTATGGACCAGGGTGTCATCAGAAGCCTTAAATGTCATTACAGGAAGCAGCTCATTTTACGAATTTTAGAAGGATATGATAAAAATGTAAAATGTGACGTTTCTCTTCTTGATGCACTTATAATGCTCGAAAAATCTTGGCGGCTTGTTACAGATTCTACAATTAGAAAATGTTTTCGACATGCTGGCCTAGCAAAGAATGTTGAAGAAGAAGATGATGAAGATTTACCTATCGCGATGTGGATAGAAAAACACAATATTTCCTCATTCTCGTATTGTGACATGCAATTGTTCGAAACATTTGATGATGAAATCATTACATGTGAAAATCCGACGGATAAAGATATTGTGGAAGAAATTAAAATGAATCATTCTGAAATCGAAGATTCTGCATCTGATGCTGATGAAGAGGAGCACATAAATGATGAAATTCCCACCATCTTAGATGCTACAGTAGCAATGCGTGTAATTAATAAGTTTTTTTCCACACAAACAGTGGAAGAAAGAGTGTTGCAGTCATTTGACGTACTGGACAAAGAAATTCATATAATGTTTTTGAAATCGGTATGACGTCAGCACAAGATTACCGATTATTTCTGTAACAAAACAGTGAGCAAGAATTAAAGGTAAAATGAATTTATATCCATTTGTCTTTCATTTTTAATTAGTTTAATTAGTATTGTATCAGTTTAATGTTATCGATTTTAGTCAATTTAATTCATTAATGGTCATTTTTAATAGATTTTGTCGTTTTTTAATACATCATTATTGAATACACATAGCAACTAATGAGTTATACATTTTGTGAACATTTTACTTAACGGTTCGGATATAGCGAACCACCGGATATAGCGAACCAAACCTTTGGTCCCTTGAAGTTCGTTATAACGGGGTTCGACTGTACTCATTATCGAAAAAATTTGCTGCGATATTTTAAAGGAGCTTACTTAGGTTTTTTAAAAGTCAGTTAAGTTAATAAGTTAAAAGTCGCAAAAAATTCGTTAGATTTCGTTCGCGAATGTCAGTGAGAGCGAACATACTCCCACCCTATCAGGGCATTATTCTTCAATGTCTCGATACTCAGGAAGTACTGCAATCAATGTCAAAGGGCAGGTCGCACCGGATTGTATCTGGCAGTTCCTTGTCATCGAAGACCAGTCCATCGGGGCAAACTCCTTCCCTCAAAATGCCATTTTCGCATTTGTAGTACATATCAGAGTTTCGCTTGTGGGCATAGTTATAGTACAATTTGTCTTGGGAACACTGACGCTGAGAAGCACGATTCCAGCGTTTCCAAAATCCACGCTTTAGATCCTGGAGGAAGTTCCATCTATTTTTGAATGGCGGTGTAGAAGGAAGGTCATCGAGCTCTGCTGCAAGTACATCACCTGCGATGAAATGTGAAGGTGTTAAAATATTTATGCTGCAAAAATCAGAGGTGTTAATGTAAGTTTTGGGTCGTGAGTGCAAGAGAGCTTCTAATTGTGTAAGCAAAGTGGTTACCTCTTCGAATGTTAGAAGAGTGTCGCCTACTACTCTTCTTAGATGAAATTTCGTAGATAGAATGGTAGATTCCCAGGGGAAAATCGGGAGCACTAGGGGTTATGAAATACCATTCAATTGATGATTGCGTCAAATACTAAAAAAATGATTGGCTGACCTGCAAAAAGTTCCACAATTGTTGTAATTCATATAATTTTCGGTGCGCTCCAACAAAATGTGTTCCTTTGTCACTATAAATGTGACGCGGAGCACCACGGCGAGCAGAAAACCTCCTAAGGGCAGATATAAAGGGATGTGTTGTTAAATCACTAATTTTATATGTTCATGAAAGAATGATTGGATGTTTAACGTTAAAAGTTAGCGTAGAACTTTGAATACGACCTCCCACCCAAAGAAGACCGTTATCGTCGATGAAAGGATGGAGGGAACGAAGTTAATTTTTTTCTTAGGGAAGTTTCTTTTGTCTCTGATTCACCTGAATTCATCTTCAAAATATTCATTTTGCATCCATTTAATGACTTTTTGTTCAGCAGTGAACGACATGAGCTGTTAGTCCTTGTAATGTATCTGTCCGTGTTGCCTGGAGTAGTTTGTGTTCTTAATGTGAGGCAATAAAATGTGTGTAATATTATATTTGTATTTTATTACCGCATACCACATCAACAGGTTATGGACTCAGGCACCCATCTAAGCGCCATAATCAGAATGCGAAATGTTTTAATGGACATTATTTAAATTATAACGAACTGTGCTTGAATGGAAAATGGTGAAAAAATGTCGTCCGCTGGGTTCACGAAAATTGAAGCTTTGAATAAACAGAATTACGAAACATGGAAAATTTCAGATGAAAGCCCTGCTTATCAAAAATGACGAATGGACTTATATAATTAAGGATTCACCTAATCCCGAAACTTTTAAAGAAGAATATGAAATATGGAAAATCGGAGATGAAAAAGCTAAGTCTGACATTATTTTATGTATTGAACCCTCAGAACTGAAACAAATCAAGTATTGTGAAACTGCAAAAGACGTTTGGAATAAACTAATTGATATTTTTCAATCAAAAGGTCCGCAAGAAAAGCAACGCTATTTAAATCGCTTATCCATTTGAAGATGACGGAATCGGAACAGATACAAAAGCATCTGCATGAATTTTTCGATATAGTGGACAGACTAAATGAAATGAACACTATCATCGATGAAGGATTATTATCCGTCATGCTCTTGTACAGTTTACCAAAAAGTTTGAAAATTTTCGATGTGCAATAGAATCCAGAGATAGCTGCCCAAACCGGAAGTACTGCGGATAAAAATTATAGAAGAGAGCAACGCCAGACATTCGAGCGAAAACAGAATAAACACGAATGGAGCCTTCGCCGTGAAAAACGCCGTCGCCAGAAACGGAACGAAATGGAAGAGCACTGATCGACGATACAACATAAATATTAAGAAAAATTTACTCTGTTTCCGTTGCAATAGAACTGGGCATCGAGCGAGTGCGCGTTATTCAAGAGTTGATTTTTCGAAACCAAAACGAGAACATGACTGGTTTCTTAGCTGAAAATAAGTTTGCCAATGGATGTGATAATTTAACAACAGAGAATACAAAATGGTGTTTAGATTCTGGTTGCGCTACTCATCTTAGTCGCAGTAAAGAAAAATTCGTAAACGTTTGGAATACAGATGAAGAAAATATCAAACTAGCAAATAATACGACAACAAGGATTACAGCTAAGGGAGAAGTCAACTTGAAATCGAAATTTGGAAATAATATCATAGACGTTGACATTCAAGATGTATCTCTCGTTCCAGACTTGAGAACCAATTTACTTTCGATTGCCAAGATTTGCGACAAAGACTTTTCCGTGACATTTAAAAAGAACTGTGCCATAATTAAGAAAAACGATGGAAATACAAAACTGTTATCAGAAAGAATTGGTGACTTATATTATTTAAAGGAATATGAAACTCCATCAGTGGCTACTGCAAGCGAATCAATCGATTCTAAAAGTAAAGGAGATTTAGAAAAATGGCATACGCGATTAGGACACCTAAATGTTAGAAATCTCTGTGATGGTATTAAAAAGGGGAATATTACGGGAATTCATTTAGATAATTCTAAGGAAATTAATTGTGAAATATGTATTAAAGCTAAATTAACAAAAGCCCCTTTCCCCAAAGTTGCAGAGAGTGGAAACACGAGACGAGATTGAAGACGCGATTAAGCAATGCTTTTTTAAACAATTTATTGCAGTGGTTGGGGAGATGCTTCTCCGTCCAACGCTGATGAGTGACTGACTGACAAAAACAATCTGCATTGCGCAGATTGAATCAAAACAATATGTAGCGACGCACCATGCCGCCCACCTTGAAAGCTTTAAGAGCTTTCAAAATTACAACTAAACATGAAGATGTCTGAAAGAAAAAAGAACAGAATCATTAACTAACAAAAACAATAATGAATTGAAGTCCAAAACACGTAAATGAGAGTTGATGAAATTATCTTGTTAAAGTTTGCATAGTTTTGCCACAGCTCGTGACAACATGCTATCTGCAGTTTTTAATGTTACAACTCGAACTTTCCCATCATGTCCAGGATGCACCGAGGTAACTCTACCGAGTTTCCATTTCGTGGGAGGTAGTTTGCCATCTACAATGAGGACAAGATCACCACAAGTTAAGTTCTCTTTTGATTGCTGCCATTTGGATCGTTGCTGCAGTTGAAGAACGTATTCTTTCTTCCATCGATTCCAAAAATGTTGGACGAGGTTTTGTGTTAACTGCCATCTGGAAAGCCTGTTCATCTTTGTTGTACTGTAGTCTTGCTCGGGTATAGCTGCAAGAGGTCCACCAGCTATAAAGTGTCCAGGAGTTAATGCTGTTAAATCGTTGGGATCCTTGGACAATGGGGATAGGGGTCGTGAGTTCAGACAAGCTTCTATTTGTGTGAATACTGTATAAAGTTCCTCGAAGGTCAGTGTTACGTTGGAGACAATTTTTCTGAGATGTTGCTTCACACATTTTATGTTAGATTCCCAAAGTCCTCCCATGTGAGGAGCACTTGGCGGATTAAAGTGCCATTCGATGCTGTTTTCACTTAAATAATGTGACACTTTATCATTATGTTTATACGATCTGAGAAGAAATGCGAGTTCAGCTTTCAATTTACGATTGGCCCCAATGAAGTTAGAGCCACAATTACTATACATGTGTGAGCACTTTCCTCGACGACTGACAAATCTCTTGAGGGCTGCGATGAAACTATCAGTCGTCACGTCACTGACGAGTTCCAGATGAATTGCCTTTGTTGCAAAACATATGAACAGAGCTAAATACGCTTTTGAACTTTTTGCTCTAGTAGATTTTGAAATTTTTACAGAAAAAGGTCCGCAGTAGTCAACACCACAATGTGTGAATGGTCGGGATGGGTTTACGCGTGAAGCCGGTAAATCACCCATTTGTTGTGTTAAGTGTTGAGCTCGATGCCGCTTGCAAACTACACAATTGGCAATGATTCCACGAATAGCTGACCTGGCTGAAACAATCCAAAATTGCTGTGTCAAACATGCTTGCATTAATTGAGTACCGGCATGTAAATTTTTCAAATGAATGTCTTGTAAAATCAATTTTGTTAGAAGATGTTCCTTAGGCGGGAGAATAGGACGCTTTTGTGATTCTGGAACATTTGCATGTCTTAACCTGCCGCCCACCTTTAACAATCCCTCGTGTAACACTGGATTGAGAGACAATATTTTGCTCTTCGCCGCAAGTGGTTTAGATTTTTGTAAAGTCTCTAATTTCGCACTAAAACTTTCTGCTTGAGTCTTTCTGACCCACAACATTAAGGCATGGTTAAGTTCCGAGGCAGTGAGAAATCCAAGATTTCTTTCATTTAACGGTAATTTACAGTTTTTACTGAACCGACAACAGTATGCCGTCACTCGTTTTAGCCTTGATAAAGAATAATATTTTTGCAGAAGATCAAAATCATTGGGTTCTTTCATGGTTTGAGTCACTAGACTTGTTATTCTTTTTTCTCCCCGTTTGAGTTCTATTTCATTATCTTCAGTACATGTGTGTTCGTGAGAAATGTATTCAATTTTATTAAGAAATGGTGGCCCGTTCCACCATAGATCATGATTTCTAAGTTCGCTTGGACTTATACCGCGAGAGGCGCAATCTGTTGGGTTTTCCAAACTTGGTACATAATGCCAGATTGCATTTGGCACGAATTCGTTAATTTGTGCAACACGATTGGCTACGAATGTCTTCCACCTATTAGCAGGCGAATCTAACCACGCGAGAACGATTGTGGAATCACACCAGCAGCACTTTTTTTCGAATGAAAGGCTTGTGCCAGAAATTAACACTGACATCAATTTGGCTAACGAATGAGCTCCGCATAATTCCAATCTAGGTAACGTTAATTTTTTTAATGGAGCTACCCTTGATTTAGATGTGATTAAATTTACCCTTACATTTCCGCAACTATTTATTGTTAGCAAATAGATTACGGCAGCGTACGCTTTTTCAGACGCATCTGAGAATCCATGTAATTCATATTTCACTGCGCCATTGATTGAAACATATCGCGGAATTTCTACAAGTTCTAACTCGTTTAAATTGTTTTTGAAGTTGTTCCAACTAGTTTCTAAAGGTGACGGTAAAGGTTCATCCCAATCTAACTTTTCTTTCCATAACATTTGGATCCGAAATTTGCGAACTATCGTTACTGGTGTAAGCCATCCCAAAGGATCGAATAATTGTGATAGCATTGAAAAAACAGTTCGTTTAGAATTGTATGCATATTTGCCGTTAATTGACACCTTGAACAAAAATACATCTTTCCTAGGGTCCCACTGTATGCCTAATGTTTTAATTGTATTGTCGGATTGAACCTGATATTGATTTAGGTCTAACAAATCATTGCTCAAATTTTGTAACACTTGTGGTTCATTCGAAGACCACTTTCTTAGTTCAAAACCACCCCTCCTTAATAATGCATTAATTTCTACCTGTAATTGAATAGCCTGCTCAATGGTGTCTGCGCCTGAAAGTAGACCGTCTACATAAAAATCCTTGTTAACCGCCATTGCTGCTAACTGAAAATCATGCCCTTCATCGTGTACTAATTGTTGAAGGCATTTGGTGGCTAGGAACGGTGCAGATGCAGTTCCGTATGTTACTGTAAGCAGCCGGTAGGTACTGATTGGTTCCGAGGGAGAATTTCTCCAAAGTATTCGCTGAAAGTTTGTATCGCTCGGAGAAACTTTTACCTGCCTGTACATTTTCACAATGTCTGATTTAGGGCGATTTTCCTTTCCCTGAATCTCAATATGAGATTAAAAAGATAATCCTGAATGGTTGGTCCAATTAACAAATTATCATTTAATGAGACATCATTCGTAGTTTTTGCAGATGCGTCAAATACCACGCGGAATTTAACATCTTTTCTGCTGTTTTAAATATTTTACTGTTTTTATTTTCGTTTCTCATAGTACTTAGTAGTGCATCGCTAAAATGTTTGGGGCATTCCATAAAAATTTCCTCTTCGAGTGTTCCATTTAAATAAGCTATAGTTATATCAAAATGATGAATGGGTACACCAAATTTAGTTGCTAGGGCTGATAGCAATCTTATAGAGCTGTGGCGAGCGACAGGAGCAAACGTTTCGCCAAAGTCTATACCTGGCTCTTGCGAGAAACCTTGAGCAACAAGGCGGGCCTTCCGTCGTTCAATGCTTCCATCTGAATTATATTTATTTCTTAACACAAACCTACTACCTATCACATTTATATTTTTGGGCCTTTCTACAAGTTCAAAAATATCGTTTTTCAAAATACATTGCATTTCGTTGGCTAGGGCGAGTTTCCATTCATTTGATTCGGGTTTACTTAGCGCTACGTTAATCGCAATTTCTGCAATTATAACTGCAAACTTTTTACAATGTGCCTGATTCGTCGCGTCATCACTTTGGTCAGAATAAACATTATACTCTTTCCTGGGTCGACCTGCATTTCCTGCGTGAACGATGCGTGGGCGTTCGCGCGCTATCCTAGGTAGCTTCAAGTCGTTAGAACAAACAGTTTTATTTTCTGAATCGTAATTGTCAGGGTCTGGATATCGCTATGAATTTCTGGATATCGCTATGAATAACTTCATCTGTCGGAGTATTAGGTTTTGGAATGTCGATCGGGATATTTATTTCTAGAGGTTGGTACTTTTTATTTTCTTTAGAATAGTCTATAGGGGCAAAATCATCTAAATTGATCTCATCGATACGGCTAACGTTTTCCAAAAATTTTACACTTCTAGAAGTTTCGATTTCTCTTCTTTCAGGGATCCAGAAGCTTTTGATTGCTCTGAATAACCGACAAAAATTCCCTTTCTAGCTCTGGGATCTAATTTTCCCTTGTTCCAATCACTATTTAAAATAAATGCTGTACATCCAAAAGTTTTAAAATATCCTACATTTGAAATTCTATCATGTCAAAGTTTGTAGGGAGTTTTACCATTTAATGATTTAGTAGGGCATCTATTTCTCGTGTAATTTGCTGTATTTATGGCTTCCGCCCAAAATGATCCATTTAAGTTTGATTGTAATATGAAACATCTAGCCATATCCATTAATGTACGATTTTTCCTCTCTGAAATTCCATTTTGTTCAGGCGTATTTTTGACTGCTAATCTCCTTTTAATTCCCAATTCCAATAGATAGTCGTTAAATTCCTGATTAATGTATTCCCCACCATTATCAGATTGTAAAGCCTTAATTCTCTTACCAGATTGCCTTTCCAATAAATTTTTAACCTCCTTAAATGCGTCTAATACTTCGGATTTTCTTTTAATAAATCTTACTTCACACCATCTCGAGTAATCATCTATAAAAGTAATAAAATATAAAGCCTTACCCTTTGATTCCATCCGCATAGGACCACATATATCCGAATGAACAATTTCTAATTTTTCAGTAGCTCTGTCTGGTGCGTCGCTACATGTTGTTTTGATTCAATCTGCGCGATGCAGACCGTTTTTGTCAGTCAGTCGCTCATCAGCGTTGGACGGAAAAGCATCTCCCCAACCACTGCAATAAATTGTTTAAAAAAGCATTGCATAATCGTGTCTTCAATCTCATCTCGTGTTTTCATGGTGCCTCTTCACCCGGGACATTCATCTTCAGTCTAATAATCGAATCGAAATGGATATACTCATACGAAAAAGAACAGTAATCAAGGGTAAGTGTACCCGACTTTCTAGTAGTGTTGAAAAATTAACAACTTACGATAACGTCACGGTTCAAGTGTATGCCACACAAGCCAACGAGTTGTGGACAGAACTGTTAACTATACATGATGAAATTATGTGTACATGTAAGGAGAAATGCATTCAAGAGAACGAAAATGAGTTTAATACAATCGCGGAAAAAATAGATACGTTAAAAATAAACATAGCTCATAAGTTTACAGAAGAAAATAAATCGGTTGAAATCGAAAGTAGTAATAGAAATAATGTACATTGTAATATTAAATTGCCGCGATTAGATTTGCCCTCATTTGCAGGTAATTTTACAGATTGGCTTTCTTTTCGGGATATATTTGTGTCAACCGTTCATGATAATTCTTCCCTAAGTAATGTGCAAAAATTGCAATACTTAAAATTATCGTTAAAAGGGGAAGCATCGACAATAATTCAGAATATTCAAATTTCGGATGCTAACTATACTAAAGCGTGGAAATTGATATGTGAACGTTTTGAAAATGTAGGTGAAATAATCTATTCGACATTAGATAAATTGTTTTCGCAGCCAGCATTACAAATCGAAAGTGCACAAGGTTTGCGTAGAATGTTAGACGTTACGAATCAATGCTTAGACATTTTAGAAGTATTGAACCAACCAATTCAACAGTGGGATACTCTTCTGGTATATTTCTTGCGGAAGAAACTAGACTCTGAGACTTTAAAGGAGTGGCATCTGTCACATAAAGATCGTTCATTGCGAACATTTGCTGAAGTTTTTCTCGAACAACGCGCTTCCGCGTTGGCGTCGATTAATGTAAACAAACGAGGTTCGTTTAATGAAAACAAAAGTAAATCTTTCAGTAAAAATAACAACGTGTCAGAGCATTTAACTTTTTCTCATACATGTTTTTGCTGTAAAGGGCAACATCCTATATATAAATGTGATGATTTTATTAAACTTTCATTTAACAACAAAAAAGATTTTATTGCGAAGAATAAATTATGTAGCAATTGTTTACGAATGGGTCATCGCGCGTCAGCCTGTGCTAGTAGTGGATGTAAAATATGCAATTTAAGACATAATACGCTATTACACATCAATAAAAATCCAAACACAATGGTCAACGGTAGATCGGAACCAGAATTTGATCCGGTGATATCAACACATTGCGCCAACGTGAAAATAGTCAAACTCTTTTACCCACCGCCATAGTCAATGTTATCGATGCTAGCGGTAATTATCCAAATTGTCGGGTTTTAATTGACAGTGCATCACAGTCTTCATTTATAAGCAAAAATTGTGCTCAAAAATTGAAATTGAATAGAAAATCTGTTAAGTTACGCATTTCTGGTGTGTCCGGAAAAGAAACGGCAACTACTAACGGCAGTGTAATTGTAAATTTAGTTTCATGCTACAGCAAAAAATCGGTACAATGTGAATGACATATTTTGAAAAAGGTTACAGGTGAACTACCGCAAAGTTCCGTGGATGCAAAAACATTGGATTGCTTTAATTCAGTAAAATTAGCTGATCCTAATTATCACTTATCGGGCAGCATAGATATACTTCTTGGTGCGGATTGTTGTTCAGACATTTTTGTCGGTAATTGTATCAAAGCACCTCACGAGTCAATTGCAGCACATGAAACAATTTTTGGGTGGGTTATCTTTCGGAAAGCCATACCTTGTAAATCGAAGCAACGTGTTGTTCATGTACATCATAGTAGTTCTGATATCGTCTCTTCCTTGCAGAAATTCTGGCAAGTCGAAGAAATTCCTAATGCTAGTAAGTGGACTAAAGAAGAAATCAAATGCGATAAACATTTTCAGATCACACATTCCAGAGATAATTCTGGCCGTTACATCGTAAACCTACCATTTAAGGAAACCGCTAAACCTCTTGGGGAGTCAAGGGAAGTGACAATTAAACGCTTACAACAAATTGAACGTAAAATTGCACGGCATCCAATCTTAATGCAGAGTTATTCTAAATTTATGAGTGATTACTTAACATTAGGTCACATGGAAATAGTTCCTGAAAACGAGTTAAATGCTACCGTCGAATCTATGTATTACATACCTCATCATTGCATAAAAAATGAATCGAATCTGAAATGATTTTCAGAGTGGAAATAAATTTTGTAAACTAAAGAAATCATTGTATGGTCTAAAACAATCAGGTCGAAGATGGTTTATTAAAATTGACGAAATTCTAAAAGATTTTGGAGCTAAAAATACCAGTTCAGATTCGTGTGTATATTTTTTTAAACAAAATAACAAATTAACTTTACTAACAATTTATGTAGGCGATATTTTAATTATGTCGAAAGATCCTGAAATGATTGTTAAATTGAGGAAACACCTAGAAAAGGAATTATATGTTAAATATGTCGGATTAGTAAAACATTGTTTAGGGATGGATTTTGAATAAGGGGAAGAAATTATTCCCCTAATAGTTGCCGTGTTCTGTGTATGCCTCTGTCAAGTAACGCTTCCGAAGCGATCGCTTCACAAATATATCAGCCTATATTAATCTCACGTGCAAAAATACAATAATAAACAGAAATTAAAAACACTAAAATCGTTTGGTTAACAAACTTGTAGGTTAAGTTAATTGTTATTTAATGCACGTGTATACACGCGAGTGCAGCGCTGCCTAAAGGATCCAATTATTGAATGCACGTGTATACATCATTAAAATTCATGAAAATAAAAAAATTCTGAAACTCAATTGCAGCGCTGCCTAAATAGACTGCAAAATTTTTTTTCACGTGAGTAATTTGTATGATTTTTTAATATGATTTTCTTTAGTTTATATATTTTATTTTTGATTAATATATTTATACATAGCATATTTATAGCATATTAGTTAGATTATATATATAGCATATTATTTAGATTGTGCATGTCGAATTGAAAAATGAGCCGTTAAGCATGCTTTTTGTTCCAAGATGTTTTTTTAAATTATAAACTCGGATTTTTACAACATTTTTAATTATAACATCGGATAGAAAAACAGGTAATATTCTTTAAATATTTCTAATATTTTAACAAGGTTATGAACCTTTTTTTTATTGGAACTGTTCAATTATTTACCGTCAAGTTTTGACGGGTACTATCTAGTAACAATTAGTCAACAGGGTTACATCAGAGATTAATTAGAGCGATATTGTATGGCCGAAGCCAATCCCGTTTCAACTCCCATGGACATAAATGTTAAATTGGAGAAAAGCACCACCCCAACAGAAAATAATTACCCTTATCGTGAATTAATCGGAGGACTTGATAATGCTGGCGCGCTTAAATTGGCAGAGAATCCTATACATCACAATCGGACAAAGCCCATAGACATACGACATCATTTCGTCCGACAATCTTTAAAGGATGAACTTGTAAGTGTAAGTTACGTACCTAAGGAAAGTATGGGTGCAGATATACTCACGAAAGGACTATGTAAACAAAAGCATTTCAACTGTTTAAATATATTGGGTATTGATGATACTTGTATATCAAATGATCGATAACGTGTGTATTGAGGGGAAGTGTTGGCGCCAGAATTGTGATCGCCAAGTTGCCAATACCCACGTGACCAATCTGTTGACGCCGCCTAACGGCTAAAACGATATGAGCTGTTAGTCCTTGTAATGTATCTGTCCGCGTTGCCTGGTGTAGTTTGTGTTCTTAATGTGAGGCAATAAAATGTGTGTAATATTATATTTGTATTTTATTACCGCATCCCACATCAACAGAAATATCTTTACATGGGCTTGTCGCGGTCTTGTGGTACAGCGCGCTGGTTTTCGGTGCAGAGGGTGCTCGGAACAAATCCTAGCGTCGCGCTACTAAAAATGCCTTCGTTTGTGTCGTCCCTGCATAGGGGGTAACGCTGTCCGCCTATATGGTGCCCCATAATAAAATGGACAGTAAACTGCGGCGTAATATAGGCGAGTGTTTGACGAAAAGTGCCTCCGCTTTAGAAAAAAAAAATTTAAATCACCTTTAAATTTTTTAAAGGGAATCGGGAGACAGACGAAGACAAAAGGTGCACGTGTCTAATTGGATGTCTCTTCAACATGACTTCCTGGCGAATATATGACCGCGTTCTTTTCATGCAGATTGTTTGAGTCACACTTTTTTCGTTCAAGCGTCTTTCTAGTGCACGGCTTAGAGAAGTAGTAATTCTTATAACGATTATATGATATCATTTAAAATTAAACATCGTACAGTGTGGACTAGGGAACAAAGCGTAATTCAAGATTTATATGTTAGATGAAAAATAATAGTAAAAACTTTTCAATAATTTCTAGAAAAATATTGGAAGCCACCTACTACAAAACACTAGATTCTAATTCCATTTCTTTATTTCTTTGAATTATTCACAGTGTTTTACAAATTTACATAATAATTTATGTAAAGTATATTTATGTATTTTTTTAAAGTTTATTTATGTTTTTTTTAATAATTTTTTACATAATTTACTTATAACTAAGTTAAGGCGATTAAAACAGATTTTTCTTAAGAAAATGGGCATATGTCAAGTTGAAAGGCATAATTTATTGAAAGAACTTATCTTTCCAAATCCACAGTGATGTAGCGAGCATAACTGGCGCCCGGGACACGATACCTTTTTGGCGCCCCCAGTTGAAATTTTCTGGAAAATTTTGTTTGCCTTGGGGACCATTTGGCGCCCCTCTGCGAGTGGCACCCGGGGCATGATGGACCTCTTTGCTCCCCCCCCCCTCGATACGCCACTGGACTACATCTATACTTACTTCTTTTAGGCTGATGCTTCATACTTCATTCTCGAAATTGGAGTACTTCCAATTTTCTTGGGGATGTTCGTAGGATTTGATGCCACTCTCAATTATCTAAAATTCAAAGGAGTCACAAATCACGTATGAAAAGGATTCTGGAAGATATACATTATTTTGTGTGTTATAACTCATCTTTATTTTCAGTACCTATGGAAATATGGATCAAGTCTATAAAAAGTCGTAGTTTACCCAAGATTCTTTATTTAGACATTATGGTTAACATAATTAAAACAGTATTATTCGTTTATATAATTATTTAAGAATGTAAAAAAAAATTGCATTTAACATCTTTCTGTAAAGCATATTTTTTTTCAAAATAAACGAGAGATAGCATTAAATAAATAGTAAACAAATGTCCTCTTGTGCTATAGTCGTGAATAAATTTTTTTTTAAACCTCAGTCTGAGGTTTTTAAGTACGAACATAAGGTATTATTGATTTGAATAACTATTTTTCCTTATTCAGTTAACCTTTAGCTTATAGGGCCCATTTTCCCGATTCCCTCATTAGAACGGGAAATTTCATACCCCCTATGCAAGAACTGCCATTAAGTGGGTTGTATATATATATATATTCATTCTTGGGTCCGTATTCTTGACATACCTGCTATCCCACCCAGTAAGGAAAAGGTTAAGCTTCACGGACGCAAATACTGTTATATTACTTATTATATTGCTTGTCTAATTGCAAAATTTGGCAATATATCATAATGATAATTGTAGAACATTAGTAATAATAAATATTTCTAGTTAATAAAGAGGAATCACAGTATTTTAAATGCGTATTTTTTACCAATAATTGCTTTATTCTTTAAAATTGTTGGCAATGTGCTTCCTGGAATCTCAAACTCTGTTGCAATTTCCTTTTTCTTTTTCGAACTTTTTTTCAACTTCATCGATAATCTGCTTCATCACTTCAATAGCAGATGTACTCAATTTTCGTTTGTTAGCCATTTTGAACAGATGACTCGCAGAAGATCTCACCTTCTCCAAATGTTGTTTTCGAACGATTTTTAATTTTTTCTGCCATAACCAAGATAAACAGAAAGGAAACGTTTTGACCTTTTCAGGAACGGCACTAGCTTGAAGTCGAGACAGCACAGGCATGCATTCACACGTGTAGTTTTATCTTTCATCCCTTGTTGCAATGGTAAGAAATTCTACATTCTTCTTGGAAGCCACCCACTTCTTGATTTTTGTTCATGCCTTAATTTCCTGTTTCGTTAAAGTCACCCCAACCCCTCTAGAATGTAACCCTGGGGAATTAAAGGACAAAAAATAAAAGAAAGGGTGGATGGTCAATGCATATGTATGGCAAATGACTGAAAAGAGATAAGGAGACAATAAGCAAGAATTTCAACTAACTTCTTGGGGGGGGGGGGTCAAGAGAAGTTGTGATTTCATTGTGTTATCTTCCGTCTTTATATCCCTTCATTTTAAAGTTTATGCAGGGTTTTGCCACTGTAATTTTTGAATAGCTTTTCTATTTTTTGGAAATTTCCATTCTTTAGGATATTATTATTTTTGTTTTTAGAAAAAAATTTCTTCTCCATTTATGGAAAAAAAAATTCAAGTGATCGAGGGATAAGCCAAAAAAATTTGTCAAAACAAGGTTTTTTTTAACATTCAGTGCATAGGAAATTTGAAGGGAATTTTTTTTTCTTCGGGATATTGAAAAGTTCGTGAAATAGAGGTTCGAGTTAGCGAGGTTTCACTGTAATATGTTTTAAGGCTGCTGTGTACTAACCCTATTGGATTCGCTCTCCCCAATGTTAACCCATTGAGAAAATGGGTCTACTACAGCTCCATAAATGCTGATAATCCAATAAAAAATTTATTTTCAGATAGCCTGAACTTTCCTGCACCTTGCAAAAGGATTCATTTTATAAACTGCGTCCACCAAAGGGAATTTAGGAGCGTTTAAAACACACTATACTAGATTTTTCCAAAGAATAATTTAAAATTTAAAATATTATTTTCCTTTTTATTTTTAAGAAAAGAAAAATGCCCTAAGGTGTAAAATTTTTATCTCTATTACGGAGTCCAGTTTGAAAAAAAAATCGTTCAATCCAAGTCGGGAATCCTTGGACACATTTTCTCCCTAGGATAACATTGCGTTGAGCGAATCTAATAGGGTTAGTACACAGCAGCTCTAAGAAAAAATATATAAGCAAATAAAAATAAAAAATCTGCTTTTATTAGAAATTTTGTTTTCTAAACGAACATAAAATTACTTGCTCGTTAGAATTTGAAGTAATGCATCAGAATCCGGGTACATGGTCACACTATGGATCCATTCATTTCCTGCACATTTAAAATAATGAGGAGGAATCTTCAAATGCCATTTGGGGCTCTGTGACAAGTGACAGTTCATAACAACCGATAATGTTTCGTCATCTCATCCATCACGCTCAGTGGAATCGATTCATTCTGCTTCAGTTCAGAGACAGATGTGATCGCCTTAAAATTGTCTAACAAAAGGGAGAATTTAGCTAACTATGTTCCCAGCGTTATCAAACATATCCATGACCCCAATTAAAACTTCTTTGTTCAGAGATGAATAACAAAATTCAGGTAATCTCTTCTAGCGAAACTGCCATGGGTTATTAACGTAGAATTACTTATCATTACTTACCTCTTTTGTATGTGCATATGTATGTATGTGTTATGTATATACGTATCTATATATATGTACGTATGTATATATATACATATATGTATGTCAAAATTTTAACGCATTTTGGTACTTTTCTGTTTAACTGTTTACTTACTGCTTGTCGAAGCGATACAGACTGGGTTTGGCACGCTGCCAAAATTATAACTCGCGACGACGGGTGGACGGACGGTTTTAGCGTCTGAAATTTTGCTTTCCGAAGGACCGTTATGGAGGAACGTAATCCTACATTAAAAATGGAACAAGTTGTAAGGCGACAACCAAATAACAAGCCAAAGAAACCAGAATGGTTGCTCTAAATCGTTTATCTGGGGTTGGAAAATAATTGTCTATTACATAGAGTTCCTTAACTAAACTATCCCCGCTAACAAGCTAGGTGACGGTGCAGTATAATAATTATGCATATTTATTTGGGGTCATAAATAGCAAAAAATTATCCATTTTCCAACAATCTCACCCTATTACAGATTTCTGTCAGTTACAGTTTTCATTTCGACTTGACCTGATCGTGTACAAAAAACTGTAATGAAAAAAAAAAATATTTGTAGTGTACCAAACCAATTATCTGAGCTCCATAAAACTGAAAAGTTTATTACGAGGTTGATTTTACTTAAGACGGTGCCAGTGGACAATAAGAATTTAGCACGATCAGCCCTTTTGAACTATTTTCTTGACTCTCAAAGACAATATTATCTAAAGCAAAAGCAAGATGGAGGGATGCACTGCACTAACTAGAAAAAACATCGGATACTGGGGAGGAGGGGGGGGGGCACTTAATCTTTTAGTGTGGACTGAAAAATATGTCTTATGAAAGATAACCCTTGAAGGACAAGCAGGAGTTATAAACAAGGGTTTATAACTCACCTTTGTCCTGAAATGGTTATTTTTCTACCTTCGATGTTTTAAAAAACAATACTTACAATAATGTACTGATTTTGTTACATCTCAGATTTTATATATAGAGAGTAGATTAAACCTCGGTAGTAACAAGTCCAATAACAAACCATAAAGACCACATGAGGAGATATAAATCTTTTACCTGTGGGGTTGGATATTTAGTGTCTTGTAAATAGAGTTCGCTGACAAGACTGACTCAACTAACAAAAGAAATGGCGATGCAGAATCATATGCATGCATTTTTCTGTTTTTGAGTTACAAAAAGCTAAAAATGATCTATTTTCCAACTATTTCATTGTTTTATAGTTTCCATTTCATTTATAGTTTTCATTTCGACTTCACCCGATCGTGTAGAAAAATAAATTGTAATCATAAATATTTGCAGCGATACGAAATTCCTAAACTTCAAAACTTTATTTAGTGGCGGTTTTGTGAAAGGTGTTAGATAACAACGAAAGGACAAGCGGATGTAAAACTGAATATTACAACTCCTGCTTACACTCTAATGGTTAACTTACTACTTTCGAGATTAAATAAAACTTACAATTTCAATAGCATTGTTCTTATTATATATGTAAATTCATATATAAAGAATAGATTATGCATGCATAATACTTAGGGATGATTGTATCTATCCATCTATCTTTCTATCTACCTATCTCTCTCTCTCTCTCTCTCTCTCTATCTATCTATCTATCTATATATATATACATACATACACACACACACACACACACACACACATATATATATATATATATATATATTTATTTATTTATTTATTTATTGATAGGTCGCTAATTGATAATGTGTAAACAGATCTTATTGATTTCTATGGAGGAATGTGTCCTACTTATGGTGTTTTTATTAGGTTAGAATTGTTTCCATGATCTTATAGGTTAGTCATAGCTTAATACGGACATAAAGTGTTAGGTTGAGAAATATCCAGTACCTGAGAAAGCATGTCAGAACAAACCTAGAGAACTAATATGATTTCTAAATTAGGCTATTCATAGATGTGTTAAAGAAAAAGTCTGTCTATATATATATATATATATATGTATATATAATGTATGTATATATACATATATATATATATATATATACATATATATATATACATATATATATATATATATATATATATATATAAAATATATATATTATATATATATTTATATATATATATATATAGATAGATAGATAGATAGATAGATATTTATTTATATATGCAAAATTTATTGTGCTCAGAATTCTAATATACAGCATAACTGGTATTACGTTTCATAAGAATATTATCTTATTAATCTTAAAATGGGTCTGACCAACAGCGATTCATTTCTTGAGTAAGTGTTGGCAGGACTAAACACACCACCGTTCTTGCATTGGGCAAGTTCATGCATGGACATTGCTCATTCTGGTTTAGCCCCTGATTGGTCAAGTAGTGTGCTAAAGCTCCAATAGCAGAACTTTAGGGTGGTGTATTTGTAGTGGGGTATCAGGCAAAGGTGACCGGTAAATCACACAGTTGAGTTATACGATTGACACGATCAACAGTGCAGTTTGATTACGCGGAGGGTTTTGGATAAGCTTTATCAAAAAGGCCTGGAAAAGGTTTATTGCCTCTTTGCCGAAGGTATAATTTCGCTGTTTCGTTATAAGGCAAGTCTCATTTGTTTTCATTTATTAATTCATAAATTTAATGTTCTGCTATTGTCCATAATTTAAAATTTTGTAGTGAATAACAATTGTTGTTTGCAAACCGGTTGCACACATGGATGCATTTGGTTCAAATATATTACATGTTGTAAATTTTTATAGACACATATTTACGAAAAAAAAAAAATTACGGATGTAGAATTAAGTACATCTGAGTCCCTTTGCCGTTTTTCTACTCATTTTGACTGCACAGATGAGAGAATATCTGCCACATCTCAGTGATGAATTTACTTTAAAATTTTTATCAGTTAAAATTTATGACGTATGGAATAAAATATGTTATCTTAAATCATCGCAAAATAAAACTTATTAGATGTTTAATGTTTATTGTTGATTTATACAGCGATAAAAAACACCGATTCTTTAAAAATTTAATATGATATGTAATCGTTCTACAAATAATTCAACCAAATTTTTTTAAAGCAAATGATTACCGTGTAAATGATTTGATTTAAATTTCAATATTTGAATTAAAAATTATGCATCCATCCGATTTGTATGTTTTGTGATTTTCTTATATATATATATATATATATATATATATATATATATATATATATATATATATATATATATATATATATATATATATATATATATATACATATATATATATATATATATATATATATATATATATATATATGTATGTATGTATGTATATATATGTCCGCACGTGTGCAATGAGTATGTAGAGTAATTTAATCAAGGCAGTATTATGTTTGCTGGCATGCTCGTATTCTAATGTAAAAACGTTAATATTTATCGAAAATATGGGAAGACCTTTATGTAGAAACATTCAGTAAGGAACATTCAGTTTATTATTTTTTTTTTCAGTTAACAAGTCAACTTATCATGTTTATTTGAAATTAATATCTGTAAACATTTATAATAAAGCTATTTTAGAGTATTTATTATGCATAGTTTTCATCGTAATTGTTTTCATATAAATATATGTGTGTATGTGCAATAACTAAAGATACTTTGGGTTTCAAATTAAAAATAATTCCTAAAACAAAATTTAAAATTCATTATTTTTTTTTTACATGCCTAGCGTTAATTATATAATGACACATTTGGACAGAATAAGCATTATGCCCAAAATTGAAAGACATAGAATTTTCTTTTCTGGTACCCTTTAAATAAAAGTTACCGCAGACAATATTTATTCAACACATCTCTTGATTGACTTGACATTAGAAATAGCAATCTCAGAAATTCGAATAAAGCATAAACATTTAGGGCCATGAATAAAATATACTGTAACTATATGAAATAGCTGGAAATAAATTTTTTACTACACATATTTTTGGTACACCAGGGAAATAAATGCTTAGGACATTCTTCGGCATTTATTATAATGTTTAATTAAATCTCTTTTTCACCCTAAACTCTTTTTAACACGTGTACTTTTCTTCAAATTCATAAATTCCTAAGTGAGAGGAAAGCCCACACAACAGGTGCAAATTCACTGTGTGTAGTAAATTTCCAATATTCTTACCCCCATAATCTATTTAAACAGATTCTAAAGTTTCACGGGTATACTTGTCTTTTTCAAAGAACTCATTCAAATAAGATTACGAAAATTTCTCAATATGAGAGGGGTAAATTTTGAAATAGTTTCTGGATACCATTTACTATTGTAAACTAGTATAAGCACATTGTCCTTCAGATTTTATCTAGTAAACTATAAGATTACATGTAGCCGATTAGTCTGTCAATATTTCATAGGAAATTCGTTTCGTTACAGCTTCAAAGGTAATTAGTTAATGATTCCATTATGTATCTATACACTCATGGACAAAAAAAAATTAGCGCACCAAGAAGGAGTCGTCAAAATGAAACGAAATTTTACATACGTAATGACTACTTTGATATAAGTAAATGATAAGAAAATCAAAGAAAAAGGATAATTTATTTCAGAGAAAAAGGCAAAAGAACGGAGGAGTAAATACTCCGTTGGACCCCCTCTAGCGCGAATGCACGATACGATACAATCGGGCATTGAGTCATACAAGTTCTGTATGATGTCTTGAGACATTTCGTTCCATATTTGCTGTAACCTTGCCTCTAGTTCGTTCAAACTCGTGGGATGCCCAACTCGTCGTCCCAAATGATCCCAGATATGCTCGATTGGAGACAAATCTGGGGATCGGTCAGGCCAAGGAAGGGTAGTAACAGTGCGAAGACAGTCTTGTAACACCCTTGCCGTATGAGGCCGAGCATTGTCTTGTTGAAAAATGGCTCCTGGGAGCCGTTGCATGAGTGGCAATACATGTGGTTGCAGGATTTCATGAACATACCGCTGGGCTGTCATGGTGCCACGGAACAATACTAGGGGTGACCGTGTATTGTAGGCAATGGCACCCCATACCATCACACCAGCTGTGGGAGCGATGTGTCGTTGTACAGCAAAGGCAGGATTGAAGCGTTCACCACGGGCTCTCCACACACGATGGGTGGGAGTCAAGGGCAGCACACGTAATGGGCGCCGCGATACCAACTGTCCTTCAGCCAGGCGCCTTCGTATGGTTCGAGAAGACACAGAGGCCTCTAGTGAAGGTGCTACCTGTGCGTGGATGGCGGCCGATGAAGCAGTTGGCTGTACGCGTGCATTTCTTACGATGTGGCGGTCTTCTCGAGCCTGTCCTCGAGGGCGTCCTGAGCCTGGTCTTCGTGTACATGACATCTCTCGGGTCCACTGGTCCCAACACCTCCTCACAACACAATCAGAGCGGCCTAATTGACGAGCTACTCGCCTAGCTGACCACCCAGCTTCCATCATCCCGACGATTCTCCCCCTCTCAAACTGCGACAACTGCTTATATTGTCTTCGAACACGGCGTAATGGCATGTCTATCTCAGCTCTTCCTCTGTAAATGATTCAGCACACTCAAACAAGCTTTGGTTACCTGTTTTATACTCCACAGAGTACGATGTTCAACGCCCTCTACCGGCTATACGTAATGCGCAATCACGCTGCATTTCTAATCATTTGCATATCTCCCCGACATGTACCTTCATTGCAAGTTTCGTTACGATCCCGCAATTATTTCTTGGTGCGCTAATTTTTTTGTCCATGAGTGTATATATGTATGCAGCCAACAACTATGCAATAATTTGTAAAAAATATTTTGCCATATGTTTAAAAAAACAGCTAGAAAATACTGATCTTTTTCAGCCATTAAAAGAAACTACTAGTATTATTATTAAGAAAATAATAGCAAAATATAAACTACTAGGTATATCATCTAACAATTATCTTTTTCCTTATATTACTTTAGTTCCTAAATTTCATAAAACACCTATTGCTTTTAGAGCAGTAACCTGTGGTCACAACACTTATGCTACTAAAGCAAGTAAATTATTATTAAAGTACCTTAAATTAATCTATAAAAATATAACATCTGGTGTTTGTGGTATAATTGATAATAGCTTTAGTCTAATTAGAAAACTACAAACATTAGATAACTGTAAATATGTAGTAACTTATGATTTTAAAGATCTATTTAATAATATCGATATAATTGATTTAAATAGAATAATCATAATGTTAGTACAAAATATTATTCAATACTTAAGCAACGAAATTAAACTAAGTCGTTTCAATAGGCTCCTAGAATTAGTAACTAAACATAATTACGTAGTTCATAATAATAGTATATACTTACAGTCCAAAGATGTACCACAAGGTGGTAATGCTTCAAGTATGCTAGCTAATTTATACTTATATTATTTTGAAATTAATAATATAGAAAATTGCAATTACAATATATTTAGATATATAGATGATATAATAGTAATTAATAAAAGTAATAACCCTATAGACTTAAATTTTTACGCTCCTAATCTGGAACTAATTAAAAGTAGCCATGATAATATTAATGTAAACTTTTTAGATATTAATATTAAATTAAATACTCACAGCAAATTTACTTTTGACATATACGACAAAAGATCTGACTATAATTTTAATATTGTTAAATTTCAAAATTATCTAACCTGTTTACATAAATCTGTTTTTAATAACATTATTGTAAATCAGTTAGTTCGTATAAATAGGCTATGTTCTAAAGACAATAAGATTAAGCATATTTTAGACTTGAAAGCTGTGCTAACTCGGAATAATTACCCCGTAAGTCTATCCAAAAACATAATTGGTTGTTTTTGTTTTAATGAATAGTTTGTTCTGTTGCATTAATATGTTAAACATAAAAATAAGTTAAAATAGAAAAAATAACTACTAAAAATAAAAATAAAAATCATAACTAAAAATAAAAATAATAATAAAATTAACTCTTAGTAGTAATAATAATAAAAACTAAAAAAATAAAGTAATAATAGTCTTAAATTATGGTAACCTAAGTAAGTCTGTAACTGAGTATCCACTACCTCAATGGTTGCAAGTTTTGTGACGTCAGTCATCTTGCGGTTACAAGTTCTTAACTTCCACTCTGACTAGCGCCAGGCTTGATGTTCTTTGGTTAAGTACTTTTATTCAATCTTAATTCAGTTATTAATCAATTCTTCTGTTATTCATGGATTGTACGGTGTCTGAGTGTGTTTATTGTATAGATCATACTCATCGGAAACAATCCATTGGTTTTTAGGCAGCATTGACACCGCTGATGAAGAAATGCTGTCAAAAACCTTATTCATACTTTTCTTTTCATGTTATTTGTTCCTGGCTGCAAGTAGCTTTAGAGCTATTACTGGTTTTCTCTTTCATCTTATTCTTATATATATATATATATATATATATATATATATATATATATACATATATATATATATATATATATATATATATATATATATATACATACATATATATATTATATATATATATATGTGTGTATATATATATATATATATATACACACACACATATATATATATATATACATATTTACATATCTTATGGTGTATATATATAAATATATATACTAGCTGAAAACCCGTACATCGCTAGGGAGTACATTCAATTTAAATGCAACGGTCAATATATGCAATTAATGCTAAAGTAAATAAATAAATAAATATATATATATATATTTATTTATAATAAATACGACGATCAATGAATGCAATTGATGTAAAAAAAATATATATTTATAAAAAACCGTGAGGAACATTTTTCTAGACAAAATAATGTAGAAGAAAATATTCAAATTAAATCTAATAGAACATACTAAAGAATATAGTACAGTTCGAAGAACATATCTTTTACTGTATTTTAATCTTTTTTTGGATAATGTCCAATCGTCTGCCGCTTTAGCTAGAAAATAAAAATCTTTTTTGTCTATTTAGTTGTTATGCACGTGACGATAAATTTATTTAAAGTACCAGAAAAAGAAATCACGTGAACAGCATTCAATAAATTAAATTCTAAAAATAAATCTTTAAAATTTCACCAAAAATCAAAAATAGGAGGTAAAGATTCGAAAAAAGAATGTCCAAATATAGGCTAGGGTCTAAAATCGGGCTAGGTGTTGAATTATACATCAGAGGGTTCTGCCATCTGGCAGCGAGATCATCAAACAATCACATTTTGGTAAGGAAGAAGATATTAAACAGATGATACATCTTTGTCGTTTGCATATAAAGCAGTCTCCATTCTTTTTTAAAATCACATATCTTCAGACTTCGAAACTTTATCAGGTAAGTGTATTCGAATTTCTGTACATTTTAATCCTTAACTAATACATGTTTTTTTTTAACACGTTACTGATAAGATAGTAATCTACGTATTGCGATAATTAACCAAGGGATATCATTATTTGATAATGGCTGCCTTTCAGTAAAAGTTGAACATACTATCGGTCTGAAAATAGGCTAGCAGAGTCGGTGTAAAAACGGGCTAGCCCATATTTAGACCATTTTCTCACCTATCACACATCTTTTTATAATTTTTTGGCTTTTATTCTAAATCTAAAGTTTTTTTAAAGTTATCTTTGGGTGTTGATATTTTACTTTCTGTAATTATTTCAATTCCGGACATGCAACCACTCGAGGTCGCAAGTCCTCAAAGGCATGTCTTGTGACGGGCATAGCCTACCGGAACGGGTTCCTTGTGCAAATCAGCACCAAACAAAACAGAGAAGAAGATGATTCTAGGGTCTGTAAGAAATGTATAAGCCGTAAAAACCAAAACAACTAGACCTAAAACTGGGCAACTAGAAGTGGTGCAAAGAGGACTACAAAGAATCCGACTCCAAGGAAGAACATATAGTAAACCCAAGTTTTATGATAGTGACAGAGACCTGAATTCTCCACCAGATTACCCTGATGACAGCGATGCAACCTGCATCTTTTGAAAAGGACTTTTTTTCTGCTGACGCAAAAGGAGAAACGCGGGTGCAATGTTTTCGGTGTCAAATGTGGGCGCACACAGAATGTGGGGGGGGGGGGAGAAAAGGTTGTATATATGTGCGACTTCTGCAAATAAAATTAAAAGGTAGCATTTTCCCGATTTTTGAATATTTTTATTTATTTTTTTTATATTTTTTTACACAGATGTTATAGGTACCCATATTTAGACCACCATTTGAAAAACTACTAATTTCCCAACTTTTGCAATTAAATTTATTGTAAAATACACAGAATGTTGTAACATTTTTTCACCTTCCTATCTTGATCCTTACATGTTTTAGGTTGTATTAACATATTAACATCTTGAAAATAATGAACATATAGCTGGTCTGACCTCAAAATGAAACATGTAGCCCATATTTGGACCTTCTCATATATATATATATATATATATATATATATATAATATATATATATATATATATATATATATATATATATATATATATATATATATATATATATATATATATATATATATATATATATATATATATATATATATATATATATATGTGTGTGTGTGTGTGTGTGTGTGTGCGTGAGTGCGTGTATGTGTGCAAGTTGGTAAGTGTGTAACATGCCGTGGTTGGGATGTTTTGGAGCACGGTCATGTCACTATTAGCGAAGCCGAGTCGCTTTGCAAGCCGGGCGGGTCCAAATCACAATTGAATGAATAGCTGGGAAAACTCTTTGAGGTGCAGTCGGTACGGGGGGGGGGGTATTGGAGATGCAGTCGCTCGTTGAGTGATGAGAAACCAAACACATGGAGCCATAGAAGATTACGTAGCCGGTATCCATCAAATTATTTTTATTCATATCGAACACGATGAATGCATTGGCGGTAATGGCCACCAGAGTTGACCGGGACAGAACATGATATCAGTAATGTTACAGCATTTTACCAGGCCACAAAGCCACGAAAAAATCACCGCTCTTCAAAGCGTGTCCGAGTTAAATAAGCTTCATGAGGACCTGTCACATGAACCGTGCAACTTGCATTTATTGGCTGACCCAGTTATCTGGGCATAGGAATCACAGGTATTTTTATGAATTTTTAGTGGCCCACAAAACTGGGGTTAAGGGACGGTATATCAATTGACAACTATTGTCTTTACGTCACTTACAATAAAACGAAAACGAAATTAGTTTGCTTACGCCCAAGTAATTTTAAAGGAAATTGAAAAGAATTTGGAAATTAGAAAAGGATTTTGGTTTTGTATTACTGTTTTTTAAAGAGTTTTTAAGGGTTCTTTCAGAGTTTTTGTTCTTTTGGTAAGTTACTATGTTTGTAAGGATGCTAAAACTTCGACAGGTATCGAAAAGTCGATTTCATATTTTAATTCAGAGCAATTTGTTATCCGGTTAATTTTGCAGTAAAAATATATGAAAAGTTTTGTGAACGCAAATAAAATAAAATTCATATTCTTAAATGCATTTTGTTTTGTTGTGGACGTTTTATTCTTCTCTTCTGAATTTATCAATTTATTGGAATATTTGTCCCTACAATTTTAAAATTTGCTATTGTAAATATAATAACAAAAATGTTCAATGATATCATTTTAGAATATGTGACACAGATTAAAAAAGTCTTGGTTTTTTTTTATTTCTAAAGCTGTTGATCTCCTTTAACACGGCATATCAGTTGACTTCTCAAATCTTGAAACCCTGAGTATTTTCTACTCACATTAGTAAATCTCTACTATTAGTCAATCAATATTGTTGAATGCTACTTATATTTGGAAATATATGTGTATATATGCAGTGCGCCTGTTTTTTGAAAGTCTTTTATATTATTTTAGTGTCGTGTTTCAAAAAAGAAATTTACGTTTGTTGCCATAGACGTCAACGAATTTAATGTCTTGTAAAAAGGTATTCACTGAAAAGTATAAAATTTTAAAAAATATTCGCTGTTTATTTAAACGTCTACCTTCATATGCGAAAAATCGAATTAAAAAAATCATTTATCAATCTGTGATTAGAAATATAATGATAGGGAAAATTTCCCAAAGCTCAAATTTAGGGCATTAGATTTTTTTAAGCAGCAGACAGTATTTTTAACTGCTGCATAACTGTGCACTGAGAGATTATATGCATTATTTTGTAAATTATATCCATATTGGTCTATATCAGGGGTTTCCAACCTTTTTCCTATATCGACCCCTTTTAGATAAATGATTTTCTTCATATACCCCCCCCTCCCCACATATTTTCTGTAATATACAGCGTACAACATAATTATGATATTAATAATTGCACATAAAACACTTAAAGCTAAAATTTTACTAAGAATATGAGCAAAAAATTGGAAAAAAAGTGGTTCATTAGGTTTATGTTTTAATATTTTTGTATTATTTTTATTTTTAATTTCACAAGTATAAACAAGATTTCAGAAACACTGAATGTAATTGCACAAACATCGCCAAGAGAAAAAACGAGACAGCTTCTGATTGGTTGCATCGGAAGGATCCATGTGCTGTTTAAGGTTCAGTGGATTTCCCCAGTTCTGCCTGGTGTTGGTACACAGATAAATGCCGACGGCGGCAAATTACATTCTGAATGTCATGACGTATTCAAAAGCGTCATGACATTCAACCATAGATGCATGGATCACTCCGCCAATTGCAAATCTGTATTTCTACATATTAAAACGACTATTATTATCTAATAATTACATTCCTAAAAAATTAAACTAAATTTTAAAACAGAAAAAATTATCATAGTCCCCTGGAATACTTTAGACCGTTTTTAAACTTCCCTCGACCCCAAGGGGTCCACCTGGACCCCGTTGGGAATCCCTTGTCTATATAATTACCAAATCCCATTTTTTTTCTTTTATAGCTTTTACAATTCTAGAGATCTTTCCAAATGGCAGATCTAGACAACATGATACTGAGTGGTCTTAAAATATTTGCCTCCTGTCTCGATGCCGAATGCAGCCGGTTTTGTCCGCACATGCCTCGCCTGAAAATCATCGTCCAGGAAAAATCCGCAGATTTCTTCCTGTCGAACCTGGAGAGAGTTGACTGCGACTGTAATTTTAGGGGCGTCTGCAAGCGCACCGTCATAGAGAGATGTGAAGCTGGAAGACTGCGTTTTGTGGAGCTGAAACGACTTTACGACATAGCCAGCAGCCGTGGAATAAAAGTTCCATATCCACCAGACTTCTTCGAAAAATGGAACACATTTGTGAATGAACTGTATTTAAGGTTAGGAATACCCCTGTAAAATATATATTTTTTCTTTTAGAATTCTTGTACATAAAACGTTTAATAAATATTTTTAATGTGAAAATGAGAATATTTTTGTTTCCATTTTTATGTTTTTTTCCATACTGATTTTCATTCTCAGTACCGTAAGCATGGAAATATGGACCTTGTCAGTAAAAATAAAATCTTTTACTCAGGACATAATTATAACATTATTTCTAATGGCGTAAAATTCATAAGAATAAAACAGTATTATTCTTTTATAAAATTATTTGAGAATGTAAAAAAATTAGACATTTAAACATCTGTTTATATAGCATTTTTTTAAGAATAAGCGAAAGATAGCATAAAAAAATAGAAAACAAATGTCCTCTTGTTGTATATATATATATATATATATATATATATATATATATATATATATATATATATATTTATATATATATATATATATATATATATTAATTAGATAGTTGAAAAATAATTATTTACGCTTTCTTAATTAGCTTTTTACCAGAATTATTAAAATTCTCTATTTACATTTGTAAGCTATATATATATATATATATATATATATATATATATATATATAACATAATGTCGGTTCGAGATCTTAAATAGACACCAAAGTTTTTTTGATTAAATACACTATATTTTCTTATTCGGTAAAAATTCAGGAAATTATTGCTTTATTACTTGGTTAGCTAGAAATTTTGGGTAAATTCTATGAGGCAAAAACGTCAATATATCATAGTGGTTGATTTTAATACCTTAGTCCAATGAAGTAATAATGAGTATTTCTAATTATAAAAAGGGAACAGCCGAGCCATAAATGTTTCTTTGTATCCAAGTCTCGTGAGGATTGTAATCACCTTTGAAAATATTTAAATTTACTTTAAATATTGAACTCAAAAAGCCGGTAAAATTATGATCTAGCCAAATTTGTTTAGTACATGATATCATGATCTTTGATAAATGTGATAATCATAGGCGTAGCGTGCTTTTAACTTTTTTTTTTTTTTTAGGGGGGGGGGAGACATGAATTGACTTCAGTTAGGGCCCTCCTTAGCGTCTTGATTGACGGACGGTCCTTCAAATATGAAATATTGTGATTTTTTCAAAATTGAATAACAATAGAATTGATGTTTGTGTAGTATTCAAAAGTTATACAATTAGAAAATAAATATATTTAAATAAAATGAGAAAAAAAATATAGCATCGAATTTTATGTTATGGATAATATCATTGTTAAAAACTATGTAAAGGCTAAAGACATAATGGGAATCTTCAGTTTAACAGTTTGAAAAAGCGAGAAAAAAACCAACTTTCTTAAAAGTTTCTACAATTTCCCTATTTTAACTGAACGTCTATTAACGTTATAATTTATTTCAAGCTAAGTTGGGGGGGGGGACTTCCCCCCCCCCCCGTTCGTGCTCCCCCGACGCTATGCCTATGGTGATAATTGAAGTTCAGGTTGAAATAGGACTTCCATGAACAAACTTTCTCACATTTTATGAAATGTTTGCAGTTATTCCCCCCCCCCTCCGCTCATTTTGACCAAACATGCAGAAAACATTCAACCTTCCATCTTGAATCGGTTCACCCCCCGTTTCGCCGACACTGAAATTTCCTTCCCCCTCTCGTTGGAAATATCCCCAAAAAGAGGAAAATCGCCACCCCCGTTTCGCCAACACAAAAATGCCTTCCTCCTCCTCGTTGACAAATGTTTATTTACAAATACACTAGGCGCACGAATCATGGTGGTGCAAAATTAGAAAGGGTGAAATAAAAATTTGTGAAAACTTTTGTATAAAAAATTCGATTTGTCAGATTTTCTATGAAATATACAAAAAATAAATGAAATATTTTTTAGATAAATAAAACAAAGCATTTAAATATATTAGTATGAACTTGACTGAAATCATAACTTTGATTTCAGAAAATATTCATTATAAATTTAACATTTTATAGACCTATAAAAATGCATGATGATTGCTAAGAATGTTTGAAATCACTACTATAGGCATTTACTATACGTATCGTAAGTTGCGTTTTATAGCAAATAAGGCATCCGGGGAATCCCACGAGCGCAAGTTAACATCGGCGCAGAATCGAGGCAAATATTCGGGATTTTTTTAAAGCAAGCGTAGTATTTAGAGTTTCATATTCCCTTTGTTTATTTTGTGCAGTGTAAGGATTTGAAGTTTATTCTGAAATGAATGTGTTATATAATTTTTAAAACTTATTGAGTGCACTGGCGATTGTAATTTATTGTTCCGTTTAATTGACTTTGTAAAATTTATGACTATTTTACTAAATTACTTATATACAGTGTGCTTTTGGATTCATCGACGTATAATTTTAAAAGTAGATGGTTTGTTTATAAATTATTATGTTAATTGAGGTTGCAACATACAGAATAATATTTAGTTTTATAACGTAAGAAAATAAAATGGTTTTTAAAATTTCTAAAAGTAATAAATAAAAAATTATCAACAATTAACAGATATATTTATATATAATCTGTTACTTAAATTCTGTTAAGAAATACCATATATTTATATATGTATTGTAGGTAGTTAGAGATGTCAAAAAAAAAAAACTAAGTGGGGCTCAGTTTAGAAAACGAAGAATAGAAATGTAAGAAGCCGAAAAGGAAGTTTTAATGAAAGTTGCTAAAATATGAACATTTTTTAAAACGGTCGATTCAAATAATGCACTCGTTGAATTTTAATGGAAACAAATCGCAAGCTCAAGGCAATAATTCTCCAGGCAAAACAGATACAGATATTACGAATATTTCTGCGCCTGAAACAATTCAAACAGAAAGTGAAATTCTTCCACAACACATTGATATACACTGAAGTGCCACTGAATTAGGGATACCTACCTAGTAACGAGTTGGGCCTCCTCTGGCCTTGATAACGGCTGCCAGACGACGAGGCATAGATTCAACAAGTTTGTGGAAACGTTCCACGGGAATGGCTTGCCAAATATTGGCTGAAGCTGTCCATAATTCAGTAAGGTTCTTTGGTGCTGTGTGATGGCCTTTCACGCCTTGTTCCAAAACATCCCAAAGATGCTCAATAGGATTTAAAGTCTGGGCTTCTAGGTGGCCAATTCATGACAGAGAAGTCAGAGGAATGCTCATCCAACCAGCCAGTAGCCAACCGGGACTTGTGAGAGGTACAGTTGTCTTGCTGGAAAACTCCATTACCGCGCGGATAACAGAACAGCATAAACGGATGGAGGTGATCACCCAGCAACTCTACGTACCAAATTGCATTGAGGGAGGTTGGTACACGCACCAAAGATCCCAAACTGTGCCACGAAAAAACACCCCAGACCATGATTGAGCCACCATGCCCTTGTACAGTTCCAGCCCGGCATGCAGGATCCATGGCTTCATGAGCCTGACGCCATATTCTCACCCTCCCGTCGACGTTAAGTAGTCGGAATCGAGACTCATCACTCCATGCTACTCGTTTCCAGTCCTCTACACTCCAGTCTCTGTGCTCTCTTGCCCAGGCAAGACGTGCAGCCCGATGGCGAGTATAGAGCAATGGTACTCTCGTAGGTCGACTGCTCCCGAAACCCATACGGTGAAACGAGCGTTGCACAGTCCGTTTACTGACTGTACGACTGGCACCGTCATTAAACTGGGTGGTAATTTGAGCTAATGTTTGGCTTCGCTGGCTACGTACAATACGCCTGAGCCGTCTCTCACCACGCACTTTCAAGGCTAATTGTCCTTTGCAGTTTGCCCGATCGCTAGTTTTTTTCCCACCATCCATGTATTCTTGGTATACTCTTGACACTGTCGACCTTGAAAATCCTAGCTGTCTGACGATTTCGGAAATTGAATGGCCCATGCGTCGCGCACCTGCGATTTGTCCGCGATCGAAGGCGTCTAAATCAGGCAGTTTACCCATACTGGTAATTCCAACAACTAATTCAAAACAACCACAGTACGCGCTATATATGCAGTTACCACAGCGCCCTCACTTGAGCATACATGATGCGCAGCGCTACACAATTTGCACAGGCTTTGCTATCCCTAATTCAGTGGCACTTCAGTGTAGAAATAGACTCGTCTGACAAAGAAAAATTTTCGGAACAGTTATTTTGATAATTGTGCAAAGTAAAATACTCGAACCTATTAATACAGTCTCGAAAATGCTGCAAGGTACTCATGAAGATATAGAAAAATCCGCTGAGATGCTTTCATCACTCCTAACCCAATTCCAGAATTTAGGTAATAATTGGAAGTTTGTTAAAAAACGATACCCTTGAGTTATCAGCTGTATGGAATATTAAACCTTGTTTTCCCCCAAACAGATGCGTCTTGTGAAAAAATTCTTTGCTGAATTACAAGTAGATGAACTCATTGAAGACAGTGAACGATGTTTCAAAGTCGAGGTGTTTTATAAAGTAATGGATTTAATAATTAATCAATTTACTATTAGATTTGAATCCGTTCGACAGTTATGTACACTTTTTAAATGTTTATCACTTGCCTATCTCGCCGCGTCACTTGATAAAAGTATCCTGGAAGGATCAGAATTGTTACAATCAGCATATCTTTCCAATATTTCACCTAATTTTGGACCTCAATTGCTTCGATTTAAAATGTGCTTTTATATTCAATTAAAACAAATTACTTTAATACGCGAAATTGCTGAACTACTTTTAACTCACACCGCAGACTCAAGTAGCTTCTTTGACATAATTACAGCTTGTCTGATATTTTCACTTTACCGGTGACGACGATGACAGCAGAAAGAAGTTTTTCAAAGCTAAAATTAATCAAAACATTTTAGAAACATCATGTCACAACACCGTCTTAACTCTTTGACCACTATATAAATTGAAAAACAATAACTTTTCAACTTGATCTGGAGAAATTGATTGATCGATTTGCAAACGAAAAAGTGAGAAAAAGACAATTTAAGTTTTTTTTTTTTTTATGTGGAAACTAAACATGTATAAGTGCATTTTGACAATACAGTTTATAAAATATGTAGTAAATATTAGTAGGTACTCCGTACTTAAAGAATAATAATTTGTTTTATTATAATATTTATATTTATTAAATTGAATATCTTATTGTTGAAATGTCTTTAATTTCAATTTAAGTGTTATTAAGTAAGATTTTAAATCGAAATAAGAGGATCAGATAGAAAACAAATTTCGCCAGAGCTCTTCCGAGAAACAACGGGGCGCACTGATTGTGCTTGCTCCAGGGCGCTGAATATGTAGCTACACCACTGCTATGCATACTCATAAAGAAGAAATCTAGATGTGGACTTTCAAATTACCAAAAATCGAACAAAAATTGGAATATTTTGGGGGTGTATTAATACTTTAAAAATATGCAAATATTGGAATAAAATGCATTTAAAATATGTAATGAAAAGTAAAATGAAAACTTGGTGGTTTTAGAAGAGTAAATATTAAAGGTAGGTGAAAAAAATATCTTTTAAAGGGCTTTTTTTATCAAAATGAGTCATTTCCAGATTTGCAAGTCTTTGAAATTCTCCTTGCGTCACAATTTTTGACGAAGTCGAATATTCCTTAGTTCGTAATATAGACTAAATATGCTTTGGCTTACGTTTAAATATATAGTTACTTATATATTCTTGGAACTGGAACTGTCATTTCTGTGACGGCTCTTTCTTTCAGTTTTGAAGAAAAAGTTTTTTGTTGGATTTCTTTAATAGCCGGTTCGAGTGTATGAAATCCGGAGGAACTCTTAAAAATATCTTTCTGTAAAACTATACGAGCTTTACATTTTGAATCCGATGAGCACTTCCAGTAGCTCAAATTTTCTCTTTTTCTTTCTATGCGGAAAAGGAAAATTTGGTACTGCACTAAATTTCCGCCACGTTTTGAATTAATGAAAGAAATGTCGCTCATTTTATCTCAAAATCAATGAAGTTCGACGCAAAATCCAAGAAATTAGACGCAAACCAAAGAATTCGACGCAAAATCAAAAAATTCCAATTCACCATGTGTTTGTGCACTTGTGCTTGCAATCTAGTTCCCAGAACTATTTCCTGCAATGTCGAACCCAGAGTAGGTGTTGACCCAACCCTCTTCAACTTGAAATCCCTAAATATCTCAAAAGGGAAGCTTGAACGGGAAAAAAGGGGGGGAAGGAAATTTTGTGTCGGTGAAACGGGGTGGACACCCTTGAATCCTTACATAAAAAAATATCAACAAGTTGCAATTTTTGCAAAACGAAAGTAGAGGAAATTCAAATAAACGAAATATTGTTAATTTTTGAGAAATGAACATAAGAGGAATGTTTTTGGGTGATGTCAGCATTAATATTGAAATTTCATTATTCACTGATATAAGTTGTTGCGTTATGTTCCTTCATCAGTCTAAAATTTAATAAAATTTGAAAGTCAGGTAAAGGACATTTTTTGATGTGGGATTTATGTAAATGTTTGTTGAAAGAACGAAACATGTTTAAGGGGACAAGATACCTTAACCTGGTTTTTTTTTAAAATACATTTTCATTATTTTACTCTATATACAAAATGACAATAATTAATACTTTTTTTTCGCTACATTGAAAACATTTAGAATTTCCAAATAAGTATTTTGCGGAAGAATAAGACATGTTAATCAAAACCATTGAATTTTTCAAAATAATCCAATTAACTTTATTTTGATTTCTTACAAATTTCTCATCAGGATTGTTAACGGAAGTGTTTGTTACAAAATATTGTGCAATTGTTTGAAATCACAAATATTTTTCAAATTTATAGGCCATGAAATGAAATAAAAACAGAAAATAACAGGTAGATTTAAATAGATATATTAGCTTTAGATTCACGACGCTTTAGATTCATACTTTAAAAAAAATTAAAAAAAAAATTCAGGTAGTCTCTTCTAACGAAACTACCGCGGGTTATTAACGTAAGATTACATATCGTTAATTACTTCTTTTGCATGTATATATGTATTTAATGTGTTATGTATTTATGTATCTATATATATTTACTTATGTATATACACTGCTCAAAACAATTAGGTGAGCACATGGTTTAACGAAATTACGCAAATACTTACACTGATAAGTAACATAAAATAAATCATCCATAATTTAAAGCCTAGCAGGAAACAGAAGAAGAAAACTTCATATGCAAATCAAAGTTCATGACGTCAAAAACCAGAAAAAGAACTTAAGGGCGGAAATCGGGATGTTGCAGAAACGTCTGTTTCACTGCCTTAACTGTGAAATTTGATTGCTCAGTTATTCTTTTTGAGAAAAGGTGACTTGAAAATGTCTCAACAACGTGATTTACCGGAATCCATGGCATGGCGTATTATAGGCAGACTTGAATCCGGGAAAACACAACGTAGTGTCGCGGACGCTTTTGGAGTCGCCAGAAGTGTCGTTGCAAGGCTGTGGAATCGAGTCCAAGAAACAGGGAATGTTAGACGTCGACCAGGGCAAGGTCGGCCACGCGCCACTACAGCAACTGATGACCGGTATATACTGTTAACAGCTCGTCGAAACAGAACAGACAATGCTACTCAGCTGCAAAGACAGTTGCTCTTGGCAACAGGACGAAGGGTGTCCAGCCAAACAGTACGTAATAGGCTTCATCAGGGAGGTCTCTATGCACGTAGGCCTATGGTCTGCATTCCGTTGACCTCACGCCACCGTGCGACCCGAAGAAGATGGGCTGCTGAACATCGAGATTGGGAGCAACATGATTGGAGCCAAGTGCTGTTTACAGACGAGTCCCGATTCAGTATGGAGTGTGACACCCGACGTGTTTTGGTATGGAGGGAAAGGGGCACTCGAAATAACCCCGCATTCGTTCGTGAAAGGTCACAATACAGACGAGCGGGTTTATGGTATGGGGTGGAATCAGCATAGGTGGACGTACGGACCTGCATATCATTCGGAATGGTACTTTGACGGCCCGAAGGTATGCAGACGAGATACTGAGACCTCATGTCATACCTTACGCTGCAGCCATTGGAGATTCCTTTGTTTTCCAGCAAGATAATGCCAGACCGCATACAGCTCGTCTTGTGGAGAACATGCTTGAAGCTGAAACAATACAGCGTATGGAATGGCCAATACAGCGTATGCGAGACCAAGGCCTACTTATACTCTCCGAGACTTGCAGATTGCACTTCTTGAGGAGTGGAACAGTATTCCCCAAAGTCTTATCGATAACATCATCACATCCATGGAAATCAGGTGTGCAGCAGTCTTAGCTGTTTGAGGAGACCACATGCCATATTAAAAATCTTGCATCATTTCTGAACAATACTTTTTTTTATCGTTTACATGTAACCAAATTGTTGCCCTAAATCATCTTTTCATGTTTTTTTCCATATTTTCAAAGAATTAAAGCTTAATTACAAATTTATTTTACGTCTTTTTTTCTGTATTGCGCATTGATACGCATGCACGTACTATCAATTTTATGCCAATATGTAGCTGTCTCGCACGGTTTTCTTAGCTTCTTTGCTTGCTCCCCTAATTTTTTTGAGCAGTGTATATACATATATGTATGTCAAAATTTTGACGCATTTTGGTACTTTTCTGTTTAACTCTTTGCTGCTTGTCCAAACGATAGAGACTGGGTTTGGCGCGCTGCCAAAATTATAACTCGCGAGGTACGAGCTGACGGTTTTAGCGTCTGAAATTTTCTTGTCGGGAGCACCGTTATGGAGGAACGAAATCCTACGTTTAAAAAATTCAAAAATTCAATGCACAATTACCGTATTTTTCGGACCATAAGACGCACCTTTGTGCATAAAAAAATCGTCTTAAAATTGGGTCCTATGGTCCGAAGGTAGCATTAATATAAAATGAACATTTCATTTTTATAAAACTGTTCCGTGACTGACTGATAGATAACGCATAGACCAAACCGATGGACCTAAAAGGCTGAAATTTTTACATGGCTATTCTTCTTATAGTGTATGGGTGCCCTGACAAAGATTTTTGAAAAATTCTTCTTAGATTTTCTAAATTAAATTTTTAATCTGTTTTTTTAATATTTTTTAAAGTTTGCATTTAAAATAATACTCTGAGGGTTATAAAATTTATATCATGAGAAAGATGATTAAGATTTCTTTAAAATGGAATCTTTATCGAATCTTTACATCCATTTTCTGTTTTTTTTGGTGAATTTTTAAAGATTAATTTTTAGAATTTAATTTATTAAATGCTGATCACGAGATTTCTTTTCTTTATGTGAAACTTTAAATTAATTTTGAAATAAATAAATTGAGAAAAAAATTATAATACAGCAAAAGATAAAATTTAACCACTAGAGTAATTGAGTTGGAAGTTTTTTTGAGAAATTAATTCAAAATGGCACTAGACTACAAGTCAAAGTCCTGCATAAAAATTTAATTGAAGCCATTATTTTAACCGAGTGTGCTCAAGGAGAAAAAGTGTTCGTGCAACGCATTCCTGTAACACCAAATGACATCCTCTTTGAATTTAAGAAATCGCAATTTCCTCTGAAAGTATGCTTCACCTTGACTATAAATAAGTCTCAAGGCCAAAATAAGTTGGCTTAGATTTAAGAGAAAATTGTTTATCCCGCGGTCAGTATTACATAGCTTGCTCACGCGTAAGTTTGCGGACAAGTCTGGAAATATTAGTTCCGCCCAATGAAGAAACAAAAAATATTGTTTATAAGGAAATCCTCTAAAAAGCAATTTCATTATTTTTTCTTTGTAATTATCCTAAAATTGACTCTGTCGCGAAGCACGGATATTGTTTTTTAAACATCAAGATGTGCAAAAAAGAATTTTAGACATTAATTCACGAGCAATATTTGTACCTTGCTGTAACCACAGTTTGAACCTTGTTATAAACTATGCTGTAAAATCCAATATGTTCAGTATAAATTTTTTCTCACTTGTTCAAGAGTTATATAATTTTTTTTCTACCTCAACCAATCGGTGGTCTGCTTTGAAAAGTAAGGTTTCAAATTTAACGTTAAAACCTTTGTCTGATACCAGATGGTCTAGCATAATTGATACAATAACCCCTCTAAGATTCAAGTTGGACGAAATTTACGATGCTCTTTACGAAATTTTGTCTGGAACAAATTTCGATAACAGTACAAAACATTTGGCTATTGCTCCAGTTAAAAAAATTAAAAATTACGAGTTTATGTGTATGTTAGTCTTGTGGTATATAGAATGCTAAGTAAAGTTGATATTGTTACCAAGATTCTGTAAACAAAATAATTTAATATTTCGCAGGCTTGCGAAAGTTTGAACAACCTGAATGCCTTTTTAAAGGAATATCGTTCTGATAAAGGGTTTAGTAACATGCTCGTGCCAAGAATTAGCCAAAGATGCAAAGAATTAGCATCTTGCATGGAAATAGATGCGAAATTCAAATATTCAGAAATTTTAAGACCACGAAAAGTAAAAAAGCAATTTTCCTACGAAAGTGAAGATCAGCCAATTGAAAACTCAGAATTAAAATTTAAAATCAATCTTTTATTTGCAGTGTTAGACATTACTCTTTCATCTGTTAATGAAAGATTTGAGCTATTATCCTCTCATTCTGATGTTATAAAATTTTTGTGGAATATTGAGGATTTTGGCAAGTATTCTGACCAGGACCAATTTAATTTTTGTAGAAAGCTTGATGAAGCTTTAACCGACAAAGATCGAAACGAAAAAGATATAGATGGAACAGAACTTTTACATGAATTACAATTTCTGCAAAATTGCGATAAAAATGTGACGTCGTCTGTAGTAGAAACACTGAATTACATTATGATAAATAATTTAACTCATTCATTCCCAAACATTACTATTGCATTACGTATGTTATTAACTATACCAATTTCTATAGCTACAGTTGAGAGATCATTCTCTTAATTAAAATTAATTGAGGATTATTTAAGATCTAGAATGGGCCAGGAGCGGTTAGAAAATCTTGCTATCATTTCTATAGAGTCTGACTTTTTCAAGCAGCTAGATATTGAAAATCTTATTAACGAATTTGCCAAAAGTAAAGCTAGAAAAGTGCAATTTCTATAAGATATTTCCGTCTTTTTCCATCAAATATGTCTATTTAAAAAAGCGGGCAATCTAAATATATTTTATTTGACCTTTCGTTTTTTAATAATTTGGAATACATGTTTTATAACTTTAACACTGTTCTTTTGTTACTGTGCAATAAAAATTTTAATAATACTTTTTTTTGTGTACTTACTGTTTTCCTCAAATAAAAAAATACATACGAGCAACAAGTCTGAAGTGTTAAGTCTGAAATGATTACCTACGTTAAATTTTAACGATCATCAAATTATTGCCTTTTTCCAAATCATGTAAAAAGTCAAAGGGCTAACGAAGCCAAAAACTTAACGGAGGTTACAATTTAACGTAATCCTACTTTTGGCTCAATAAAGGCGCTTAACAGTATTTCGCACGACGGCGCAGAAGATGCTTGCGCGTCACTGGTATGTATGTATGTATGTATGTATGTGTGTATGTATGTATTGGCTTACCTGTGTGATATATTCAACCTGTTCAATGAACTCAATCGTGCCTTCAGGGGGAAATGACAACTGTTTTTAAGTTGGCAGACAAAGTAGCTGCATTTAAAGCAAAATTGGAGTTGTGTTGACGGCGCGTGAACAGAGGCAATTTGGACATGTTTCAGACATTAGTGGGGATTTTAGGCGAGGCTGAACCTGAATATTCATTCTCCCAGTTTGTGCACCATCACCTGTCTCTGCTTTTAAAAGAGTTAGAGCGCTACTTCCCAACCACAAAAGACCCACGAACTGGTAAGGAATGGATCCGCGACCCATTTTTCAACAAATCAGGCAAATCTAGCATGTCTGTGCAAGAAGATCAACTGCTGGATATTGCAAATGACGGCGGCCCTAAAACTGCGTTTGAGACAACTCTGCCGGTGTTCTGGATTAAAGTCATGGCGGAATACCCGGAGATTGCCACCACGGCACTTAAATCCCTATTGCCATTTCCGACAACCTATCTATGTGAAGTGGGGTTTTCTGCAGTGACAGCAACCAAAACAAAACAACGGAATAAACTGGACATAAGCAACACACATCGGGTGTCATTGTCTCCTATTACCCCCAGACGGAACCGTCTCGTTGTAAAGAAACAAGCTCAGGGTTCTCATTGATTTAGCGTTCTAGTCAGTTAAAATGTTAAATCCCTTTATATTAATATTTTGGTGTAACTGTATTTTATTTTGAAGGCATGTTCAAATACAATTAAAATAAAATTATTAAATCAAAACAATCTAAAATATGAACAATCAACGTCCCCTCCTCAGCGGTCCGCTGTAAAATTATCAAACGTTGACCGGTCCGTGGCGATAAAAAGTTTGGGGAGCACTGCTCCCCAAAATTTGACCCCCAAGGTTCAAAAACAGATTTATAGAGAGTCTGGAGTTTGTAACTGCTATGTGGTGGTAAAGTGAGAACTGTAACATCTGCCTCTTTTGCCATATCAATAACTTCGATGGACATATGACTCTTGTGGTTATCGTATATTAAAAGTGAAGGTGTCTCTTTCGTGCTGTGTGAATGTTTTATATGAAATGCTGCATAATTTGTTTGAACAGTTCAGTTGTCATCCATCCACTATAGTTTGCGAGACCTAAAGATCCTGATGGCGCTCCATTTACCATGTGGATTTTGAAGTTTTTCTGCGAAGAAAAAAGCAGGAGGTAGAAATGTTCCCCCAGCACAAATGATGGCTACAACTGTCACTCTCTCACCACTCGTACATTGGTTTAACAGTTTAACACCTTTCTTTGCTATTACCTTCCGGGGTTTCTGCACAGAGGTAACGCCGATCTCATCAAGCGATGCATCAGCCAATTTAGGGTTTTCATTGAGAATTTTGAAAAGATTATCGAAAAATATTTTTGCATTGTGTGCATTGAAAGACGTCATTCTTGATAAACTGCACCCCTCTGGTTTCCTTTTGCTGAGACTGTTACTTCGATGTAGAAAACCCCTCAACCATTCTATACCTGCAGCCTTTGAAGCCTCCCAGGACTCTGGACATTTTATGCTATTCTTTTTTGCCCTTTCATAGGTAAGTTTTCGAACAGTAATTGTTGAAAATCCATAGCCCATTATACTGCATGTTATGTTTCAATGTATTCTGCGAGATCATATTCTTGTTCCTCTGTAAATATCTGATGTACACTGTAAATGTGGCTGCATTCGTATATCAACATCTGGATTTTCTTTCTTTTTCCTGACATATCTATACAACGTTTGAAAGGAGACATTTTCCTTTTTAGCTGCTTTCCGAATGGAGTACTTTTCCTGTAGGACTAATTTCACAGCTGCAGCTATCTGTTCTTCTCCAGTTGTTCCAAATTTTCTTGGCACATTCTTAGGCCGTACCATCATAACTCTGAAAAAAACATATTTAGTAACAGAAAATATTTAAATAACATTTTTAATGATAGTCTCGGTTCTGTGTATCTACAGAAGTACAAGCTAAGATGTTATATCACAAGTTACAATGTTAAGATGTGAAATTCATTATATTGTGTAATAGCAAAAGCTTAGTAATTGAAAATTGAGTTGATAAAAATTGAGAAAATTCGTAATGCTAAATACTGTTACGAGTTAGGGGCCCACTTCGCGTGTTATCGCAAGCATCGATGTTTCGGAGTTCGCGTGATTTAAAACTATGGTTTAGCACGTTCACGCGTCTACCATGGAGTAAGAAATAAATCCTGCAAGTTTATAAAATCTCTGTTTTTCAACTGCCGTAGCTGGTATATTTGTTTCTGTATTTGAAATTCACTTTTTTTAAAAAATATCTTTCCGTACCACGGATTTGGTACAATTTTGGTGTCAGGAGTGGGGTTATTTTAAGAGAATGCCAGTTACCCGAAAAATGGAAGAACAGTTTAAATTGTTGTTAGATTCGATGGTGAAACTTGGAGAAAGCCAGAACCAGATCGCCAGTGAGTTAGAAGTAAAAATTGGTGAAATTGGTGAAAGCAGAATTTGCTCGCCAATCAGATAGAAGTAAAAATTGGTGAAAGCCAGAATTTGCTCGCCAATCAATTAAAAGAGGAAATTGGCGAAAGACAGAAGAAGTTGGAAACGGGTCTTGGCGAAACTAGCGAGATCCAAGAACAGCTAAAAATTACCGTGGGCGAGAAATTTAATGAAATGGAAGAACGCCTCAGCACTATAGAGTCAAAACTCAAAGCTACGGTTGAGACCGTTGAACAGAAAATTAGAGAGGCCGTCAGTAGGCAAATAAACGGCCTAGAGAAGAAGTTCGCAGTAGAGTCAGCGCCAGTTACTGTACCTTGCTACTCTGACGCTAGTGTCGAGGAAGCGTACCCGGTGTCGAAATCGACCCGCCCTGCCGTAAAAGTGTCTACCTACGACGGCAAAACGTCATGGCAGGTGTTTAAAACACAGTTTAATATGGCGTCGACTGCCAATGGCTGGGATATTGCAATGCAAGCTTGCCAATTGGCTACTTCACCCCGTGGCGAGGCTGCTGATGTGCTGCAAACCATCGCAGTAGAAAAACAACTAAATTTTGAGGCCTTGTCGAGTGCTCTCAAAATGCGCTTTGGCGAGAAATGCCGTAAAGATTATAGCCACTTACAGCTGAAGTCCCGCCAACAGAAATCAACAGAGACACTCCAGGAACTCGCTTCGGCTATAGAGGGTTTAGCTCAATTAGCTTTCCCGGAATGTCCGACGGAAGTGAGAGGTAACCTAGCAATGGAGTATTTTGTCGACGCCATACGAGATTCGGAGATTCAACGGCATCGATGTTTTGGAGTTCGTGTGATTTAAAACTATGGTTTACCGCTGTCACGCGTCTACCATGGAGTAAGAAATAAATCCTGCTCTTGGGTCTATTGTTGGAAAATAGTTTGGTTGAGCGGTGTGGCATCATGGGTTTTGTTTCCTAGGTGAATAAGAGTATGGAATAAAAGTTCAGTTAAAGAGTTGTTTTTGTGGCGATAGTCTGCAGATTTTGAACAGGTAACATTTTTCTTCTTGAAAGGATGTTTTCTCGTCGGGCTTGAGACGAGTACCTTGGTGTAAGATTATAAGATCGTATACTATTTATTAATAAGTTTTATACTGTATTAATCAAAACTTTGAATTCCTAATTGTTAAGAAAAGTATATAGGTGCTGGAGTTTGTCGACTTCCAGCGACGATTTGTAGTATTATTTTGTCTATTGCTGCAAGTTGTAAAAGAACTGTTTATAAAATCTCTGTTTTTCAATTGAGGTAGCTGGCATATTTATTTCTGTGTTTCAAATTCACTTTTTTTTAAAAAAAATATCTTTCCGTACAACGGATTTGGTACAATACATAACATTACAGTAACAAATACATTACAATAACATTTAATGCACATAGCTATTATGGAATAAATATATTTATCATGGTACACAATGAGACATTGTTTCACTCTGTACCATTGTTCTTTGTCTCACTGTCTCACTTTGTTAAAAAAAATGGCTAAAAACCCCTTCCATTGTTTTTCTTCAGTTAAACCCTTGGTATTAAGTGGAGAAATAGTGCATAATATATATAATATTCAATCCAAAGTAATAGATACAATTAAACTGAAAATATATGACATGTAACATAAATAAATAACTTACTTTTAGGTTCAAAAAATCACTTTCGTTTCGTAGATTCTAAGAGAACGAACATCCACGCTTGAAATGTGGGCTGCAATTACTTTAAACAAAACGTAACTGAACAGCCTGATATCTAGCTGCACAAACATAAACTTCATAACAAAAGCTTCTCTGTTTCACTGTGTACCCTGTCTCACTGTGTACTACTCTCCCCTATGTATGTATATATTTGGTGCCATTGATTTTTATTTTTGTTATTCAATACAAAAGTATAAATTTCATCCTAACACAAACATGAATTAGAAATCTAAGGAAAAACCCAGGTAAATAGGTTAATTAAACTTGGTTACATAAAAAATAAACAAATAAAATATAAATACAAAAATTAAACATTCGTTGCTCGGTAAAAATCTATACTTCTGGATAAGCGTGTAACTTCCGACTTTCTCAAAATTATGCCCTTCTCAATTTTTTTTCGAAATCTTCCAAGCCAAAATTAATCCACCATTTGATTTCTATCCCATAATTCGTCATATTGTTCATTACTTGTCTTTTTAAATTGCAAAGAAAACTGACAAACATGTTTTGAAGCTTGATATTTTATTTGGTTTATTTTTCGTCATAGTGAGTGGGTCATTTCATGGTTAGGTTGTTAAGTAAAAGTTGTGTCATTCTATGCCTACTTGACTACAAGGGTTTACAAAATAACAGTATTTATATTGACCAGGATGTGGGGAAAGAACAGGGTAGTATATATATATATATATATATATATATATATATATATATATATATATATATATATATATATATATATATATATATATATATATATATATCTGTGTGTGTGTGACTATACTTTTATTGATCTCTAAATATTGATATATAACAGAAGTTTTATTATATTTAGTATGAGGACTTCAATAAACAAAAATGTGAAATATTTCCTTGTAATATTTAACCCCTTCCTTATCACTCCCGCCAAAATTACGGGGTGAGGTTTCGCCTTCTATTTCTCGTGCTCGTCATATTTACGGGCTGGAGTGTTTAAAAGTAACGCACCAAATAAATTCATAAAATCCATTTCATTTACCCTGCAAAATTTTTATTTCGTATTTTACATACCAGATAGCAGCACTAGACTCTTTATAAAGTAATTTGGGACGAGTTTTTTTAAATTCTATGTGGCAGATCAAGAAATAAATGGAACACTCCGGAAAAAATAGGCACTTTAATTACCGTTTTCTTGAAATTATGCGATCGTTAAGGGGTTAATGGATCTTAAAAAGGTCGAGTCATTCATTGAGTGTGTGTTGGTAAGATACCACTCTATATACCACCCAAGGTGTTGCTGAATGGACATACGCTGGTTTGGCACCTGATTGGTCAAATAGTGCGCTAAAGCTCTAATAGCAGAACCTTAAGATGTTTGTAGCAGGGTATAAAATAGTGTAGACCACAAAACCACACAGTTTTGTTGTACGACAGCCACGAGTAACACTGCAGTTTGTATACGGGGAGATTTTTAAATAAGCTTTCCAAATAAGGTTGTACTTGGAAAAGGTCTAATACATCTTTGGGAAGATATTATTTCTCTGTTTGGTTATAAGGTAAGTTTGTCTTATCACTTTGAATTTGATGTTTAGTTATTGCTTATAATTAAAAATATTATTGCTAGCAAAAAATTTTATTTGCAAACTTGTTGCTTGTTCCTAAACATGGGTAAAGGACTAATATGATTTCTAAATTAAGCTTTTTAGAGACGTGGTAAGGCTTTTCTATGTTTAAAAAAAAAGAAAATATAAAAATTTTGAAAAAGCATGAAGTAAAATTTCAAAGCAAGCACTTTCTCGTTACACACACACACACACACACACACACATATATATATATATATATATATATATATATATATATATATATATATATATATATATATATATATATACATACATATATAAATATTCCGGGTGCGTCATAAATTCGTGCAAAGTTCAAAAATTCGTAATAAAAGAAGTAATACTCGGAAAAATTTTCTGTTTGGGTCAATAGGATCAGACGGACATTGGATTTTTTTCCATGTAAAAAAAAAACAAAAAAATGTTTCTAAAAGTAACCGAAAGAGGGCGCTCACACGTCAACCTGAGATGGTTTGTGCAAATTAGGCAAACACAAACAGAAAATCAAACAGATCACAACAACATGAGACTGCATTTGTTTTAAAGTAACAGATATTCAACTTCACCAACAGCACAAGGTAATAGGTAATTTATAAGTGAGGAGCGTCACTACGCAATTACAGCGGAATGTACCACGTCGCCATCGATGGCAGCGAATGGCATTTTTCAGATCCACCAAAGTGGTTGGGGAGCCCCGGTACAGACTTTAAGTATCCCCACAACCAAAAATCTGCCGGGGTCAAGTCTGGTGATCGTGAGGGTCACAGTCCTATCGCCGTGCTAAACTTTCGCAATGCAACAGTTGTTGATTCACCATTCGTGTAAAAAAGTTTAACCACCAACGCTCGATCTGGTAAAGAAAGCATGCTGCCGGCTTCGATTGACGGATCCATTTCCAGCCAGGTGATTTATTGATAGCCTGATTTGAATAAGATTCCTCAGTATGACGCGTGAGCGCCCTATTTCGGTCACTTTTGGAAACTTTTTATTTTTACATGGAAAAAAAATCCAATGTCCCTCTGATCCAATTGGCACAAACACAAAATTTTTCCGAGCATAACTTCTTTTATTACGAATTTTTGAACTTTGCACGAATTTATGACGCACCCGGTATATATATATATATATATATATATATATATATATATATATATATATATATATATATATATATATATATATATATACATATATGTGTGTATATATATATATATATATATATATATATATATATATATATATATATATATATATATATATATATATACATATATGTGTGTATATATATATATATATATATATATATATATATATGTATGTATGTATATATATACAGATAGTTATCAAAATAATGGAAACACTGAGAAACATCATGAAAACCTTTATTAATACGGTGCAGAATCACTTTTGTCATGTAATACCACCTGATTCACCTTAGAATTGGATTATACAAGTCATGAATAGTGGTTAAGAATATATTATACCATTCTTCAGAAAAAAACCATGAAACTTCCTGTAGTGATTCTGTGGTGGATATTGATATCTAGCTCTATCCGCTTATACGGATCCCAGTGGTTGGATAGTATATAGTCGGGTTGGGATTGTACAGAGAAAGATAAGATATTTGACTTCTTTTTATGCTCTTCAAACCCATACTTGATTGATTTAGCTGTATGTATGGGGGGTTATCATCCTGGGTAACGCCATCTCCTGCAAGAAACAATGTTTGCCCCATAGGATAAACTAGTGATCTAAAATTTCGACATAGTCCTTCCCATTCAATCTCCCTTTTAGGCTTACAATAGGGACTGAAGAAAATCATGAGATGCCATCCAAAACCCTGATAGATCTACCTCCATGATTGACAGTTGAGATGAGACAGCCAGAATCTTACTCTTGTGTAGGTGTTCTCCAGACATACGCACATTCTGTTGCGAGAAACAATGGGAACAATGATTCGTCGGACCAAATGCCGTTTTTCAACATATTACTAAAACCAGGATTTGGGCTCGTGGCAACATTGTGGGCGATATTTTGTATTGGCATCTATTACGAGTGGTTTGGGAATAGCTACTTTTCCGTAAATGATTTTTTTTTTGTGAAGTTCCCTTCTACCTCTGATGGTTGATACCGGGACATGAAGATGCAGATTGAGCTCTTCGGTCATTTTAGATGCAGTTGTGTTCTTTCTTCATGTCACAATCCGCTTCAATACCTCGTCCGTCTCTTTCTCTCAGCTCTCCCTTTCATCCACTGTTTCGTTTGACAAAGGATGTTTTTCCGTGCACTCTGTATGCTACATGACTTTCGATACCATAGCTCGAAAAACACCGATTAGTCTAGTGGTTGCAGTAACAGATACTCCAATTTAAACGGGCTCAAACAGTTTGCCTTTTTTGCAAGTTCTGCAAGGTTTGACATTTTACGCTGTTCCCCCCAAAACCATGATACCCTTAGCTTCATTACTACTACCTGAGAGTACAATAATACATGCACTACATTATATAAAAAAATGACTGATTCAACGCAAGTCTTTATCTCTATAATTTTTATGAAATGTTATATCAAGGGGGTGTCACTAAAGGATTAAAAATTGAAGTTCTAATTTCTGCATGTGTGTCCGCACTAACATATTTTATGCATTATTCTGTTAAAGTACATCTATAATGGTCTACTTTTTTACCAATACGTTTTTCTTTTTCTTTTATAGCTTTCATAATTTTAGAGGTCACTCAAAATGACACCGGTAGAGAAGAGGGTATTGATATCTCTTAAAAAAATAGCCTCAAGTCTCGATGCAGAATGCAGGAGGTTTTGTCAGCACATGCCCCGTCTAAAAATAAACATACGGGAAAAATCAGCAGATTTCGTCTTGACGAACCTAGACAGAGTCGACTGCGACTGTAATTATAGAGGCGTCTGCAAGCGCACCGTCATAGCGAAATGCGAAGCTGGAAGAATCGGTTTTACACACTTGAAACAACTTTACGACTTCTGCAGCCGCCGTGGAATAAATGTCCCACTTCCACGAGACTTTTTCGAAAAATGGAACACATTTCAGAATGAACTGTACTTGAATTTGGGAATATCCTTGTAAAATATACCTTTTTTTACTTTTGCTAAAATGTATGTATAGTGGTCAATAAATATTTTTATGTTAATTTGAAATTTGTTTATATGAGGACATTTTTTTGTTTTCGATTGCATGTTTTTTCATGTTTACGAGGAGAGCATGACAATGCTTTTTTAGGAAATGCCTGACAGTACTATCCATATCACAAAATGCGTATACGCATTCCAGATACTTCTTGAAAAAGTACCATATCTCCTTTTTTAGGCTGATGTTTCTAACTTCCTTGCCAAAACTCGAGTAATTTCAAGTTTATATGGGATATCAGTAGGATTTGTTGTTAACTTCAGGTATCAGAAAAATTGAAGTATTAACTGAGCACATTTGAAAAGTAGATTCCCTAGTAAAAGAATATGGACCAAGTAGATAAATTAAAATCGTAATATATATATTATTTAGAATACCTTAATGCTAAAAATAATAAAAGAATATTAATCAATATATATAAAACAGTTCCGTAACTGACTGTCTGATAGACAACGCTCAGACCAAACCGCTGGACCTAAAGGGCTAAAATGTTGCATGGCGATTCTTCTTATAGTGTAGGGGTGCACTAAGAGAAATTTCTGAAAAATTGCTCTTAGATTTTTTTAATTAAATTTTTAAGCTGTTTCGGTAACTTTTTTTAAGTTTACATTTAAAATAATAATTTGAGGGTTATAAAATTTATATTACGAGAAAGATCATAAAAATGAAATCTTTTTTGATTCGTTACCTCAATTTTCTGATTTTTGGTGAATTTTTAAAGATTAAATTTTAGAATTTAATTTATTAAATGCTGATCAAGTGGTTTCTTTTTCTGGTACTTTAAATTAATTTATCGTCACGTGCATAACAACGAAATAGACAAAAAAAAAATTTTTTTTCTTGTTAATGCGGCAGAGGATTGAAAATTATCCAACAAAATATTAAAATACAGTAAAAGATATATTTCTCAAGCTGTGCTATATTAACTGTACTATATTCTTTAGTATGTTCTATTAGATTTAATTTGAATATTTTCTTCTACATTATTTTCTCTATAAAAATATCTGTTATGATTTTTTATAAATATATTTTTTCGCTATATTTACATCAATTGCATACATTGATCGTTGTATTTATTATAAATATATATACACATATTTTTGGCATTAATTGCATACATTGACCGTAGTATTTAATTTGAATGTACTCCGTAGCGAAGTACGGGTTTTCAGCTAGTTTGTCATATAACAATGGTGCATAAAGATAATACAAAATCGATTACAAGACACCTCTAGGCACAATATTAGAGGTGAAGCGTAACAGAAAACGGGGGAAAATGAGATATCTACACGACAAAACACATTTGTAGACAATATTAAAAGTTAAATATGACAAACTCTAGCAAACTATGACAGAATCTGGAAAATGGGATATTTACATTACAATACCTCTTTGTACACAATATTTGACCGTGCCGTACCGAAGCCTCCATAGAAAGAACTCTAGGGCCAAAAGTAAATTTTTAACTTCGATTTTTAAACAAACAATACAGTGTATCCTTCTATGTTAACAATTCGTCAGAACCGGAGAAATTAATCTTTAAAACGGTACCTCATTTATCGATTTTGGTTAAGTATGAAGGGAGAAAAAGGGATCATCACGAAAAATCATCTTCTAGAAATAATATATATGATCCTTGTACACAGAGGTCTAGAAAAATAGTTTAAACATACATCCCCAATGTCTGAAAATATATACAAATATTAACGTCCAAATCATGGCACCATCTCTATTTCCAGATATCTTGATGGTCGAGTCATTTGTCACTGAGATATAAAATCATTCAAAATGTATGTGTTACGCAAACTAATTAAACGAAAACAGAAAAAAAAACAAATTAAAAAACTCGACGATATGATGTTATTTGTTAGGCCTTGAAATTCTAAGTATTGCGTTTCTGTGGTCGAAATAAAAACTAGTTATTTACTTACTAGTTATTTACTTACTAGTTATTTACATACTAGTCATTTACGTACTAGTTATTTACTCCAATGGAGATTTTGATTTAAAAAATCTGGCTGGAATCTGAAAAAAAAAAGAAAAAAAATTCAGGTAGTCTCTACTAGCGAAATTACCTCGGATTATTAACGTAGGATTACTTATCGTTGCATTACTCTTTTGTATGTGTACATGTATATGTCTGTGTTATGTATATATGTATCTATATATATGTACGTATGTATATATACATATACGGATATGTATGTCAAAATTTTAACGCATTTTGTTACTTTTCTGTTTTACTGTTTACTGCTTGTCGAAGCGATACAGACGGGGATTTGGCACGCTGCCAAAATTATTACTCGCGAGGACGCATAGACGGACGGTTTTAGCGTCTGAAAATTTGCTTTCCGAAGAAACCGTTATGGAGGAACGTAATCCTACGTTAAAATACAATGCAACTGACAGTAACTGAAAGTGGTATAAGTGAAAAGTATCAACTACCATGTAAATTAGACAATGAAGATGACCTAATGTTTATAAATTAATTCCATGCTAGAAAATGTTTTAAAACATGTCTTACTGTTTATTAAGATAACGGTTTCAGTGCTAATATATACAAAATCTCAAAGCTCACCTTGCAGAATGCTTAGATGTAAAAACTTTATCTTAACTTTTAGCTTACGGGGCCCATTTTTCCGATTCCCTCTTTAGAACGGCAAATTTCATACCCCCTTTGTAAGAAAAGGCATTAAGGTGTGTGTGTATGTATATATATATATGTATATGTGTATGTATATATATGTATATATATACATATATGTATTTATGTATATACCCAACAAACACAGGACTGACGGCAGCTTATCGGGCCAGTGCTGGAGGCACCGGTTGAACGACAAGTACGGGAGAATTTTGTCGGGCCACTGGCGGGTTGTTTACGAACCTCCGAAGGGGAAACGCTTTCCGTTTACGTGTTTCAGGGCCTGTTATGGGTTGATATGAATCGCACCGAAATCGTTTTCCCTGCATCGTCCCGGAACTGTACCTCCGATTCGTAACCACAAGTAACAGATATCTGCATCAGAATTATGGATTTGAAAGGGAAGGCGAAGATTAAATTTAACAGACTTTTCAAAAATATTTATTTCATTGTTGTGAAACTTCTTTTACGCGGAAAATTCCCATAATTTTCCTTGTATGTAAAGATTGTATTATGTGAAAAGTATTATGTGAAATTGTATAATTGTATTATGTGAAAATTCACATAATTTTCCTTGTATGTAAAGATTGTATTCTGTGTGTATGTTTTTAACTCCCTAGAAGCTTATAAAAACAGATGAAAATTAGTTTCAATTTTATATATTACTGGAGAAATTAAATATCTACTTAAAAATGGGTCCTTGTTTCACCACTCTTTATTTATAAGAGAGGAAATAGTGATAAAATTTGTATTTTTTTTAATTTCTTCTATAGTATATTAAAATAATAATATATATTTTTGTAGATAAAATATTCAAAATATATTTTTCAGGAAATTTACATATTCTAAGTATTTCTAATTGTTAGATGCCATTATAAAACAACTGATTTTGTAGAATTTTTTCTCGAATTTCATCGTATTAATTTTACAGTAACATATTCTTATAATACAAATTTGAATGAAAGAAAAAGAATTTTAAATTTACAGACCTTAGTTAAAATAAACAAATCACACATATTTAGAAAAATATTAATGTAATGTAATGTCAGAGACATAGACAGTAGATGTCATGAGACACCAAAAAATATCAAAAAATAAGACCCTTTATCCTCAGTACGTACATTGAAGAATATATATTACATTGTTTTTTTTTTGTAATTGAATCAGGATACGAGAAATAATATTTACAATAAGAAAAAAAAAGGCAAAAAAATTAGTTTAAATAAATGTTAGAAATAAAAAATAAGGCAATTAAGTTTAAAATAATAAGTAAGTTATATTTAATAAATTAAATTGGCAGGTTTGAACATCCGTGAGTACAGATAACAGAACTGCACTTTGCAGGATCGAACCGAGGACTGAAGCATGGGAAGCAAAAACGAACGCCCCACACCAGCATTCCCTGATAGGGTATCAAGTGTGGAACTTCAATAAGAGGAAACTGCCTCGCATGGAACAGAAAAATAAAGGAAAAATGTTAAACACTATCAGAAACCACACTATCAGAATAACACTATCAGAATTAACCTGTGAACAATTAATGGACTGGGTAAGATTTGAAATATTAAGATCGGAACATAAATTTTTAATTTTTAAGTCGCCGTTCGGTTTTGGGATTTTTTTTCCAAAAAAATTCAATGCGTAAGTAAATTAAGTAATTTTGAAAGGTCCGATATTAATCCAATTGCAGTAATGTTTTCAGATAAGATTTTGACAAAGTTTCATGAAATTGATTTGGGATATTGAATTTTGACTAGGTTGTACATTTTGTTGAGGGTATCTTTGTACCCTTCCGCCATTAAAAAAAAAACATGGCTCAGGTTTGGTTTCCCGCCTAACAGGAAATTCATCATTAGCAGCGGGAATTTCTTTCCTCCGGATTACGACAGTTTCCTAGGATAGAAAATTGGTTTGAGAGATTGATTCGATCATTAATGCTAGTTAAGTTAGAGTCGAGAGCAATTCGCTTAATTTAAAAAATCACATTATGTTCGATTTCGTTCAAAATTACCACATCACATTGCATACCAAGATTATAATATTTTATACATTACATATACAATGTATTTTTCATTTTCATAATAAAACTAAACTTTTGAATGTAGTTGACTTTTTTATGCGGCCCGCCTGCCTTGAAAAAATTTACCATGTGGCCCAGATGCTGCAAAAGGTTAAACACCCTGCTTTAAGCTCATCAGCCTGATTCAGAGGTTTAACTTTTTCAGATTTAGGAATATAATCAAAAGTGGGTGTAGAAGAAAATTTAAACGCACACTTACTGTGCATAAGATTAAAAAGTTCTTTGAGATTGGGGATGTTAAACGTTATTTTGAAAAAAAATAAATTCATGTTTTTCAAAAGTCCATACTAATCACACATGGTTTCCATTACTTATTTCACTGACACATTGAATTGTGTTTTGTTTTGTTTTTTATTATTAAATTTTGGCATTATCTTTTGAGAATGTATTTTCGTTTTTATCAATGCAACTCTTGCAGAAGTGCCACGGACGGGTAAGGGTGACTCGGTAACGAATTTAACAATCCTTTCTACTGCTTGTGTGTGACATGGAAAATTGCTGAAGTCAGTACGTTGACTCTCCTGATCAGATTATTTTGCTTCCTAGTTTATAATCAGAAATATGCCTCGTTCTGTTACTTTAACATCTTTACGTACAATCATATCAATATAATCCTTGGCATCAAAGTTTATACGTTGAACTTAAAACTTTCCAATGCCCCCTTCATTTTTCAGTCCTTGCTTTTAGAATCCGGCGTAATCCAAGCTGTCTTACGTGGCTGCGATCAACTGATATCATACATAAGAGGAGATTTTCAGAAGCAGCGAAGTACGAATTTCTTTGAATGACTGGGTCAATTACATTTTTAAGAGTCTGATGGAGGTAACGTGAATAGCTTACAAGTTTCCACAAGTGCTTCGATCCATGGATATAAGATAGTTTCAGCTTTATGTGAAACGAAACAGATGCATATACTTACAAAATGTACTCAGTCAGTATTCGGAGATTTTTTTTGCAGTACATTCTGTTCCCACATACAAGTGAAGTATTCGGTTTGCTAATGTAAGCTATCATGAATAACAAAGTTTTCCTGGTTTTCTCATAGACAAATCAGAAGAGCACCTTCCAACAGAGATTGCATTAGACATTTCTAACAAATATTTTGGGTCCACACTTAAATCATCCTTAATTTCTAGTAATGGAATGCCATTTTCAATAGGTGATAATTCAATTACTGGAAGTTCATAGCAGTTTTCTAGTTGTTTACCTATTTCTCCTCCAAATTAGGACGTAGGCGCAGTTCATTTCCATGAAATAGACAAATCAACCACTGCAGTGGCCTTCTTAATTCCTTTTCAAAGAAACGAACCACACCATTATTCAATCCAGTGTTCACGGCAGTTCCATCCATTCCAATTACAGTAATGTTTAAATTCTGGTTGTTGCCATTGAAAAATGCTATTATGCTATCTTATATACATTTTCCAGTGCCAGAAATCTGCTTCTGAAAATCTCGTCCTTTGTATGATATCAGATGATCGCAGTCATGTAAGAGAGAGCTTGGATTACCCCGGAATCTAAAAGCAAGGGCTGAAAATGAAGGTGGCATCAAAAAGTTTTTATTTCAACGTATAAACTTTGATGCCAAGGATTATATTGATATGATTGAATGGAATGGTGTTAAAGTAACATGACTTCCTATGAAGAGGCATATTTCTGATGACAAACAGAAAGCAATTCAATGTGTCAGTGAAATAAGTAAAGCATACCATGTATGATTACTATGGACTTTTGAAAAATATGAATGTTTATTTCAAAATAACACTTTGCCTTTAAAGACATTGCATTAATATTTTTCTAAATAAATGTGATTTGTTTATTTTAACTAAGGTCCGTTAATTAAAAATTGTTTTTTTTCATTCCAATGTGTATTATAAGAATATACTACTGCAAAATTAAGATGATGAAAATTGCGAAATTCTACAAAATCAGTTGTTCTGTAATGACATCTAAAAATTAGAAATACTTAGAAATACCTAAGTTTCCTGTAAAAATATTTTGAATATTTTATTTACAAAAAATATATATTATTAATTTAATATACCATAAAATAAACAGAAAAAAAGAATTTTATCTCTTTTCACAAAAATATCTATTTTGAAGCACCTGAAAAATATTTCAGTAGAGCAATAAAATTTTATATTCAATACCAAAAGGCAGCTTTTGAAAGCTATAGCATAATGAAATTTCAAAACATCTTTTTTTTTCGCCTCGTGATACTACAATGCACTAGTGTCATCTGATTGGACATTCAGTTGCACGTGATTGAAAAGGCGCCATTAAAGATTGCTTACAAGACAAGTTTGCTGAAATTAATCCACAAGTAAGTTTCATTCGTTAGTCTTAAATTATTGCCTTTAAATTTTATTTAACACCCTTACATAGTGAACATTATTCTATTACTGTTATATGATAGTGTTTTAATCCAAGTTATAATATGAATTGACCGTATTTTAGATCAAATTCTACTGAACTGAGTGTATTGAATTAGCAATACTAATACTTATATTAGCAATACTTATGGCATTTACGAGCACTTTCGTATGTATAAATAAAAACATTTTGTTTCGGATTCAGTTCGGATGATTCGTGTTTCAGTTAATATTTTAGATGGACAAAGGAAGTAAATGGTTTGTTCATCATTATACATTTTCTTTTGATAGTTTTCTTCATGTTCAATGTATTGTATGATAAATCAATGAAATATTAGTTTGATATCTAAATTTTAATAATTATTAAATTATTGCACAATATAATTATGATCCATATGATGTAATTTAATGTAATTGACATTTGTTTCTATGATATTTTACTCAAAAATTCATTCATTCATTCACTGAATTAGCTCATAAGCCTATAAACAAACATCCCAACTCAAATTAAGAACTCCCCCTTGTCACACACAAGCAGTTGAGAGGATTGTTAAATTAAAAGAATGTCAAAAGCAACCAATATTACTTGTGGTTATATTATTTATATTAAAAATTGTTGATATATAATGTATATAACTATTGAATATATTGATATTTTCAATTATTATTGATATATAAATGCAGTATTCCCTAAAGTAAGAGAAAAATATTTTTCCACACAATTAGTAGCATGAAAAAAGTTTTAAAATAAATAAGTACAATGAAATTGGTAAAAAAAAAATAACAAAAAAAGACTTAATATGACAGTAGGATGTTCTTAATCTGTTTATAAAATCCACTACAATTTCTTTCTAACCTAACTTTTTTTTTCATCAGTTTGTATGAACATTAAAATTTTCTTTTCATGAATGCCTACGAAATCCATGAGATAATCAAAACATTTGAACATTTGATGTATTTCATAATACCAGATCTGAAATACTAAAAATTTTTAAAAAAGAGTCAATGGTGCTATAATTTTGACTGCTATCCAAATACATTATTCATTGTTTTAATGGTAATATAGACAGCATTTTATTATTAACCAAAAAAAAAAAAGGCCTTTCATTATAGTTCTGAATCAATGATATTTTGTAGTATATTATATAGTAAATATTTGAATGCTTAGAATAATTATGTCTATCAAAGTATTCTCTTTAAACATACAGACTTTGTTCCTTTCTCAACCTCCAGTCAACCAAAGCAGAAAATTATAAAATAAAGAAAGTTACTATTTTTCTTCAAAATATTTATTGCGAATCACTGTACAGGAGCCATGCCATAAGAGAGGGGAAAAAACTTTTAAATTACCATATATTAAACCTTTACATAAACATAATATTACTTAACAGACATTCTTAATTGCTTACAATTTCTTATATTACATTACATAGAACTTCATCCATAAAACAGCTATACTATTACAATGAAACTTTTTTAAATTTACAACATTATTTATGTTTTTAATATAATATATCCAGCATTGCAAACATTTTGCCTGTATGTTAACTTGGGCTTTATATTAAGAAACAAAAAATTTAGCATATTATGGATATTTATATACACTTCACAATTCCAACTAAGAAGGTTCAATTTCATGCTATAATTTTTATAAATTCTAACAGAACTTTATTGATTTTATACTTATAGATCATGCATACTTTTAACACAACAAACCATATAATTCTGATTTATGCCCCATCATGTAGTATGCATGAGTGCGTAAAGGATGCAAAATACTCATGCACATATCAGTATAAATGTGAATATTAATGATTATAATTGTTTTTATTTTTTGTTATTGCTTAATCATATATAGATGCAAAAGGTTATTCCATTTTTCATCCCTAAGTTATTAAATTATTGGTCATTGTGCATTTATATAATTTTATTTCTCAGTTTCAGCTTTAAAATCTTGAAGGATGAGAACTTTTTAGATAACATCATGTATGTTAGATTGTTATTAAAACTTTAGGTAAACTTTTGTGTCATCGGAAAAATCTTTATTCATACTGTTCAAAATAAATAAGAACTTAGCCCAAAGTTATATGTAAAGGGGTCATATTCCCCTTTTTTATTTTAGTGATAAGCAAGTTTATAAAGAACTCTACTTTTCAATACTTCTTAGTTTGATAAATCGTTCAATTTTTATTATGACATTATAAGAAAATATTGGTTTCTTTTCAGAATTTTGAATGTGGAATCTAGCTTAAGATTGCAGTCGTTTTGGAAGACCAAAGCTGATTTGAATTCATAACTTGTAAGTTTGTAACTTTTTTTTTCTCGACATATACTTTTGTTTTCAGCAGTAAACTCGTGGCCAAAATTACTGTTTTTAATATTTTTTAGATTTATTTTGAACTTTAATTTAAATATTTCTATGAAAAAACTATAAAAATATTTATTAAAGAACTAAAAATTTCAAATTAATTTTTTTAACTTATATGCTAATCTCAACTTTCTCATAAATGTTGGTCTCAATAATTTGTGGATTGAATATTAATTTACTTTATTTATTCTTTTTTAACTGTGAAGCTTGTTGTTAAGGTTTTAGGTGAGTGAGAAAGTGCAGTCCAGGGATTTAAGTTAACATGACTCTTGTGAAAGTCTTTTTAACTCTTGCTGAAAAAGAGGTTTTTATTATAAAAGTATAAAATGCCAAGGTTTATTTAGAAAATATAAAATCTGTTCATTTGTAAAATCTTCATTAAAAATGTGAGAATTTCCTCAATAACTGATTTATAAGCTATTTGTTTTCAAGACTTTTAGAGAGTATTTAGTTGTCATGTTGTGCAAAATAAATAAGAACTTACTGGTCCAAAGCATAGATGTGCCCCCCCCCCTCAACTTAACTTGAAATAAATTAAAATGTTAATAGAAGTTCAGTTAAATCAGAAAATTGTAGAAAACTTTTAAGAAAGTTGGTTTTTTCCCATTTTTTTCAAACTGACACTGAAAATACCGATTATGTCTTTAGCCCTAACATAGTTTTTAACAATGATATGATCCATAACAAAAATTCAATGCTACATTTTTTTTTCTTCTTTTATTTATATTACATTTATTTTCCTCATTGTATAACTTTTTGAATACTACTCAAACCAATTCTATTGTTACTCAATTTCAAAAAATCATATTTCAAATTTTAAGGATCGATCGGTAGTCAATGCGCTGAGAAACACCCTAGCTGAATTCAATTTGTATCCGTCCCAAATGTTAGAAGCACTCTATGCCTATGGTCCAAAGTATACATGTAAGGGGGTCATACTACCTTTTTTATTTCACTGATAAGCAAATAGACGAGTGCTCTGCACTAAAACGTTTTACTGATCTTGTTGAGAAGTATTGGAGAGCACGTGCACTCATGGCATAGGTGCTATTTTTGGTAGTGTGTGGCATTTGTAAAATAAATAAATAAATAGTGAACTCTGCTTTTCAATGCTTGGTGTCACAAATCACTCTAATTTTTATTAATGGCATTATAAGAAAATATTGGTTTCTTTACAGAATTCTGAAACTGGAATCCATCTTCACCTCATTGGGATTTCCATGAAAAGATTCCACAACTCACTTGGCAGTGTGCTCGATTCATAATCTGTAAGTTGATTTTAACCTCACTGAACCCATTTTTTTTTTTAATTCTCTAGATATCCTTTTTTTTTCAGCAGTGAACTTGTGGGCAAAATCACAAAGTTGATAATATATTTTTTTTTAAATTTATTTTTTGTACTTAAATTTGAATTTTTCTATGAAAAACCATAAAAAATATTTTTATTACATAATTCTTAATTAATAAACAACTCAAATTTTCAAATTTCTCTTTGTTCGGATTAGCGTATAAAATATACATTCTCATAAACTTTGGTTGCAGTAATTTGTGGATTGATATTGATTTCCTTTATTCATTATATTTTTAACTGGCAAGCCTGTTATTAAAGTATTAGGTATGTCTGAAAGTGCAGTTCAGGGACTTCAGTTAACCGGGACTCTTGTGAAAGTCTTTTATCATAACTGCTTACCAAAAAAAATTTTATATTTTTATATTATAAAGATATAAAATGCCAAGGGTTATTTTACTCTTGATAGTTAATGTTAAAAATTTTTTAATTTAATTATCAGAATTCCATGAGAAGTAGTTAGAGGTTCATTCATAATTCCATACAGAAGTAATAATAATAATAATATTGCTTTTAGATGTATTAGATTATTCGTTGATGAGCTAATAGGTAGTTGAATGTCATTTGGAATACTAACTTCTGCCTAGTATTTAATTTTTTTATTATTTCATTGTCAAATTTTGGTGGAGATCTGTCACATAAAATATATTTTTGTGAGCAGCTGTTATTATAAAGTGTAAGGATAAGGGCAGTAAAAAAATATTCCAAAATATATTATTTAGGTTCAGTTAATTATTAAACAATTGTTGACTATAATAACGTTATGTTTGCAAGTGTGTAGGTTTTTTTTATGGTGTATTATTTGGTTTATCTAAATTAAGTTGAAAAATGATGCAAGCATACAAAGATTGACTGGCTGTCAATGTTGAGTGCAGTAGCATAGATTATTTTACAAAGTGCAATAAAATACTTTTAACTTTTCAAACCGAACTTCTAATCAGAATTTAAAAAAAATTTTAATAAAACTTTTAAAATTGAAAATATTTTCATGGATCTAAAGAATGGAACATAACACCTGTATTGTCAACTAAGTCATGGATAAAAGATGCAGCCCTAAAAGCAAAAGGCCTGGTTTCTGTATACTTTTATAATAATCATGTTACAACAGTATACAGAAACCAGGCTTTTTGCTTTTAGAACTGAATCGTTTATCCATGAATTTGTTGACTATACGGGTTTTCTATTCCATTGTTAAGATCTGTGAAAATACTCTCATTAGCAAAATATTTTTTAAAAAATTTAAATTTGGGTTAGAAGCTTGGTTCAAAAAGTCTAAGTGTTTCTTCACGCTTTATAATATAATCTATGCCATTTCACTCAACATTGACAGCTAGTCAATATTACCCACCTCATTTTTCAAATTAACCTAGACTAATCAAACAATATATCATAACAATTGTTTAGTAATTACTGAATCTAAATAGTATATTTTGAATAATTTTTTACTGTGGTTATCCCTAATAACAGCTGCTCACAAATAAAAAATATTTTATACTCAGATCTCCACCATAATTTGACAATTAAGTAACAAAAGATATGCTCTATTAAAATACTATGCAGAAGTTAGTATCCCAAATTACTTTCTACCACAATTTTTGTAAAACCAATTACTGTGAAAGCTACATCATATAATAAATGTTTACTTTATTCATTATTATAGTAATAGATTAGTTGTTAAAGAGTATTTACCCTTTTCACTAAATTTCTGAGTACAGTAAGACATTCAATCCTGTCAATTATATGATTAGTTATTACAGATATAAATAAAGTAGATTAAAATGCCTTGATAGAGTACAATAATTGAAAGCTGACTGAGAGACTTGTTTAGAATGACAACAAAATTTTCTCTTCACTATCGAGAATCACTCTCACATTGAAAGTAAAGAAACACAAGAATGAAGATTGTATACTATATAAAATCTTAAATTTCTAAATCTGACCCAGCATCTGCATTAATGCTCTCTATGGCATGTTGTAATCAAATTTAGAAATTTAAGATTTTGTATGCTAATGTTTTACTTAGCATTCAATCTTTATTCTTGTGTTTCTCTACTTTCAACAGCATTATTGTCAATAGTGAAGAGAAAATTTTGGTGTCATTCTAGACAAGTCTCTGATTCAGCTTTCAGTGTTGAGCTGAAATTATGCTCAACATTAAAAACTTATTATTGTACTCTTATCAAGGCAATCTACTCTATTTTATTTATATCTATAATAACAAATTAATCGACATGGTTGGATTTTCTACTGTACAGAGAGAAATTTAGTGAAAAGGGGAATTCTCTTTAAAAAATATTTTATAACTATTTTCTATTAGTATATTTATTTAATCAAGTAAATATTTATTACATGATGTAGTTTTCACAGTATGTAATTGGTTTTACAAAAAAATGTGGTAGGAATTTACTTCTTGGAAGTAGTTATCAATAAAATGACAACAGATTTAAAACTGCACTCATGTGTTGGGTGCTGTTTTATATCAAGTTTTTTTAAACCCCTGTCTCAGAATTTATATTTCCTAATTGGATTTATTTAATTCTACTTTATCAACAATGAATTTTTTCAACTACTTTCAACAATCAACTATTTTTACAACAATAAATTACCCTTTAATGTACAAAACTATGCAAAAAATAATTTTCTTATCTGCAGAGCATTTACTAACTCTACATCAAAAAATAATTTAAATAAATTCTTCTTTTGTTTCATAAATTATATCAGGGGATGGGAGTCATTTTCCTTTCACATAAATTTATGAACTGATTTTCTCTTTCTTTTTTTTTCCCTAGATGCTGTAAAGATGGAGCCAGAGGCACAGCGAAAGGATCCTGTTTCGTAGAACAAATTGTGTAAATGTGCTATGTACTTTCTAAATAAACTATTTTTTACTTTAAACCAGCTCTTTTCTGTATTTAAAAACATGTGTTTCTATAATTATCTTTTGTTTTGCATAGTTTTATGAATTAAAGAGTAATTCATTAAATTCTTGTAAGTCATTTTTAAAAAATATTTTCTTTTATATTATATTGGACATTCAATATCCAACACTTGATAGTACTATTTTTGAGAAATATTACTATCATAGTACTATTTTGTATAATAGAAATATTACTATCAACTCTGTAGAAACTATTACTCTGTAGAAATATTACTATCATAGAACTATTTCTCAAAAATAGTACTATCAAGTGTTGGATATTGAATGTCCAATATAATATAAAAGAAAATATTTTTTAAAAATGACTTATAAGAATTTAATGAATTACTCTTTAATTCACAAAACTATGCAAAAAATAATTTTCTTATCTGTAGAGCATTTATTAACTCTACACCAAAAAATAATTTAAATAAATTCTTCTGAGCAAGTTTTCATGAGCTCACAAAGATGGGTTTCATCATACACACTACACATTAGTAAAGTTTTGAAAATGAATGTATCAAATTTGTTTATAAATTTATCAAATTATGTTAATAAATTTTATACTGGGGAAGTACAAATTTTTTGGGTTAATTATTAAAGTAGTACTGTTTTACATACTATAATCTCATTCTAAGTTTAAAAAAAAAAAAAACGGGAACCTTAGATCGAATGGAAAGATGATTTAGCTTTAATGGTTGGTATTAATGTTATCTTAACTTTCAAATTTGGGTAAATGTATCTTAATACAAAAGGAGGTTTTGTTCTAACAAGTAAACTTGTGATTCAAATGAAAATTTTTAGGTAATAACAAAGATCAGTATTTGGTAATACCTAAAAATACATAAGGCAAAACTGGCAAGAATACTAGAAATATGAAGGCAAAAAAAAATAATAAAAGTGAAAGGGTTGATATCAGAGGTTATTCGTCAATGTATTAAATAAAAATAAGCATATAAACGAAAGGGTCCTACGCAAAACTTTAAAAAAATGCCGGCGGTCCGATTCTGGTAGAATGCTGGCATGATGCCCGGACCTACGGCACATTGCTGTTTACGGGATGGGTAGATGACGGTATGTCGACACCAATTATTGCTCCCGTAACCGGCCCGTCAACCTCCGGTTACGCTCCGGCTATCTGTCCGCATCGATGGTTTAATCGCGGCTGCCTAACGGTTCGCAGTCGGATGAACGATGGCTCGATTCCTACCGGAAGCGGCCCAGAAGTCGACGGGGTAGTCGCGGGCGAGAGGACACAGCCGTGACGGAAACGATACTGACCTAATGCGCCGGCCCGGCAGTGGTGAAATCGGCTGGCCGGAATCTTCCGACCCCGGCCCGATGCCTCTGTGTTTGTTGGGTATATATATATATATATATATATATATATATATATATCTTATTAATAAAAGAGAGTGCGTGCGTGTGTATGCGGCCCCCAGGCGAATCTGTGAAACTTTCACCCCTTGAAATTTGGCACACGGGTAGTGCAGACTCTGGGAAGGTGCACCTCGAAGCCCGAATTTTAAATTTTATTCTAGAAATTTTTTTATTTTATGTTTTGTGCGATATTTTATGTTTTTTTAACTTCAGATTACGATATCGCGGTAAAAAATGATCGTAGAATTTTGATCTTTTTACAATCTAAGACTACAGACATTTCTCCTTCAAACAAGATCTGATTTGTTTAAAAATAATTTAAAACAGACTAATATTTTCATCAAAATACTAAACCCACTTTTTCGAGATATTTATGCCCTTTTTAGCGTCTACGGTCGATGCTCTTCGTGTTTTTATCTTACAAAGAAATTATTTACGTCATCTGGAAGATGAAAGCTTTCTAATTCATATAAACCTCATTTCAAGTCTCTATCTTAAAATTTCGATTTTTAATTGAATTTTAAAGAACGATACTGCAACACAAATTTCCTCCTTGGAACTTCAAGCGGAATTGAATGACGAAATATTCTCCCCTTGGGTTGTAAACAACAATGAGTCATTCATTTACTTGATTCATTCATCGCCGTTAATGTAAGAAAAATTTAATTAGAGATCTTGAATTGATTAAATCTTCTTTACAGTAAAACAGTTTTTCATTATATTATTTTTTTAATTTCGTTTGTTTACGTTAAAAACGTAAACAAACAGACATTTTGATGAAATGTTACATACTTAGAAAGAGTTTCAAAAACTTTTAATTCAAAATTTTTAATCATAATTAAATCGTTTCAAGATGTACTGATTTTTTGGGATATTTTGCCAGTTAAAAGTGAAAATTCGAATGGGAATCGATTCGCTTTAGGTTGACTGCGTACCATTTTTCAAATTTGCAAAACGGCTGCTTGATGTTGAAGCGTAAGTTGAAATTTTTATAAACTATTATTTTTTAATATAATTGTTTTCATTTTTTAATATAATTGTTTTCAAGTGTTTGTTTGGGTGTGTGGTTACTTACGTGTGTTAAAATCATTGATAAATTCACTATAAGGCTGATTCTCGAACATCGTGATTAAAAAATGTGAATTTCCATTACTTCAGAACAGAGTTAAAGATAAGACTGAGAAACCCAACACCAATGATTTTAAAAATTACACCCCTCTCTGTATGTAGAAATGTTTTTTTCATTAAACAATCTATGTAGTTTTAAGCTGTAGAATACGTGTTATAATTTTTTAAACAAAATGTTATTATTATATTGCTTGAGAAATGAAAGAAATTTAGAGTTTGAATGGTATTTATATTACTTGTTTCATTTGTACAGTTTTAAATGACGTTAATTAATTTCTTATGTTTACAGTAATTTATGTTTTCGTATCGTTTCACATACCTATTTTTCCTTACGTTAATAGAAGTTCAGTTAAAATTGGAAATTTGTAGACAACTTTTAAGAAAGTTGGATTTTTACGCTTTTTCAAACTGTAAAACTGAAGATTCCGATTATGCCTTTAGTCTTCACATAGTTTTTAACAATAATATGATCCATAACAAAAAGTCGATGCTATTATTTTTTCTCTCATTTTATTTATATTATATTTATTTTTCTCATTGTATAACTTTTGAATACTACTGAAATATGAATTCTACTGTTATTCAATTTTAAAAAAATCATAATATTTCATATTTTAAGGACCGTCCGGCAGTCAATGTGCTGAGGAGGGACCTAACTGAATTCAATTTGTGCATTGTTTTAATGTGTTTATTTTTTCAATAATTTTTTTCCATAAATAAGAAAAAATAGTTATGGGACATATGCATTATTTTGTACGTCAAATATAGTTTCAAATTAATTTTATAGAAATTTGTGGTATGACTTTCTTAAGTAGCATGATTTATTTTTTTTCAATGATATCTTTTTCTTGATTGTCATATTTTGAGAACATAACTTTTTTAAAAACTAGCCGCTGCGTGACCAGCATGATGGCTTTTAGTTTTATATTTTCTTTTGCAAAACAACTCAACTGAAAGTAACCTATGTAAGGAATGTTATCATTACCTGTAATCATAAATATATGTTGTTAAGGCGTAGTGGGAGCTCAGCCAAAAAAATTATAATCATTGCTAAATTCACTATAACGCTGATTCTAAAAAATCCTGATTAAAAGACGGGACTTTCCATTACTTCAGAACAGAATTAAAAATAAGATTGAGAAACCCAACACCAATGATTTTAAAAATTACACCCCCTCTCTGTATGTAGAAATGTTTTTTTCATTAAAAAATCTATGTAGTTTTAAGCTGTAGAATGCGTGTTATAATTTTTTAAACAAAATGTTATTATTATATTGCTTGAGAAATGAAAGAAATTTAGAGTTTAAATGTGGTATTTATATTATTTGTTTCATTTGTACAGTTTTAAATGACGTTAATTAATTTCTTATGTTTACAGTAATTTATGTTTTTGTATCGTTTCACATACCTATTTTTCCTTACGTTAATAGAAGTTCAGTTAAAATCGGAAATTTGTAGACAACTTTTTAAGAAAGTTGGGTTTTTACGCTTTTTCAAACTGTGAAACTGAAGATTCCGATTATGCCTTTAGTCTTCCCATAGTTTTTAACAATAATATGATCCATAACAAAAAGTCGATGCTATTATTTTTTTCTCATTTTATTTATATTATATTTATTTTTCTCATTGTATAACTTTTGAATAATACTGAAATATGAATTCTACTGTTATTTAATTTAAAAAAAATCTTAAATTTTCATATTTTAAGGACCGTCCGGCAGTCAATGTGCTGAGGCGGGCCCTAACTAAATTCAATTTGTGCATTGTTTTAATGTGTATATTTTTTTAATAATTTTTTGTTTTGGTAACTCACTTTTTTTTCTTTGCAGATTCAACTTCCATCGCCGTTTGCCGTATTTAATCTTCCATTGCCGAATTTAATCTTAGTTTCATTTCATTATCTTTCATTTTATTTGCTTTCATTTTGTGCTTAATGTTTTACTAATGTTTTGTCCTTAGCATTTTTCTTTGAATATGCCAAAGCCCCCGAGGAAAAAAAAATGTCTTCGGACACAAAAGCGACAAAACAGAGAACGAAATCGAAGTAGGAGAGAAGATGAATCTACTCCAGAAAGAGAAGCAAGACAGGAAGCAAACAGGCAACGAGAGCAAAGAAGAAGAGAAATCGAATGTACTCCTGAAAGAGAAGCAAGACAGGAAGTAAACAGACAACGAGAGCAAAGAAGAGAAATCGAATGTACGCCTGAAAGACAAGCAAGACAGGAAGCAAACACACAACGAGATCAAAGAAGAAGAGAAATGGAATGTACTCCTGAAAGACAAGCAAGACAGGAAGAAAACAGACAACGAGATCAAAGAAGAAGAGAAATGGAATGTACTCCGGAAAGACAAGCAAGACTACAGCAGGTTAGAACTACAATAAGTGCTGCTCGAAGGCGCATGTACACTAATTTTGAAAATGCAGCTTTTCACTACGACCCATCGCAGATTACGTATCTGATCCTTCGTGTAACATTGGATCCATGTCTGAAACTTGCCAACATTGTGGAGCAAAAAAGTGGAAAGGTGAAGCCACAGGTATGTGATGCAGCGGAGGAAAGGTTCAACTGCCACAGTTGATGGATCCACCTGAGCCCCTATGTTCTTTACTCAGCTGCACTTCTCAAGAAGCTAAACATTTCCTTTCTAATATAAGAAGCTACAATTCCTGTTTCCAGATGACCTCTTTTGGCACAACGAAAGAAATTAGAGAGCCCGTGTACATGCCTACATTTAAGGTACAGGGTCAAGTTTATCACCGCATCGGCAGTCTGCAGCCTCTACCGAGGGAAGAGCCTAAATTTTTGCAAATTTACTTTGTCGGAGATACTACACAACAAGCAGAGTATCGCTGTAAAAACAAGCCACAAACCAGAAAAGACAGTAATACAGTTGCAAGGTATGCTGCATGATCACAACTGCTACATCCAGAGCTTTAAGTCGGCTATGGATAAGATTAGCCCGGAATTCAAATTGGTGATCGTAGCGGACAGAACCCCACATGGTGAACATGAGGGACGGTTCAACTCCCCCGCAACAGAAGAACTCACTTTGATCATGGTGGGTGAACAACATGGGACAAGAGACATAGTTTTAGAAGAAAGAAGTGGCACCCTCAAAAAAATTCCCAAGACGCACAGGTCCTACGACGCGCTACAGTATCCACTCATCTTTTGGCAGGGGGAGGATGGATATCATTTTGGAACTGTGACTAAAAGATCCAACGACAGGAATGCCCCAAACTAAGAAGATTTCAGCTATGCAATTCTATGCTTACAGGATGATGATACGTTCTTCAAATTTCAACACATTACTGAGAAGCAAAGACCTGTTCCACCAATCTATCGTTGATATGTATGTCAAGATTGAATCGGAAAGACTATTGTACATACGAATAAATCAGAGGACTCTCAGAGTTGAACAGTATGCTCATTTGAGGGATGCGGTCATGAATGATGGAAATATCTCCGACATAGGCCAGTTGATCATCTTGCCTTCCAGCTTTACAGGGGATCCAAGGTACATGCACGAGCGTACTCAAGATGCCATGACCTACGTGAGAAACTACGGCAGACCAGACCTCTTCATCACTTTCACCTGCAATCCAAACTGGACAGAGATGCAGAAAGAACTATTTGTTGGACAAAAACCACAGGATCGTCATGATTTGTTAGCAAGAGTATTTCATCAGAAACAAAAAACGCTTATGAGTCTCATCACAAAGGCAAAGATTTTTGGAGTTCAGTGTCATATGTACACGATAGAGTGGCAGAAGCGAGGACTTCCTCATGCTCACATTCTGATTTGGCTCAAGGACTCTGTACACGTTCACCGCGTGGATGACTTTATCAGTGCAGAAATCCCCAATGAACAAGAAGACCCGGGACTTTTTTCAATTGTAACTAAGCAGATGGTGCACGGCCCCTGCGGATCCATAAATCCAACCTCTCCATGCATGAAAGATGGAATTTGCACTAAACGATACCCGCGTCAATTTTTGAAAGAGACGCAAACAGGACGAAACGGATATCCACTTTATCGGCGCAGATCACCACAAGACGGGGGATTTAAGGCTGACATCGTTTATAAAGGATTGCAAGTGTCTATAGACAATACTTGGATTGTCCCGTATTGCCCTCTACTAACAAAAATTTTCAATGCTCATATCAACGTAGAGTATTGTAATTCTGTTAAGTCTATAAAGTATGTCTGTAAGTATATTAACAAAGGATCTGACATGGCTGTTTTTCAGGTGAACAGTGGAGAGAAGGACTTAAATGAAATTGTCCAGTATCGAATGGGAAGATATATCAGCAGCAATGAAGCACTATGACGAATACTCAACTTTCCTATTCATGAGCGCCACCCCACAGTGATTCATCTGAGCGTCCACCTTGAGAATGGACAGAGTCTACTTCACACCAGAAAACGCTGCTGAACGTGCCCAAACACCTCAGGAAACGACACTCATGTCTTTCTTCGCCTCCTGCTGCATGAAGTACCAGGCCCAAAATCATTTGAAGATTTGAAAACATTTCAGGGACGGCTCTGTGAAACTTACAAAAAGGCCTGCCAGCTTAAAGGCATTTTGGAGAACGATGACCACTGTAACAATGCACTCGAAGAAGCGGCTGCATCTCGATCACCAAAGGTTTTATGGAATGGTTTTATGGATGAATCATAAGGAGAACCTGTCCGAAGACATGCTGCACCAAGCACGCATGCAGCAGCAGAATATGGATCTGGACTACAGTGACGACATCTTCATCAGAGTGCTAATAGACAGAATAGTGAATAGTGAAGAACGCATGGAGCGAAATTATGATACGAATGTACTCGCAACATACCAGAGGAAAATGAGCCGAAAATGGTCTCAGATCAAAAGGAAGCATTTGACAAGATCACAACAGCAGTTTTCAATGGTCGCGGTGGCATATTCTTTCTGGATGCTCCGGGCGGTACAGGGAAGACTTTTCTAATCAATCTTCTTTTGGCTAAAGTGCGACACAGAAACGAGATTGCCCTGGTTGTTGCTTCTTCTGGCATTGCTGCAACACTATTGACAGGAGGGAGGACAGCTCACTCAACTTTCAAGTTACCCTTAAATCTGGAAAACACAGAGACTCCTACGTGTAACATTTCGAAAAATTCAGGAAAGGCAAGGGTTCTGAAGCATTGCAAGTTAATTGTCTGGGATAAATGCACCATGTCCCACAAAGCCGCATCCGAAGCACTCGATGTCACATTGAAGGACATCAGAGGTAACAATTGCAGAATGGGAGGCGTAACTATGGTGTTGGCTGGCGACTTTCGACAGACACTTCCGGTTATTCCACGTGGAACCAGGGCGGATGAAATGCAGGTCTGCTTAAAATCGTCTTACGTGCGGAATGACATCGAAAGACTTGGTCTTTCAACAAACATGCGAGTTCATGTCAATGGTGATCCCTCAGCCGAGCAATTTGCAGATAACCTTCTACAACTTGGAAATGGAGCCATTACTGCTGATAATACAGGATGTATAGCCATGGGAACGATTGGAATGATTGTGACAACTCAACAACAGCTGAAAGAGGCGGTGTTTCCAAATGTGGCCCAGCACTTCACTGATCACACATGGCTGTGCGAAAGAGCAATCCTTGCCCCAAGAAACGAAGATGTCAACGTCATCAATAAGCAGCTTTTACAAGAATTGCCAGGTAAAGCTCAAGTTTACAAATCGATTGACACCACCTGTGATACAGAAGAAGCGGTACACTACACCACAGAATTTTTAAATACGTTGGAGCCATCTGGAGTACCCTCTCACATATTAGAGCTGAAGATTGGTGCACTAATTATACTGCTGAGAAATATGCATCCACCTTCACTCTGCAATGGAACAAGACTTGCTGTAAAGAATCTGATGCCGAATGTGATTGAAGCCACCATTATGACAGGACACTCTGCAGGCGAAGTCGTATTTATTCCCAGGATACCAATCATCCCTTCCGATATACCATTTCAATTTAAAAGACTTCAGTTCCCTGTCTGTTTAAGTTTCGCCATGAGCATTAACAAGGCACAAGGGCAATCGCTAAAAGTAGTTGGACTCGATCTTCTCGAACTCTGTTTCTCCCATGGTCAACTTTATGTGGGTTGTTCTAGAGTTGGAAAAGCCGCAAATCTCTACATCCTAGCTCCAAATGGAAGAACAAAAAATATAGTATATCCTGAGGCTCTCTAAACTGATATTTCAAGAAAGAAAAGTGAAAGAAGACTCAAGTGAATTTCATCAACGCTATATAGACTTTAATATAGCATTCAAGCCAACAACATGAATGGACAAGCCACAGATCAAGAAGCGTTAATTTAATTTATATCGGCCTTTTGAAAGACACAAATAAGAGGAGCAATGCCGTTTATTTATTTTATGATATTTATACTGTTATTAATTCTATGTTATTTATACTGTGTTTAGCTTTTAAATTGATTTTTGTTAACAAACATTAGACAATTTGACAGTTTTACTTTTTAACATTTAGTAGTAGAAGAATGATGAAAGGCTGAATCTACTAAAATTCTGAGATGTGTATAACATTTCACATGGTTTTTTTTAAATGTTATTTATACTGTGTTTACTTTTTTAATTGATTTTGGTTAACAAGCATTCAACAATTTCAATCTTATTTATACTGTGTTGTGTTTTTAAATTGATTTTGGTTAACAAGCATTCGACAATTTCAATCTTATTTATACTGTGTTGAGTTTTTAAATTGATTTTGTTTAACAAACATTCGACAAAGTGACATTTTTACTTTTCAGCTTTACTTTTCAAAATTCTTTACTTTCCTAAAGACAATTTGATATTTTTCCTTTTCGACTTTTAGTGGTTTATTATAAATTCAAATTAATGAGGATAATGTTAATGTTTTTTTTGCAGGGAGTAATTTTTTGTTGACATAAAAAATGATTCAGATATTATAAAAATTGATTGCTTTTTACATTATTTTCAACTCATAAATGGTTTAAATGTAGATATATAAAAGCTTTCAACTTTTGTTAGTGTATTTAGGCCTGTAGTGTATAATAATGTTTAATTTCTATTTGTATAATTAAATTTTTTCCCACTGTCTGAATATTTTTTTTCTGTTCAAATTAATGGAGATAATGTTAATGTTTTTTTGCAGGGACTAATTTTTTTTATTTAAAAAATGATTTATATTATAAAAATTTATTGCTTTTTACATTATTTACAACTCATAAATGATTAAGGATATATTATATAAATAATTAAGGAAAAATATCCCTACTGGGGAATCCTCGCCTTGCAAATATTGCGAAAGGAGGATAAGGCGCCTTTGCTGTACGCCTAGCGTGGTGAGGAAAACAGCAGTACCATCATAAAATGCCAGTTAGTGGACACGTTTGCAGTTTTGTCATCTTTGGCTATACTGTGTTTCCTTTTCTTTAATTTTGCCATTTTCATTTTAATCTCAGTTTTAAGGCAAACTTTTTCAGTCATTTATTTTATTTTTGTATTTCTATAATTTCAAAACATGCTTTTCATTTCATTTTCTGTAATTTTGCACTCTTGATTTTAATCTCAGTTTTATTTCAGGGTCTTTCATTTATAGTTCTGATTTAAGTTGTGTTTAGTTTTTATTTATACTGTATTTCCTTTTCTGTAATTTTGCCCTTTTGATTTTAATCTCAGTTTTCAGGTAAACTTCAGGTAAAAATATTAAAATATAGTTAAAGAAATGTTCCCCAAATTGTGCTATATTAACTGTACTATATTCTTTTGTAAGTTCTATTAGATTTAATTTCAATATTTTCTTCTACATTATTTTGTCTATTAAAATATCTGTTACGATTTTTTTTATAAATATATATATTTTTTGGCATTAATTGCATACATTGACCGTTGTATGTATGCAATTTTATTGTACTCCGTAGCGAAGCACGGGTATTCAGCTAGTATATATATATATATATATATATATATATATATATATATATATATATATATATTCTTTCTTGGGCCCCTATTTTTGGGATACATGCTATTCCACCTCGTAAGGAAAAGGTTAAGGTAATACAGTCTGCTCATATTTTGCTTGAAGTAAATCCATTAAATATGTATTCATGGTTAAGTACTCGTTAGTTACTGAATTCGGTGGAAGTTTTGTCCAAGGAATCCGAAAAGAAACCGGTGTTTGTATTGCTACAATTTTTCATTCAAAGGATAATCAAAATTCTAGTTCATGTCAGCCCACATAATATGAACAGTTGCAAGCGGAAACGTTCTATTTGGATAGGCGCCTGTATCAGGGTCTTTTTATCGCATAGGTAAAATCGGGACTTTGCCCAGGGCCCCCTGAAGCTAGGGGTCCCCAAAACTCCCTTGGTATATGCACCTAGTACTTCTAATAGTATATATAGCCCATGGATAGTTCTTATTTTTATAAATGTTCGTAAGGGAGGGCCACCAAATAGCATCTGCCCAGGGGCCCCCAGCGTTCATAATCGGGCCCTGGCCTGTATTGACACTATTGTCCTCAATACACATACGTCAACAGTTTCCTTGAATAAATGATCTATTGCACTATTATAGACATCTAAACGCTAGATGTCTATAATAGTGCAATAGATCTATGTAGATGAAGATGTAGATGAGATGATTTTAGATGTAGATGAAGATGAAAGTGACGCATGGTAAGAAGCTGGCTCCATGTTATCATAACGACAATACATACCGGAACGGATTAGCTGTTGACACTCGAAACACCTGGCTTACAACAATATTTCTCCCACTCATTCCTAGAAGTTCGCACTTTTAAAAACAGAAAGGCACGAACTTTCAAGAACTTCTCGTCCAGTCCATTGTGGTCAGAGCAAACAATGAGGATAGAGCCATTCATTGGAAATTCAAATTCCCATCCCTTATCAGTGATGTATGCAATCATTTTGAACTTGTCAAATGAAAGCGCTGCACAGGCGATAAGATCCAACAGGTTTATCCATGCAGAAGCTTTCAATATTTGTTACAAAGGTTTAAAGAAAGTTATTTGAAAGGCCTCTAACAAATTTGTTACTGTCTGGATTTACATCGATTCTCACGCGTCTGGGAGGTCCCGAATTTTTCATTCTGCCTCACTGAAGTGATGAAAGGAACAAAAAATACATATGCGTGTGGTTTCTTGGGTCACATATAATCATGTGTCTTTCAAATTTAAATCAATATATTCTAAGAATTATAGATATTAAGAAATATATAGATATTTTCAAACGCAATCTCTACATTTTGTTTGTTTGCTATTATTAGGTTTACGTATGTGAATATGTAACATGAACTAGCTCAAAATCCGTACTTCGCTAAGGAGTACATTCAAATTAAATACAACGATCAATGCATGCAATCGAGGTAATATATATATATATATATATATATATATATATATATATATATATATATATATATATATATATATATATATATATATATATATATATATCTTATATATATATTTCTTCTGTCCGTGTGTATGTAACTGAACTCCTCCTAAACGGCTGGACTGATTTTTATGAAATTTTGTGTGTGCAATTTAATTGATTCGAGAATGGTTTAGATTCACAATTTGATCCGATAGAATATGTTTTTATATTTTTAATTAATTAATAAAAAACCAACAATTTATAAGGGGGTGCTTCCGGTAAATGGAAGCTGTTACAGTTTGTGAAATCACCCCTCTAGATAATGGCGTCCACGTTAGGTTTAGTTAGCAAACGGCGAGCGAAAAAATAAAAATAAATAAAATCAAAAAGTTTCAAGTGACATATTAAACCAGAATAATAAATGAAAATAATGATCTTACAAGTCAGATTTTATACTCTAAAATGCATCAGATCCAACGGCATACTGATACTCTCGACACGCGATGGAAAATTCGAATCAACCACGTTTAGGGACACGAGATCTTTTTTAATCGTTACTTGAATCCTCCTCGCCTATATCTTTGTGTCTATTGAAGAGCTAAAGACTAAGCTTCTATCCTGCTAACTTATTTCTGACTAAAAACTCCTCTGACATGTATAATCACCAGCCCACAACAACTTTCCAATAGCGTATATGTTTCACTTTACCCACTAGAACACCGTGTCATCGTGGCGCGTTCGAAAGGTCGCCAATTTGGAAAGTATCATGCTCTCAACCCGGTTTCGAATCCAGAGTTGTGTAAATTTTGCTAGACCTGTTATTTCAGCTTTTTTTTTTAAAGGCCTTTTTTATTTCAGCTTTTATTTTATTATTTTTTTAATTATTTAATTATTATTTTATTTTATTTTATAATTTTTTTATTTTAATTTTTTAAAATTGTTATTTTTTGAAATTATTATTTTTATTTATTTTTATTTTTTTTCAGCTTTTTTATGATGAAATACCGAATATAGCTGAAATCTGAGGAGTTTATTATACATTTATACATTTTTAATTGGGTTTTCATATTATTAATATGTATAACATTTCGTATGCTTTTTTTTTCTATGTTATTTATACTGTGATAATTTTTAAATTGATTTTGGTTAACAAACATTCTTAAAATCCCGGGCATCGCCGGGTACTTCAGCTAGAATTACAACGTTTGAACAGGACAACGTCTGTCGGGTCCGCTAGTATATATATATATATATACTAGCTTTATCCTTAATAAGGCTTACTTGTATATTATGTAAACTTGTAATTTTATGCCAATCGATACCTCTCCCCACTTCTCAGCAACCCATCACCATATTATAATCACCCCCCCCCCCCCATGCTGATGTCAGCATTAAAATGTTTCTTTCAATTTTGATATCCCTCTGGATTCCGGTCCTTAGAGGAATTTCAGGTCTTCCCCGTAAACCCCTGTGAAAATCGCCGGTTTCATAAACAAAAAATTTCCTGGCGTTGCGCAGGATAATAAAAATGAATGGAGTTAACCCTAGCTCTAGATTCATATATTCAAACAACCGAAATATCTACAATCCACACACACACACCCCTTTTCATGCTTCATTTAATTACGGTTGATCTCTCTCTTTACCACCAATTTGGTGTTCAAAAAATATATAAAAATTACAAATTATTGGATTGTTTCTAGCAATTTTTACAAAATCTAAATGGATGTCGACAAATCGTGGCATTGATCGTGTTTGTTACAATTTATCCTGTTTGTTGCATTTATTGTATCCATAAGTTTCTTGGTATATATAAATCAAGAAACTTATGGATATCAATTTCCTTCTTTGAGATATGAAGGAATATGTAAAAAACACGGTTTGCTCCCCATCCCCTCCTTGGGGGGCGAATTTTGATAAATCCTGAACCCGATTTATAGGTACTCGTCTTCCTTTCCTTTTAAAGCAAGAATCTTATGGATATCCGTTTCTTACTTTGAGATATGAAGGTATATGCGAAAAACACGTTTAGCCCCCCCCCCCTTCCCCTCCCTTGGGGCCGAATTTTGAAAAATCCTGAAATCGATTTTAGATAATCAAGTTCCTTACATTTTAAACCAAGAATCTTATGGATATCTGTTTTATTTCTTTGAGATATGAATATGGGAAAAACACGTTTTGACACCTCCCCCCCCCCATGGGGGTCGAATTTTGAAAAATCCTGAAGCAAATTTTTGGGTATTCGTCTTAATTTTATTTTAAAGCACGAATGTTATGGATATCCGTTTCCTACTTTGAGATATGAAGTATATGTGAAAAACACGTAAAAGCACGTTTGCCCCCCTCCCCCCCTTGTGGCCGAATTTTAAAAAATCCTGAAATTGATTTTGGGTAATCAAGTTCCTTACATTTTAAAGCAAGAATCTTATGGATATCTGTTTTTTTTTTCTGAGATATGAGGGAATACGGGAAAAAAATTTTTTGCCCCCTCCCCCACCCCCATAGAGGCCGAATTTTGAAAAATCCTGAAAATGATTTTTAGGTATTCATGTTCCCTACATTTTAAATCAAGAATCTTATGGATATCAATTTCCTTCTTTGAGATCTGAAGGAATATGTAGAAGACACGTTTTGCCTCCCTCTCCCCCCCCCCTTGGGTGGGGTGAATTTGAAAAATTGCTTCTTAAATGACGCCTTCAGCACAAAAGTAATGAACTCCTAAAATTTGATATCTGTATCTCCAATAGTTTTTGCTGGGCGTTGATACGTGAATAAGTCAGGACTTCTTCCTTTATATATATATATATATATATATATATATATATATATATATATATATATATATATATATATATATATATATATATATATATAAATCGTAACGGATATTTTTATAGGCAAAATATTGTAAAAGAAAATATTCAAATTAAATTTAATAGAACATACTAAAGAATATAGTACAGTTAATATAGTACAGTTTCAGAAACGTTTCTTTTACTGTATGTTAATATTTTTAAGATAATGTCCAATAGTCTGCCGCATTAGCAAGAAAAAAAAATGTTTTTGTCTAATTCGTTGTTATGAACGTGACGCAAAATTAAAAGAAAAGCAACCACGTGATCAGCATTTAATAAATTAAATTCTAAAAATTAATCTTTAAAAATTCACCAAAAATCAGAAAATGAAGGTAAAGATTCAAAAAAGATTTCATTTTAAAGGAAATTTTTATGATCTTTCTCGTAATATTTTATGACCCTCGGATTATTTTTTTAAATGCAAACTTTAAAGAACAATAAAATAAAAACAAAAAAGCAATTCAAATAAATGTTTAAATTTTAAAATCGCTTAAAAATTTAATTTTTAAAAAATCTAAGAAGAATTTTTCAAAAATCTTTCTTAGTGCACCTCTACACTATAAGAAGAATCGCCATGTAAAATTTCAGCCTTTTTATGTCTGGCGTTTTGGTCTGTGCGTCATATGTCAGTCAGTCAGTCAGTCAGTTATGGAACTGTTTTATATATGTGAAGTTTCCTTTTATAACTGGAGTGTAAAAAAAAATAATAATAATCTGAAATAAAATGTATGACAGATATATTTATCCTCACGACAACAATGTTTTATAACGCTTAAAGTTTTCTTATGAAGGGAAATTCTTTATTAAGTATTTTAATTTAAATGTTTCTAGGAGGTTATAGAGAACACATTGAAAGTGTTATCTCTCCCTTTTAATAGAGCCACTTTTTGTGCTCATATTCAGATTAAACGAAATTCAATATAGTTTAACGTATTGTTAGAAACGGCAAGAGTATTTCTAAAATTAGGTTGCTTCAAAGTTTCTTGTTCTAGTTTTTTTCAATGTGGAGGTTCTTTTTTGATGCTGCAATTCATTTTCTCCATACTCTACTACGATAGCGAGTTCGTGTAAAGCAAAAAGTTAATCTTTAGCAAAATCATGCAAGTTAAACTTTTCTCATTCTTTAGTTGAGATCAGTTACATGTAGGCCGTGCTACGTAACATGTAACTTAAGTTATTTAATGTTTTTCCGTTAAAATGTTTCAGAGAATTGGAAATTTTAGTATAATATTAAAATTAATGCGGCCGAGTAATGGAAAAACTAGTTCTAATGTAGTAACTTAAAAAAAAAAACACCATGAAGATAGTTAACATTCAAGGTTAAATATTCCCGCTCTCTCTCTATATATATACTAGCTGATTACCCGTACTTAGCTACGGAATACATACAATTTAAATACAACAATCAATGTATGCAATTGGTGCAAAAAAAAAAAAAAAAACTTATAAAAAAACGTAACGGATATTTTTATAGACAAAATTATGTAGAAGAAAATATTCAAATTAAATCTAATAGAACATACTAAAGTATACAGTACAGTTAGTATAGTACAATTTAAGGAACATATCTTTTACTGTTATTTTAATATTTTTTTTGATAATGTCCAACCGTCTGCCACATTAGCAAGAAAAAAAGTATTTTTAATGTCTATTTCGTTGTTGTGCACCTGATGGTAAATTAATTTAAAGTACCAAGAAAAGAAATGACGTGATCAGCATTTAATAAATTAAATTATAAAAATTAATCTTTAAAAATTCACCAAAAATCAGAAAATGGAGGTAAAGATTCGAAAAAGATTTCGTTTTAAAGGAATTTTCAGGATCTTTCTCGTGATATAAATTTTATAACCCTCAAATTATTCTTTTAAATGCAAACTTTAAAGAATGTTACAAAAACAGCTTAAAAATTTAATTTAAAAAAATCTAAGAAGAATTTTTCAAAAATCTTTCTTAGTGCACCCCTATACTATAAGAATCGCCATGCAAAATTTCAGCCCTTTGAGTCCAGCAGTATGGTCTGTGCGTTATCTGTCAGTCCGTCAATCAGTCAGTCAGTCAGTTACGGATGTGTTATATATACCGGGTGGCCATAATTAAACTGACAGTGCTCACAGTGTTCTGTAGCGCGATCTATTTGCGAGAATGACGCCACATTTTGTAGGAAGATTAAGCAAGACGGGGGGCGAAGGATTCCGCGAAAAAATAAATTAGTTCCATAAGTCACCGCTAGGGGAATATTTGGCGCTGTGTAATAGAAAATAGAGTGTTAACAAATGCAAATCAATACGGAAATTACCTTTTATTTTGCATTCAAATGAGGTTCAATGTGACTGCCGTTGTTGTGGACCACATATTGCATTCTGTGCACAGTATGCACAACAGCAGAAAGTAACATGTCTGCAGGAATCTCCCGTACAGTCCGTGATATGTTATCCTTCAACGTAGCCAGGTCCTGGACCACTCCTTGATAGACCTTGGACTTAAGGTAACCCCATAGCCAGAAGTCGCATGGGGTAAGATCAGGCGACCGAGGTGGCCATGCAGTTGGAAAGTAGCGGCTGATGACTCTTTCTGTTGTGAATTTCTATCGTAGCATCTGTTGCACCCGTACAGCAACGTGTGGAGGGGCTCCATCTTGCATGAAAATGATTTCCCCCAGGCATTGTCTTTGCTGAAGTGCCGGAATGACAAAGCTGTTCAACATGTGGCGATATTTCTCTCCGGTAACAGAACAGGTTTCCGGTCCTGTCGGGGTAATGTTCTCATAGAAGAATGGACCTACGATAAATTCCGCTGTGAACCCACACCAAACAGTTACCTTTGGTGAATATAAGGGAATTTCTGTGACTGCATGTGGTGATTTGTCATCCCAAATTCGGCAGTTCTGGGTTTTCACAGTTCCATGCAGGTAAAAGTGGGCCTCGTCTCCCCATAAGATTTTCCACGGCCAAGCATCATCCACCTCCATTCTGGCAAGAAAGGTGAGAGCAAAAGTCAATCGCTTATCATGGTCGGGGTACAGTAACTCCTGTACACGGCTGATCTTGTACGGATAGAAATTGATAATCCTTCGTAAGATTTTCCATACCGTACTGTAAGGCATATCCATATTCCGAGCTAATCCACGAGCGCTAGAGGTGGCAGCAATATTGTCTGGTCCTCTGTCGACAATCGTCGTGGCAGCTGCTTCGATTGTATCCTGTGGTACAGGTTTTCGTCCTCTGCCTGACTGAACCTTCAGAGAACCTGTTTTCTCAAACGTCGCAACCATTGCTTTTAGCCCATTAACTGACACAGGGCCGTTATCTTTACGCTTTTTTTTGTGCGTTCTAAAAGCACGAAGAGCGGCTGACGCGTTGCACTGGTTGAGGTAAAAGAATTTGACCAGTAACGCACGCTCGACTAAAGAAGGAGACATTGCACATAAACTTTCAATCCGATTGATTCGAAACGCAACACATTGCCTTTTAAAACCCAAGCAGCTGGCACTGTGCCAATGGATGTAACGTGAAATTTGAATAAAGAACTTCTTCTTCTGCTCAGCGTACGTGATATTGCAGATCACGAGACTTTATCGGTGTTTATGTAGATTTTACACTTTTTTAAAAGTGTTGCCATATTGCACTTGAACTAAATAAGAAAATGTGCATAATTAAAGGTAATTTTACTCCGTATTAATTTGCATTTGTTAACACTCTATTTTCTATTACACAGCGCCAAATATTCCCCTAGCGGTAACTTTTGGAACTAATTTATTTTTCCTTCGTCCCCCGTCTTGTTTAATCTTCCTACAAAATGTGGCGTCATTCTCGCAAATAGATCGCGCTACAGAACACTGTGAACACTGTCAGTTTAATTATGGCCACCCAGTATATATATGTGTGTGTGTGTCAGTCAGTCTTCACGTCTTGAATTAATTAGTCGCTGGAAAACATCGTTCTAGCAGTCAGAAGCCGGTAGTCAAGAAGAAGAAGACACATTTTAACGTTATAGGGGGTTTATTAGTCGTAAATAGAGAAACCATGAAGCTAAAGAACCATGAAGCTAGAGAAACCACGAGGCTCTGTAGCTTCATGAGAGAAACCCAGGCTCCAGTTTTATCCATTCGACTAACCCCATCTTCCTTCCGAAAAACATACGTCTTTCCTTTCCGAGAATCTTCAGCGAACTGCGTTACCCTTTGTCTTTCTTAATGTGCCCGACTAAAGTGCTGAGCTTGCAATGGAATGTTCTCCAGACTTCTTTGCTGAATGTGTATTATTTTTCGCGTCCATAAAACTGATGAGTTTGCATGAAAATTCTGCGAACCCAGTCTTATTCTATAAATAACTTTTTACGTCACCTCATGCTATAATTCTCCCTCCGATGATAAAATATTCTCCGAAGTCCATTAGGTGCTGCCATCTATTGATATTTTAACAAACTAACCTACTTTCTATGAAATGTCCCGATGTTTAGCATTTACTCCGAGTTTCTCTGAACCCCCCCCCCCCCCCCGTTTCAGCCTCCTTAATTTTACTATCCTTACAAAAAGCCTTGACATATATATACACTACTAAAAAATTTTGTAGTCAAGCTTAAGAGTTGAATTTGCATATTTTTCCGAGTTTTTAATAGAAAAGTTGGCATAATCTGTTATAATATATTTACCAGAAACGTTTAAACGACATTCCACTATATTTAATTTTCCAAGCAATCTACACAATTTGCTTTTTTACTTGTAGGCTTATACGTTTGCCATTTCAAATAAGAATTTGCTAAGAAGCTGTATAGAATGTTAATCAAGCAACATTTTTTGAACGGTTATTTTCATTTCTTTCTTTTCAACATTAAAGAAAAGGAGAAGCATTATTTGCGTATCTAGAGATCACAATTCCATAACAGTTGGTAGCCTAAATATGCCGTAACAACAAATCCCCCTCATTCCGTAACAATGTGTCGTTTCCTTCTGCCTCATCTTCGACGCCTACAGAATCTGAAAGGGACCACGTTCGCTCTCCTACAAGTAGAAGATACCATGATGGATAGGATAACCTAGCAAGTTTGCCAGTACCTGGGCTACGTGTCATCGGGCAAACCGGGAGATTTCTGCAGATTCTTCTCCGGAGTTTGTAAGATTTGTTCCAGTCAACTATTTATTTACAGATGTAAATATTAAACAGTTTAATATTTCAAAGATAAAACATGTAAAAATGCACGAAAGAAATGCGACATATGTGTGTGTTTGAGGGAGAATTGTAGCTAATATATCTATGGGGAATAATACACTGCTGGCCACTGTAAATGCAACACCCTGATGGAAACATGCAAATAACATGAAATTTACAACATGCATTAGCGTAGGTGAGATATGCAAATGATTAGAATTTCAACGCAGACGCACATCACGCGGGCCTGTGGCGCCACTTCAAAGCGCTATTTAAGGCTTGGAGATTTCGACGATTTCAAGTTCGGCAATTGTGTTTTTCTTGTGGTTTTTTCAAAAAAAAAACGATCAATTATGCCTCGTCGAAAACAGCGATCATCTTTTGATCAAGTATCCGAGTTCGACAGAGGAAGGATAGTGGCCTACCGAGATTGTGGATTATCTTTCAGGGAAATCGGTAGTCGTGTTGGACGAAACCAAACAACTGTAATGTGGATATGTGATCGTTGGATGCAGGAGGGTACGACGGACCGGCGTGTTCTATCGCATCCACCTCAGTGCACCACTTCACGTGATGACAGGCAAATTGTGCGCATGGCAGTGACGGATCGCTCAGTCACATCACTAACCATAGCACAGCACATGCAGTCTGTAACGCATCATCCAGTGTCTGCGCGTACCATTCGACGCCGTTTACAGCAGAGTGGTCTGTCCGCAAGACGTCCATTGCTTTGTCTACCCTTGACGCAGAACCACAGACGTCTCCGCCGCCAATGGTGCGATGACAGAAGGATGTGGACGGCAGAATGGAATGAAATTGTCTTTACTGGCGAGTCACGCTTCTGTCTGCAACACCACGATGGTCGCATTCGAGTCTGGAGACACCGTGAAGAGAGGATGCTGAACAGCTGCGCTATGCACCGCCACACTGGTCCTGCACCGTGTATTATGGTATGGGGCGGTATTCGATATCACTGTCGCACACCTCTAGTAAGCATTGCCGGTACTTTAAACAGCCAGCGCTACATCTCCGAGGTGTTGGAGCCAGTTGTCCTTCCTTACCTTCAGGGCTTGCCCACAGCCATATTTCAACAGGATAATGCGCGACCACACGTGGCACGCATTGTCCAACGGTTCTTCGTTAATCGCCAGATTGAATTGCTTCCCTGGCCGCCTCGCTCTCCGGATCTTTCGCCGATAGAAAACGTGTGGTCCATTGTTGCTCTACGATTGACCCAGATTCCATCCCCAGCTGCCACAGCAGATCAACTTTGGCAACGTGTGAAAGCTGCTTGGTCTGCTGTACCCCAAGAACTCATCCAAAGTCTCTTTGAATCAATGCCGAGGCGTGTGGCAGCGGTGATCTCCAACAATGGCGGCTACTCTGGCTACTGATTTTGGCAGGAACCACACTTCACAGAAGTCTATAAATTTAATCATTTGATACTTGGTCAACATGTTATCTACAGAATAAATTTTGTTGTGATATCTCTTGTCTTTCTTGGTGTTGCAATTTGGGTGGCCAGCAGTGTATATTCTAATCAAGTACGAATTTATACATTTGAATCTTTCTTTGCACATTTTTTTATAAATATAAAAATAATGTTTTTAGGTTATGAATTTTGTTCAGTGGCAGACTGATATATATTGAAATTGTTACCCATCTCTGTAATCTTTAAACAGGATAATGTTAGGTATGAAGCTGAAGTCTCTAATAGAAAACTACTTCTGTAAAAGACGGAGTTTTTAAAACTTCCATGAATTAAATTTAAATAAAAAAAATCACACGTGTGAGCAATAAATGTTCACAGAAATATACCTTTATAAGAAAGAAGGTATATATCTGAAACAATAATACGGCTACCACAGATTTCGCTTATAAGCCTTGTAAAGAGTTCATAAACAGATGGATTATTAGATGGGAACTTCAACATATTCTGTAGGTACTTGTATCCGGATTTAACATAATTCGACAATAATACAGCTACCAAAACTTTTAGTTAGAAGCCTTCTAAAGAGTTCATAAACAGATGGATTATTAGATGACAACTTCAGAATATTCAATAGGTACTTGTATCCGGATTTAAGATAATTTAACAATAATACGGCTACCACAGATTTCGCTCATAAGCCTTGTAAAGAGTTCATAAACAGATGGATTATTAGATGGCAACTTCAACATATTATGTAGGTACTTGTATACGGATTTAAGATAATTCGACAATAATACGGCTACCACAGCTTTCAGTTATAAGCCTTGTAAAGATTTCATAAACAGATGGATTATCAGATGGCAGCTTCAACATATTCTTTTGGTACTTGTATTCGGATTTAAGATAATTGTGGTGACGAGCTGCTTAACAATGGCAAAGCATTCTTGAATTGCTTCTAAAGGTAATTTCCATGAACTAGATCTATCAGCGGCAATCAAAACCTTGCCTTTTAACATATCCAAAATCAGACAAAATCCGATCATGAAAAAGCATCTAAAAATCAAATTCAAAATGGCTGCCATTTTTCTAAATTATCGTACTTGTTAGTATAAGATGAAATGTTTTCTAATGTGTAATTTTAATGTATATAATATTTAAAGAACATTTTCTTGTTTCAGGTAAAGTTTACTAAAAATGGTTGCTGCTGGACAACAAGTCAGGCAAGGAATCGGCGGTGAATGGGAGACTTCGGACACAATGCATAGCATAGCTAATGCTTTAAAGAAGAAGAAACTGCAGCTACAATTATCAGAGACTAACTAGTAAGGTGTGGTTGGCATACCAGGAAATGGTGAAAACCGTACACGAGTTGATTGCCGCTGATAGATCTAGTTCATGGAAATTACATTTAGAAGCAATTCAAGAATGTTTTGCCATTGTTGCTGCAGCTCGTCACCACAATTATCTTAAATCCGAATACAAGTACCTAAAGAATATGTTGAAGCTGCCATCTGATAATCCATCTGTTTATGAAATCTTTACAAGGCTTATAAGCGAAATCTGTGGTAGCCGTATTATAGTCGAATTATGTTAAATCCGTATACAAGTACCTACAGAATATGTTGAAGTTGCCATCTAATAATCTATCTGTTTATAAATTCTTTCAGAAAGGACAGTTTGTAGTTGGTAGAAGTGATGGATTCTGGGCAGGATTAGGGAGTGACCGCGTGATAGAACTATTGCTGATGCGGTCTATTTTACCCACCTTGTGTCAACGTTGTACTTGAAAGCAATGACAGTTATTCAGATGCCTTGTTTTTCCAACATCACTTATGTAATTCGGGTTTGTGGCGGCCCAGTGGTACAGCGCGGTGGTTTTCGGTGCTGAGGGTACTAGGATCGAATCCTGGCGTCGCACCACGAAAAATGCCTCCGTTCGTGTCGTCCCTTCATAGGGGGTAATACTGTCCGCATATATGGTGCCCCCATAATAAAATGACCAGTAAAATTGCGGCGTAGTATAGGCGAATGTTTAACGACAAGTGCCTCCGCATTGGGAAAAAAAAACTTATATAATTCCTTAAGGAATAGGTTCATACTTGACTACTAACTATGAAAAACACTCATTTATTCTTATCACCAAGCTTAAAATTATTTCTATGTCGTTTAAATAAATAAAATAGGTCGTTTAAATATAATATAATTTCTATGTTGTTTAAACATGTACACTGACATTTAAAGGCTGTGATTTCATTACCCTAAATATTACAAAATACCTTCAAACTAAATAATGAAAAGTTCAAAAAGCAGACGCCATTTTTAATTTGATTTTTCGGTACTTTCCCATGTTCTGATTTTGGACATGTTAAAAGGCAACATTTGTTGAGTTCAGTACCACTTCAATAGTTTGTGAAGCAATTTTGGCCAGGTTTATGGGTCATTTTTCTTAGTTTGACTGGACTAATAAGCTAGTACCCTTATGCTATGGATTCCAACCCTGCGAAGTGATTTCACGATCTGAATTTTTCTTCTCTGTGCACTAACGACAGCATTTTCTTCTCTCTGAAACAATCGCTGAAAGATATTGTGACTTTTACTCTTTTTCTTAAAAGTAGAATTCCTCTATAGATTTCTTACGGTTAGCATAAAACAGGTTTAGAAACGTTGCATAAACTGTTATGCTATCTTCGTAACAATTAATATGCTACTTACTTTCGAAAAAATGATATCAACTCATTTTTGACTTCTTAAAATCGGAGATGATAGTCCCCTGTCAGGCCAATGTTTTCAGTGCAAACAAGCGATTTTAATTTGTTTATTTTCAAGTTCTTGCCCTAAAATTCCAGCAGATTATTTTTCTCGATAAAAAATATTCCGACAAAAGAGGAAATGATTAAATTATTTAATTGATTTTCTTGATATTGCATATAGCTACCACCTGTAAGTGTTACATTCGTGTCTAGGCCAGATATGGGCACGTTAAATCCGTAGACCGGAAGGTCCTTATTTGATGTCAGTGGGTGGGGAAGGTACGATCCCCCCCCCCAGATGTCACCTCTGAGAGTCCTCAGTCAAAATGAAGGCCTTATTTGAATAGTGTTCCAAATCCGCCTTTAAAAAAATCGAGTTAGCCTCACTTTCATGTTCATACCAGTCATTTCTATCTTATTTTTTTCTGGCATACCTCCAGCTTATTTCTGCTGCAAACAGAGGGCATTACAAATCAGACTTCAGCAGTCATTTCTCAGCACTCATTAAACTCTAAGGCCCTGTATCTCAAAATGAACAAGGATGGAGTTGGACCACTATTCAAATAAGGCCTTCAAATTGAGGTGGCACCTGGCTAAGTCGGACCCCGACCCTTGTAGTGCTATTATGAACCAGAGCCCGAAGCCTATATGGACCTAGTCTGTAACTTCCGGTTAGGGGGGCATTAGGAACAACAACAATTGTTACACGTAACTAAGTGAAACTAGGAATTAGAGTGAAACCTCGCTTGAATGAAAGCCAAGGAAACGTTAAATCCAACATTTCGTTAATCAAATGTTTCTTTAATATTGTTTGAAAAAAGAACCGGCTGTTCTTTTGGGGTAAAGACCAAACTTGCATGTTAAAGATACTATTTGTCTTTATCTGCGTAGAGTTTCCTTATTAAGTTCTCAAACTGGAAAACTTCCGAAAAATTAATTTTAGAGGTAAGGAGATGTAATAGCTTTGTAGTGATTATAACTTTAAAAAATATTTTTTTTTTAAATCTCGGATCGAGATTTTAAAATAAACTCCAACGTGTTATTGAAAAAAATCCTTATTTTCTATTCATCTGTTAAACTTTGCCATAGATGTTTCTTGTTGATGATATGTTTCTTGTTTTATTAGAAATTTTCACGAACTTGAAAAAAGGCAGAAATGCAAAACTGTCAAAGAGATAACAGAGAAAAAATATTTGGTTCGAGATTTTAACTATGTTCTAAGGTAGGGTAAAATACTCAAACTCTGGCCCAACAAGCTTTTATGTGCGACCCGAGACACTGATACTCAGTATAAGGCAGTTGTTTTTGTAAACAAAATTTTGGAAATGAGTGCCTGAAAAAAGACAAAACTTTACAAAAATCTCCCAACGGCTGCTCACGTTGTTTACACCAACGTAATTGGATGATTAACAAACGTTGTTTACATCAACGTTTGTTAATCATCCAATTCCAAAAGGAAATATGCTAATAACGTATTAGTCCAGTCAAATTAGCTCAAAATGGCGGCGAATCATGCATTAAATAAAGGGGTTGAGATTTTTTCAGGAATGTGTAGGGGTAGGTCCCCTGAGCAACGCCTAATAAAGTCCCCTCGATTTCGGGCGCCGCGGGGGGTGGTGGTGGGTCCCAAAGGTTCCTTTTTTCAGTTTTCGGCGTTTATCTCGAAAACGGTGCTTCGCACAGAAAATTGTCGAATTCAAAAATTAAAGCTGATAAAATTCCCTTCCAAATGGTATATACATACTTGTACCTAAGTATTACCGTTTTCGATATATGAGCCGTTGAATATGAAAATTTTTCAAAAAAAGTGGTAGCGGTTCAAGTATCTCGTCAAACTTCCTCTTCTAACTCTTTCCCCTTCCATTTCTCAGAAAACTCGTGATACAGAAAGTTGTAGAGCGAAAAATTTCCTTCAAAAATGTGTATAGTTATGCTAATTTATCTTCACCCGGTAAATAGTTAGAGCGCTTTGAAGTTTAGTGGTACTTTTCACCATTTTGCTAGTAAACTCGTGAAATGGTGGAATGGTGATCTCGTCACTCAAGTTTCGTTTTCAAGATCTGTAACTCTCTTAATCACTTTGTATGAAGTTTCATCAGATACTATAGTATTCATAACCCGAATAAGTAATAAATTATGTATACCTGTACGTATAAAGTATATCTTATACACAGAAGAACACTTGTAGTACAAAGGAGGAAGTAAGAAAACTAACCAAAATGTATAAAAGTGTCACTTTAGCTCAGATCATTTTGGAAAATTTAGATATCACACCATATGAAAAATAAGTAGTAGTTCAGTTACTTCAGACCTCGGTAGAAATTACTCCACAAAACATTTCTACAAATACCTCCCTTGCAAGCATTCAGTGGAAATTGAGCAACGAAACGTCACGTCTCAAAGGTAAGGGGCCAACAGCAGCTTTGTGGGTCCAGTACTTCGAAATGGTGGTGTTGATGAAAATATTCATTGCAGCACTGATCAACTGGGAAGATCATATGACACGCGCCCAAGTGATGATAACTTACTTCCATGCCAGCGGGCATTTTCATCATGCAAAGTGTACTCACCTATATGTACAAGACATGCTGGGACTAACAACTCGCCACCTTCAACTTAAACAGGATTTTATAGATCATGGATACTTCACTGTCAACAGAACTGGAATACCAATGGCTGGTGTGTGGTCTGACATGGCAATTGAGGTGACACTCATGCGTGACATGAAGAGTGAAGGAGAATTAGCACGTGGACGAGGTTTTAGTGATTCGGTATTGGCGAAATGGATTGGGGGAGCACGCACAGATACAGCAATATGTACACTGCTGGCCACCCAAATTGCAACACCAAGAAAGACAAGAGATATCACAACAAAATTTATTTTGTAGATAACATGTTGACCAAGTATCAAATGATTAAATTTATAGACTTCTGTGAAGTGTGGTTCTTGCCAAAATCAGTAGCCAGAGTAGCCGCCATTGTTGGAGATCACCGCTGCCACACGCCTCGGCATTGATTCAAAGAGACTTTGGATGAGTTCTTGGGGTACAGCAGACCAAGTAGCTTCCACACGTTGCCAAAGTTGATCTGCTGTGGCAGCTGGGGATGGAATCTGGGTCAATCGTAGAGCAACCATGGACCACATGTTTTCTATCGGCGAAAGATCCGGAGAGCGAGGCGGCCAGGGAAGCAATTCAATCTGGCGATTGACGAAGAACCGTTGGACAATGCGTGCCACGTGTGGTCGCGCATTATCCTGTTGAAATATGGCTGTGGGCAAGCCCTGAAGGTAAGGAAGGACAACTGGCTCCAACACCTCGGAGATGTAGCGCTGGCTGTTTAAAGTACCGGCAATGCTTACTAGAGGTGTGCGAGAGTGATATCCAATACCGCCCCATATCCATAATACCCGGTGCAAGACCAGTGTGGCGGTGCATAACGCAGCTGTTCAGCATCCTCTCTTCACTGTGTCTCCAGACTCGAATGCGACCATCGTGGTGTTGCAGACAGAAGCGTGACTCGCCAGTAAAGACAATTTCATTCCATTCTGCCGTCCACATCCTTCTGTCATCGCACCATTGGCGGCGGAGACGTCTGTGGTTCTGCGTCAAGGGTAGACAAAGCAATGGACGTCTTGCGGACAGACCACTCTGCTGTAAACGGCGTCGAATGGTACGCGCAGACACTGGATGATGCGTTACAGACTGCATGTGCTGTGCTATGGTTAGTGATGTGACTGAGCGTTCCGTCACTGCCATGAGCACAATTTGCCTGTCATCACGTGAAGTGGTGCACTGAGGTGGATGCGATAGAACACGCCGGTCCGTCGTACCCTCCTGCATCCAACGATCACATATCCACATTACAGTTGTTTGGTTTCGTCCAACACGACTACCGATTTCCCTGAAAGATAATCCACAATCTCGGTAGGCCACTATCCTTCCTCTGTCGAACTCGGATACTTGATCAAAAGATGATCGCTGTTTTCGACGAGGCATAATTGATCGTTTTTTTTGAAAAAACCACAAGAAAAACACAATTGCCGAACTTGAAATCGTCGAAATCTCCAAGCCTTAAATAGCGCTTTGAAGTGGCGCCACAGGCGCGCGTGATGTGCGTCTGCGCTGAAATTCTAATCATTTACATATCTCACCTCCGCTAATGCATGTTGTAAATTTCATGTTATTTGCATGGTCCCTTCAGGGTGTTGCATTTACAGTGGCCAGCAGTGTAGTTCACTTGAGATGTTTTGTGGCGTCCATACTGCAAGCGGAGAACAACATGTTGAGAGCCTCTGAGGATATTTCATAGAACTCTGATCACCAAGAAGAAAGAAGGGGAGGTAGAGGAGTTGCTAAAGTACGAGTTAGCCCCATACCCTATGTCTCTATTCGCCGAGGGGATAATGAGAAAAATAAAAAAGTCATCACTGTATGATGCTTTCCCAAAATGTAATTAACTGATCAATGTGAAGAACAGTTTCACGGTAATCGATGGCGGCTTCCTGCTTCATAGAGTAAAGTGGAACACCAACACCACCTTCGCCTCCATCTGCGATCAATATGTATCGTACCATGAAGCTACAGATAGCTGTAGCTTCATATATCGTACATAATCAACCATTACGGCAGCAGTTCAGCTGTGGTATTTGGTGGTTATGAAGACACGAACTCCACGGAAAGAGACGAACAACATCGGAGAGCATCAAGTAAAACATCAGTGGATATTGACTTCAATAAGAACATGGTGGCTACTGTTCATCAGGAAAACTTCCTTTCCAGTGAAAGGAACAAAACCAAGCTCATTACTATGTTAGTTCAGGCCTTGGGTGCAAGAGGTATACAGTCTACTATATCCAAAAAGAGATGCAGTATTGTCAGAGGTGGGTGGCAAAACACCTCTCATTCAACTATGGTGATAGTAGGTGAAGACAGACCTGCTCGTCTTACTTGTGGCACTCACCCCACGAGACACAAATGTGTTTTTCATGAAGGCCGGACGGGGCAACACAGAAGACAGGCTCTACTCTTCACAACATCTTCAGGTCTTATCATTCAGCCAGTACATTCTCTTCATCCATAGTTTCTGAGGATGGGACACTACGTCAGCGATTTATGGTAAAAGCAAAGCAGCAATATTACAATGTTTCCAGTGGTATGCCAATGAAACAACAAACATCGCCAAAGTTTTTTATGACTCAAACCTTCACCAGGAGACATTGCTGGAGCTGAGGAACGAATGTTCCTGCTCATGTTCCAGGCCCCACCAAATGAGCATGAACTCAATCACCAATGGTACCTTTCATTTTTCTTTGCTCGTACTGACCCAATTAAGTAAATTTTATAATTTATATAATTCATTAATATTCAATAATACGTTATACACTATCTGGTCAAAAGTATCCGGACACCCCCCTAAAGAAGTGGATCTAGCAGGTGACGTAATTTGATGCGTAACCGAAAGCTATAAAAGTATTAGTAGTTTACAGTCGAGGGCCCGGCCCATGTATTGTAGTCACCACTACTCTTCCTGAAGCTCCTGAAGCTAAGCTATTGGTAGTGGTTTGTCAGGTCATATTTATGCGTTTGTGAGACGATGAGTAAGTCAAAGGAGCTTAGTGACTTTGATCGTGACATTATATCTGGTATGCCACCTTTGTGGGAAATCAGTTCGTGAAATTTCGGACATTCTACAGAAGCTAAAATGATAGTGAAGACTTTAACTTGTTTGAAACTTTTTCCGAAGTATCAGATTGACGGCTTTTAATATATAGGAAAGCAGTTGATGAAATAAATTATATATAATCTATTTAATGTAAGTACTTGGTGTTTGAACCTACTTTTGATAACCATTTTTTGATTATATGAACAAATTTTATACATTTTGGTTTGTTTTCTTACTTCCTCCTTTGTACTACATGTGTTCTTCTGTATATTATGAGATATACATTATACGCACAGGTATACATAATTTATTATTTATGCGAGTTATAAAAACTATACATATCTAATTAAACAGCATACAAAGTGATTAAGAGAGTTACAGACCTTGGAAACAAAACTTGAGTGACGAGCATTTTACTAGCAAAATGTTGAAAAGTACCCCTTAACTTCAAAACGCTCTAACTATTTACCGGGGGAAGATAAATTAGCATAACTATATACATTTTTGAAGAAACTTTTTCGCTCTACAACTTTCTGTATCACGAGTTTTCTGAGAAATGGAAGGGGAAAGAGTTAGAAGAGGAAGTTTGACGAGATACTTGAACCGCTACCACTTTTAAAAAAAAAATTTCATATTCAACGGCTCATATCTCAAAAACGGTAATACTTAGGCACAAATATGGATATACCATTTGGAAGGGAATTTTATCAGCTTTAATTTTTGAATTCGACAATTTTCTGTGCGATGCATCGTTTTCGAGATAAACGCCAAAAACTGAAAAAAGGGACCTTTGGGACCCCCCCCCCCCCGCGGTGCCCGAAATCGAGGGGACTTTATTTGGCGTTGTTCACGGGACCTACCCCTACACATTCCTGAAAAAATCTCAACCCCTTAATTTAGTGCGAAATGAAAACCTAATTTGACTGGACTATATATAGAAATCGTCTTACTGATTCTTACGTTGATGACGTATTGAGAGTACCAAGTACCAAGAATAAAACCCGATTTGTCTAAAATAGGCAAAAATTTGTCTTAACATAAAATTTCACACTCATTTTTAAATAAACATTTGAATATATCTGCGATTTGAGTTCTATTTTTTGCATTATTATATAGAGGTATAGCGTACTATGCTGCGGCCCGCGTAGCGTAGAAAACACATGCATGGGACCCGAAAGAAATTAAGGATGAATATGGCTACTCTAATGTGTTATTGATTAAATTCCTTATATTTTTCGCCTTCTTTTATAGCACACCAAATCATTGTTATATTGCGTATTTCATTCCAAATTTTGACGAAACTTAAAAAGGCCTTTTTGGAAATCTGCTGAAGTATGAATATCAACAGAACTTTAATATTAACAAGTCATTTAATTATACAATATGCGCCATTTATTCTCGTCACTGTTTTGATCTCTTTTAGGAAATACCTAATGGGTTTAATTTTTTACCATGTTTTTATTAACTTGCTTTCTTGTTTGTTTGTGTGTTCCCTTACAAATCTTTCAATCGATTTTTAACTAACTTCTCGACTAGCTAGACATTTCAAACTTTTAGAATAGCTCAGAACACGATGACAATGCATTTTTAAATACTTTTAGCCATCTTTAAGCGGAATTAAATTAATTGTCAGTTATTTTCAGTTAACTTTGCTTTGCAGCCATCTATCTGTCGGAACGGGAACGAAAAGTTAAATGCAAGTTAACTTCCAATTAACTTCATTTTCTTTCAAGTTGATGGGATAATTCATCAAAAAATTTTTTAAAAAGTATTTATTAACACATAGAATTGTCAAGTTTATATTATTCAACAGAAAATTTAAAAACATGGTTTATAAAAAGTTATTTTTATCTTGCAATTATTTTTATTTTAGCTATAAACAGCTATTATAGCTTTTAATTTTTTTTTATCTTATTCTACGTATTTTAAATCCCGAATGTACCTGATACACAGAAAAGCGATTTTCTTAATATTCTTAAAAATAGATCTTAAAATAATAATTAAAGAGATTAGTCTAAATTTTATGATTTATTATGTCTACCATTTCGATGACTAAAGCTTCACATTTCGAGTTCAATTACATTTCAAAATCCAGTTGTCTACGTTTACGACAACATTTCCAAGTACCTTCCCCGATTTTCAAGTATTTAACTGAAAAGTAAGACTTATGGCAGTTTTAACTGCACACAAATTTCGTAGTAGATTTTGAAATGATCAACTGTATATGCTTCCACATCTCACACTGGATACATCCATTCATTATTTTTTTAAATGGTCTGTGTGCTCTCCCCCGCCATGATAGGGCTCCAAGAGAATTGCACCCCCCTTCCGCCCCTAGACTGCACTCATTTAATTTTCACGAGGGGTCCCTTTGCACGCATCGAGATATTTCATATTTTCTTATATCCTAAATCAAATAGCAAAGTAAGAATCGATCTCATCGTATTCAACATTCCGGGTTGATTAGTCATCACCCGTGAACTTCTTTGCATTATTGCTGTGTGTATGTACGTATACAGCTTGACGTTAAAGTGTCATCAAAGAGGAGAAATAACTACTAAACTTATGGTTTCAATTTTATATATATATATATATATATACAGAGGCTGTTCGCACATTTTTTAGACGATTTTGGTAAGCGGTAATAAAAAATCGTTTGCTGCAAAAGAAATAATTGTAATTGTACTATGTTTTTAAAAGTCAAAATTATCGTCTGCGGCTTGAAAGTTTTGCTTTTATTCAAAATGGCGTTTTTAACAAAGCAGTGGTTCGAAGGCTACATTTATGCTCTTTCCGAAGAGAAATATGCATACTCCGTTATCCAAAAACGATGTGAGAGTCATAGTTTTGTGATATCTAAAGCGTCGATAGGTAATATCGTCAACAAGAAAGGAAAAGAACGTCAGATTGGAACCTCAAGTGGGACAAAAATTCCAAACAAGTATCCAAGGAAAAAACGGACATCTTTCGTTGTAGAAATTGCAAAGGTACGTTGTTTAATGTTAAAAGAAAATCCCCCTAGTCAAAGGACAGTTGCAAAATCATTAAAATGTTCGGTGTCCACTGTAAACAAAATGATAAACGTTGATTTAAATCTTTAGAAAGTGAAAAAACGCAATGTGCATCGTCTTCTTCCATATCATATCGCTGAACGCAGGACACGCTGCAGAATTCGATATGAGAAACACTTATCCAAACAAAAATGGAAAACAATTGTCGCAATAGATGAATCATGGGTGTATTTAAATGATTGCAACAAAAAAGAGCCATTTATTATCATAAAAGGGGAGAAAAAAATTTAAGTACATGGTTCAAAGAATCGAAAGAAAGTTTTTCTAAGGGATTAATGATTGTTGCTGGTTTTTCTTATAATGGCAAGTTAAAAATAAAGAGATTGGAAAAAATGTCAAGATTAACTCCAAATACTATCAGGAACATATCTTATCGCCAATTTTTCTGAATGAAATACCATCGCTTTACCCACAGTGCCATCAATCTGTGAGACTCCATCAGGACAAAGCTAGCAGTCACACATCAAAATCCACTGTAAATTTCCTAAAAGAAATGGAACAAAAAACTGGTATCAAGGCCATACCCTTCACTGATATCCCTACTAAATCTCCCGATGTATCACCTATGGATTTTTGGGCTTTCGGACTTTTAAAATCTGCATTATCCAAACGTCGTCCCAAAACCCTTACAGGACTCTGGAAAGCTGTTCAGGAGGAATGGGATAGAATATCTCTTCTGACACTTCAAAAGGCATTATTATCCTGGAAATTGAGGTGTCGAAAGATAGTTCAGAATAAGGGATGTCAAATAGAACATTTAAAACACAAGAATTTTATGTAATTTAGTTTTGTGAATACAATATACATCGTCTAAAAAATGCGTGAACTGCCTCTGTGTATATATATATTTATATATATATATATATATATATATATATATATATATATATATATATATATATTTAATTCCCAAACACGTAAATAGGACATTCTAACCTGCAGTGCGTACCAGCGAAACATCTGATCTAAAATATGGTAGTCATATTCTTAAACATTTCTTTTTTTTTTAAAAAGCTAAAGAAATTGTTAAGTAATCAAAATTTCCCTTGTTCAATAAATCGTTATTTAAAATCAATTTATATACAATTTTTGGGGGGGAAAATTAAAATTATGCCATGCATTTCAAGATAAAGATGAGGAATAAGTTATATTTTAAAGAAAATTATGTTTATATTGGTGAACAAATTCTGCTGAAAATTATGTCTAGTGATGTTCCAAAATTTTTATTGAGGCTGATATAAATAAACACGAACTTTTGGTCACACAGAAGTCTTTTAAAGCAGTGGTCCCCAACCCCCGGGTCGGGAACCGATACCGGTCCGTGGATCAAATAGTACCGGGCCGCCCAAGGGACATTAAATTATTTCCAGTTTATTTACTGTGGTGTATTTCTCTCGGGTTTGTGCGACTTTGTCGGGTTTGTGCTAATTTATACCTTTGTAACAGAAGAAATCTTGTAACTATTTTTAATTAGTTTATTGTTTATTAAACATTTCAAGATTATGAATTAAAATTGCAGTCATAAAATGGAAAATAAATGCGCTTTCCTGAAAGAAAGAAAAAAATCGAAACAAATAAATAAATAAAACGAGTTTTTATTGAAAAATAAATAAACGTAACGTCATTTATGCATCAAAATTATAATAACATCAAGTATTAAATCAAAAGAATCAAAAATATAAACAATCAACGTCCTCCCCCAGCGGGCCGTGGTAAAATTATCAAACGTTGACCGGTCCGCGCCGATAGAAAGGTTGGGGAGCACTGTTTTAAAGCATAGAAGTTAACCGTAGCATTTACACATTGACCATCTCTGGAGTTGAATAATTTGGATAATTCTTAAATGTGAGGCGTCCCGAATCTTGCGTCACTCCTTGCCTGTGGAAGAAGCAGCTCACCTCCAAGATACCCTTGGCAGGCTCCAAGATAGCCCTTGTTGGCATCTTCTTTTAGGTACCTTATGCAAATCTCGAGTTGAAGAAGCTGCATCACACTACAACTCTGATTGGTCGCACAATCCAACTTGATAATAAAAAAAGAGCACTTCACAACGGAAGTAGCCACTTCACCATCTTTTATACTGTCTCTTCATCTCTCGGGTTGTACGCATTTTTTTAAAAAAATTCTTTAAATTGTGCACAAGTAATACATTTTTATTTTATCTTAAAGTTATCATTAATTTTTGCCGCATTTTAAATGGAGGCTTAGTTTCTTACGCTCCCCAAATTTAAATCCCAAACAGTAAATAAAATTCCCCCTCAGTTTAGTATTGACATCTGTATGACTAAAAATTAAAAAAAAAACTTAAATGAAACAGCATAATTGTTTTTCCGAGATAAAAAATGGGTGCATGTGCTTCTTAAATCGATGTTGGCGCGGGGCCGTAACTGCATTTATCTTTCGTTTTTGCATTAGAATTCCGGAATATCGCGAATGTCGGTGCTATATAGATGTAGTGCATTACATCGAAATTTCGCAAACGATGTTAGCTCTAAATCGCATCGTCGATATTAATACTAAATCGATATTTGAGTTACATCAATATAATACCCAGTCTTAATACATATATATATATATATATATATATATATATATATATATATATATATATATATATATATATATATATATATATATATATATATATATATATAGATATATAGATATATCTATGTATATTTATTTATATACTATATATATATACGTATATATATACACACACACACACACACATATATATATATATATATATATATATATATATGTATGTATGTATATTTATTTATATATATATACAGTGGACGCTCGTTAATTCGAACTCAAAGGTTCTCAGAAAAAGGTTCGAATTATCCGATGTTAAGAGAAAATATATAATTTTAAAAGTGTATCACTGAAGAAGAAAAATCTCCTAGTATGCATTATAAGCCCAGAAAACATATTATACTATGCTATCTAAAATTAAACATATTAAAAAGCAATACAGATTTACCGTAATCATAAAATGAAGCAGAAGATATGCAGCAGAAAGTAAACTTTAATTAAAAATATGAATTACACTTTTGGGAAAACTGTAAAATGGATGTTTGGTTTTGTTTATGATGTTTACATTGTTCAGCCAGCTTCTCGATTTGAAGTAAACATTTCAATTCATTTTCAGAGGAAGGTTCCATCTGAATAAATGCTTTCAGACTTCCACGTCTTCATCTACCCCTACATATTCAGAAAAAGTAACGTTATCACCGTAAAATTTTTTGAATTCAGATCTTCTTTTTCAAATCTGTATCAATATCGTCACATTCTTCGATATGATTGTTCTCTTCGGCGTGCATGAATTTAGCATGACGAAAGCAATTACTAATTGTGCTTTCTTTAACATCATCGCATGCGGCGTATGGATCATTTATAGCTGTCAGCATAGTAATGTCGTAATTTTCACCACAATCTAAACAAAAATACAATAGCCACCAACGTTTAGCGGAAATGCAATAGTCTAGGAATGCAGGCATGTGCCGCTTTACACAGAAGAGAAATACAGAAGATTTTGACATACAAAATAATAAATACAGTGTGCATTTTCTCCTTAAACGAGGGAAAAGAAATTTAATTTGTCAAATTTTTAGTTCGAATTAACCGAAGGGATAAAAATTTAGTTCGAATTAATGAGATATTTTTAACATTAATTCCAATACCAGTTTTTGGGGGCCTTTGGAATGGTTCGAATTAACTGAAAGTTCGATTTAACCGAGTTCGAATTAACGAGCGTCCACTGTATATATATATATATATATATATATATTACCCGGTAAGATATATAGATATGTAATTTTTCATGCATTCCATCAAAAAAATACTGGGCTGCAGCCCCCGCTCTTCATGTTCATCTGGCCAGACAAAATGCGCTTAGCGCGTTTCTACTGAAATGATATACAAACAATAAGAAAGAAAGAAACTTTGAGTCTGCGGACATTCTTCTGATTATACGTCTGATTTTATTGAGAATTATTAACACAGCGTTGCGTGATTAGCACGTTTGGATTGATTAGATTACTCTTTAATTGTATTTGTTGGATACTGTTTAATTAGATTTAATTAGATTTGTTTCATCCACTGTTTAATTAGAAATAAGTTTTATAATTTACATTTGCCTTTATTTTTTTATTTTTCCTTAAAAACGCAGTTTTTTATATATCACCCAAGAAACGCACATTTTTCCACATCACCCAAAAGGTAAACTGCAAGATGCGTTATTCCCTTTATTTAATCAAATTAAGGCGGGATTCCGCATGAAGCCTAGCCTCAAAAATTCTTTCTTTCTTATTGTTTGTATATAATTTCAGTAGAACCGCGTAAGCGCAATCTGTCTGGCCAGGTGAACACGAAGAGCGGGGGGTACAGCCCAGTATTTTTTTGATGGAATGCCTGAAAAATTTTATATCTATATATCTGCAAGGGAAATCATTCTTTAAAAATAATTTCAATAACTCTTTTATGCCTTAATATAACTAATGGACTAATAGTTCAGAATGAAAGTTATGTGTCGTTATTTTTCTCTGTCTAAAGAACTTCTCCTCCCACTGCTTAAAAAAACCCAAAACTCTAAAAGATTTATCTTATATGATTTCAATGAATAAGTAATTCAAATACATATCTTATTTTAACTCTGATTTGCGAACTTAGAGGAGAAACCTGTAGAACTCGTACACTTCTTCCCATTTTATGATCCTCAAACAATTAATATATTTAGATCAACAAAAGGCTTCAAAAACTGGCCATGGGACAAACTTAATCTTCTTGTTTTTTCTTCCTTTTTCTTCCAAATTTTTATCCTTTTTATTCCAAATTTTTATCCTTTTTATTCCAAGTTCTATTAGTTTGAACGCCATTGTCTAAAATTGTCTAAAACGGCGGTTCTTAATCTTTTTAAAGACCCACGACTCCACTAAACGTAAGAAAAATAAAATAAACACTTCGTCCTTCCCCCCCCCCCGGTCACCCCCAAACCAACTCTAAAAACACCCCCTGATCACCCCTCAGAACAAACCTCTTTCCCCCATGTATCGAATTTTACTGGTTGTGGTGAAGGGGCTGTATCCACATTTAAGAGGTGCGCTTAGGGGCATAAAAATCATTAAAAAATTAATTTTAAAAACTAATTGAGCCCCAAATTTCGTTTTTGCTGCGTTAAGTTTCTCGGGTCCAAAACATTAACTGTGCCGAATTTAGTCCTGGTGGGTGAAACAGTCTATGATTCTATAGCGCAAAAACAAACAAACAAGTTCTTTTATATATATATACAGTGCTAGACTTCTAGAAATAGAGGTGCTTTAACGGTAACCTTCCGGCGGGTGTGGGGGGTATTCCAGATTATTGGCCTGAAAAAAAGAAATCGTTGGTTGTACAAAGTCTTGAACATTTTATTTAATTCCAAATATTATTTTGCAAGACAAGTACAAAAAAAGTTGATGAATTTAAATACCTTGGCACTATAATAAATGGCAAAAATTATCTAAGAACAAATATTGATAAAAGAATGAAAATGGCTAATAAATGCTTCTTTGGGCTGAGAAGACAATTGAGATCTAATCTCGCTAATCAAATTAAGAATTTATAAGACACTTATACTACCTGTCTTGCTTTATGCAAGTGAAACATGGACCTTGAGCATAGATACGCAGCGCTCACTGGACATATTTCAGAGAAAAATCCTCAGGGCTATCTTTGGCCCAGTGCAGGAAGAAGGACGTTGGAGAATCAGATATAATTTTGAACTGTGTAGGCTATATAGGCAATCACAAATAACACAAGTCTTCCGTAGTAATAGATTAAGACGGCTTGGCCCTGTTTGGAAAAGCTCGGAAGGTAATCCCTCTAAGATCTTGACATTTAAAAACCCTGAGGAATCCCGAGCTAGAAGTAAACCACCGACTAGATGGTTAATTGACGTTGAGAAAGACTTAAAAACTTTGAAAATTAGAAATTAGAGACGAGTCCTCGCAGATAGAAGACGCTGGAAGGAGCGCGTGGTTGAGGCAGCCAGGGCCTGTAAGGGGCTGTTGTGCTTGTGCTTGTGAAGAAGTAGATGAAGGCAAGTACAAAAATGTGTTGTAAAAAAGTATTAAAAGCAGTAAAAAAGCACAGTTTCATGATTGCTTAACTTTTGTGCCCATCCTAAAAGATTGTCGAAAACTTCAACATGTTTTCATCATGTTTCTTGTCTCTTGACCTCTCCTTACTCTTGACGGCTAATGCTGAATGGTGTCCAGACACAAGGCAAGAGACAATATACTTAGTTGGGTAAAAGAGCTGTCGAAGAGGTCCATTGATCTTTACAAACAACAGGCCAGAAACAGTTGCAATATTCAGTGATGATCTCAATGGTGTGATAATGAAGTTCATCTGTGAGAAACCTCTTTCCCATTCTCTCGAAGATATGGCTATTGAATTGATTGACTGTTTCAACGGGTTGAGACTTTCCGGGTACACTCTGAAGTGGAGATACTCTCGGAATCCTGTAATTATTTCCCTTTCATTAAGTTTGAACTTGGAGGCAAGTTTCCGTATTTAATTTTTCCCAAACGTTATTGGGATATTTTGTGGCCAGTTTTTTTCATCCATTACTTTGATGGTTTCAGCAAGCTCAAAGTCTTTTTCACTGAGCAGTCTTGTTTCAATAGAGCTCTTTAAAAGCCTCGTACAATTTTTCGGAGTTCAAAGACTGGTTGTTTTTCCTACCTTCTTGTTCGTGGAGAGGAACTCCGAAAAAAGACAAGACATTTACTATTTCTTGAGCAATCGCTGAGTAAAATCCTGGAACTGATTTTCTTTCCTCAAACAAAGGAGCTGTAATTTTTAAGTTTTTGTTAGCATAGCTTAGATCAACGTTGCGATGTTGCAAATCTTCACTTAAGTCTGAGAGCTCTTGCAATGCATCAGCCATCAAGCCCAGATCTAAAATGAAATTAGTTTCAGTAATCTTTTTGCGGAGGTGGTCAAAACTACTTTTTTCTTTGCTGTCTATGGTTGGGTCATTTAAAGCTTCTTTGAAGTGATGAACTAGTGCTTCAAAAGTCCTCAAACGGCTGACACAGATCTGAAACTAGACGCAATCCAACGTGTGCTCAAAATTCTTCCGATTTTTAAAACTTCTGTCTCTAGTAAACTTGCACAGGTTCGCAGTTCCCTGCTGTTCTTTGGTGAAGTATGATACACAACATACAGTTTGTCGATGAAGGATTTAAATCTATCAACTCCTGAAACTAACTGAAGAGCACCAGACACTGAATTATCACGTCTGTGGTTAGCAGAGTAGCAAACAATAACATCAGGGAATTTTACACAAAATAATGCTCCAACACCTTTGTTTTTACCAATCAAAGTTTCAGCACCGTCAAATGTTAATCTTGTTAAGTTTAGTCAAATGTTAATCTTGTTAAGTAAACGTGTCAGTAATTCTATTAGAGTGAACACAATTTATCAAAGAGTCAAATACCACTTTAGTAAAACCATCAAGTTCTACTAAATCTAAAAAGACGTTGGTAGATCCACACATACCAGTTTTAGGAAAAGTACAACGAATGTAAACAATCATACTTGACTTTTTACTTAGGGAAGTTGACTCATCAATTTTTAGGTCAATTTTCGTGTCATTCTTCATTATTTTATTAACAAATGTTGTGTTCATTTCTTTACTTATGTGCAAAGCAATGTTAGTACAGACTTTGTATGAAAGTAAAATGCGACCCATGTCAACCCCACTAAGTTCTTGCAAATCAATTTCTGTTTCAAAATTGTGAAAAGACTGATTTTCTTAAACAATCTTATATGCAGTACGAAATATATTTTCAGTACCTTGTTTTTCGTGAGCACGCTGCTTCAAATCAACTTTCTGCAATACTTCATTTTTACCTTCACATAAAATTTTGACAGCTTCTCTATTCCCCGCACTTTCTTTGTGTTCATACATTTTTTTCTTAACGAAGTTTCTTTTTTTCTTTAGTGTCGCCGTAGCTACTTATCTCAACACTTGCCCACGCTTTTGAAATTTTCATACCTGTTTTCTTATAGACAGATAAAACCCCAACCTTTTCACAAGCACTGCATCCTAACGTTCCAATTTTAACAAACAACCAGTCATATTTTTGGCAAAACTCGTTTTTTTTGCGAGTTAGTCCAGCAATCTGGCAAGACATTGTCGCACTCAACAGGTGTATATTTTTCTTTAGGGTATTCTACATTACAGTCAAGCTTTTCAGAAGCCATTGATTCGCTTGCAGTGTTAGAGGACGGTTGCGAACTTAGGCTTTTCATTTCGCCGTCATCGTCATTAACCAATTTGTCATCACTGGTATCGTCACAACTAATGCTGTGCTTGAGTCTTTTACTGCCACCCGAAAGTGAGAAAATATCGGTTAGTTTTTGCTCATTTCACTTCACAATCTATCGCACTCACACAGACTTGACACTGCTCAAACGCAACTAACCTCAACGACACAACATGAAAGAAAGGTATCTGCCTCGAAGTTCGATTCAAGAAATGAGGGTTCGGGCCTAATCAATACCTCATTTGCAAACCCGTAAAAAGTGAGTGCAGTCCGCAAAAATGAGTCAGCCGGCCAAAGTCATGCCACAATACAACCCGCTTCACTGAAATAGTCGCAGTTCGCTGTACTCAATAGTAACACTCAACAAACTACCCTAGCCTCACATCATAATCGATCGTTACGACCTGCGAATGATTTTTTACGTGAAGTGTAAAGAGTAGTAGGGCAGTCTCACTCACTAAGAACAGAGTAAGTTGTGATTAAATAAATGTTTTTAACCATCGTCATTTTTGTTCCTAAAGAGAGGTATTTTTTTTTCCTAAGAGATCCTGTGCGTTCCGCCTCGAATCTAGCCGTGTATATATATATATAAATATATATATATATATATATATATATATATATATATATATATATATATATATATATATATATATATATATATATATATATATATATATACCATTAAACATTGCGTACGTTTAACTATTCTCTATATCTAAAGTTCAAGTATAATAAAAAAAATACCTTATTGAAGGATTAATTTTTATCATATCCGAAAGGTATGATGTTATTTGGGACTCAAAACAACAAGAAAAATGTATGTATATGAGTCTGAACCGTCATTTCTTTTGTTGGTTGGATTATTCTGGTCAGCGAACACTATTTATAAGCCACTATATGGACTACTTTATATAGTCAAAATTCCTTATATATATATAAGATTAATAATAAATAATAAATTATATTATTTTGCTCTGAGTAATTATAAGAACACTAATTTATTTAGGTTTATTTGTCCTATAACGCAGTCTCCGTAGTAAGTCTGCTTCTGTGTTTCCATTAGATCCATGGTTGCAAAGTTTGTGACGTCAGTTTTCTTGCGGTTTCCTATTCTTAACTTCCACTTTGTTAAAAAAAAATTAGCGCACCAGGAAATAATTGTGGGATCGTAACGAAACTTGTAATGAAGGTACATGTCGGGGAGAAATGCAAATGATTAGAAATGCAGCGTGATTGCGCATTACGTATAGCCGGTAGAGGGCGTTGAACATCGTACTCTGTGGAGTATAAAACAGGTAACCAAAGCTTGTTTGAGTGTGCTGAATCATTTACAAAGGAAGAGCTGAGATAGACATGCCATTACGTCGTGTTCGAAGACAATATAAGCAGTTGTCGCAGTTTGAGAGGGGGAGAATCGTCGGGATGATGGAAACTGGGTGGTCAGCTAGGCGAGTAGCTCGTCAATTAGGCCGCTCTGATTGTGTTGTGAGGAGGTGTTGGGACCAGTGGACCCGAGAGATGTCATGTACACGAAGACCAGGCTCAGGACGCCCTCGACAGACCAGTCGTCGAGAAGACCGCCACATCGTAAGAAATGCACGTGTACAGCCAACTGCTTCATCGGCCGCCATCCAGGCACAGGTAGCACCTTCACTAGGGGCCTCTGTGTCTTCTCGAACCATACGAAGGCGCCTGGCTGAAGGACAGTTGGTATCGCGGCTCCCATTTCGTGTGCTGCCCTTGACGCCCACCCATCGACGCCTCCGCTTGGAGTTTTGCCGCGTGAGGAAACTGGACTGCAGCGGAATGGAACCAGGTCGTCTTTACCGACGAATCCAGATTCAATTTCGGCAGTGATGACAATCGTGTTCGTGTGTGGAGAGCCCGTGGTGAACGCTTCAATCCTGCCTTTGCTGTACAGCGACACATCGCTCCCACAGCTGGTATGATGGTATGGGGTGCCATTGCCTACAATACACGGTCACCCCTAGTATTGTTCCGTGGCACCATGACAGCCCAGCGGTATATTCATGAAATTCTGCAACCACATGTGTTGCCACTCATGCAACGGCTCCCAGGAGCCATTTTTCAACAAGACTATGCTCGGCCTCATACGGCAAGGGTGTCACAAGACTGTCTCCGCACTGTTACTACCCTTCCTTGGCCTGCCCGATCCCCAGATTTGTCTCCAATCGAGCATATCTGTGATCATTTTTGGGACGACGAGTTGGGCATCCCACGAGTTTGAACGAACTAGATGCAAGGTTACAGCAAATATGGAACGAAATGTTTCAAACATCATACAGAACTTGTATGACTAAATGCCCGATCGTATCGCATCGTGCATACGCGCTAGAGGGGTTCCAACGGAGTATTAACTCCTCCTTTCTTTTGCCTTTTTCTCTGAAATAAATTATCATTTTTCTTCGATTTTCTCATCATTTACTTATATCAAAGTAGTCATTACGTATGTAAAATTTCGTTTCATTTTGACGACTCCTTCTTGGTGCGCTAATTTTTTTGTCCATGAGTGTATATATATTCATTACTAAACATTGCTCACGCTTAATCTATTCTGTATATGTCAATTTACAGATATAATAAAAGCAGTATACCTTGTTAATGGTATTGTTTGTATTATGCGAATTTGATGCTGTCGACTGGTATCACCTTATGTGAATACGCCTCTATAAGAATGAGATATTTAGAAAACGGTTATTTTTTTCCTTTTTGCAACTGAAAATAAAAAAAAAGCATGCATATGTGTTTTATTTTGTTGTTTTGGTAACTCTGGCTAGCGAACTCTATTTACAAGACAGTAAATTTCCAACCACTCTGCTAAAATATTTAAATCTCCTCATGTGGTCTTTTTGACTTGTTACTGCTGGGGGGAAGGGGGGGGAGTCTGCTTCGAAGCATGTTCCATTTTTCTATTCATCTCTAAACAAAGACGTTTTAAAAGAGGATTATGCTTATGTCTGATGACGAGGAGAATACATTTATCTAAATTCTTTCTTTTAAAGACAGTGATAACGTATTCACTACTGTCTATGAACAGAAGCAGAACGAATCGATTCCATTAATGTAGAAGATGTTGAAAAGCTGTCTGTTGTTATGCTAAACAGAAAAGTCCTCAACAGTCGGAACTATCACTTTTAACAAAGCCCTAAATGGCATTTGAAGATTAATTTTCAAATGTGCAGGAATTGAATGGATCTGTAGAGTGGAATTACACAGGAAAATAAAGCTTCTAGATTTGTAAAGATTTTAGAACCAAGCGACACAAATCTCACATTTCTACGTCAGTTGCATTTCCAAATACAGCATAATTATGCCGTATAGTCTACATGTACCTTTCTGTACATCTGTACCTCAAGTCTAGGATTTCTTGAAATGGATTTTTTATTATTTACCATTGTAAAACGTTAACTCTAAAATTCTTTGCGATATGTCATGGGAGAAAATGTACAGTTTCATTGTTCTATTTTCATCTAACTGTCCCCAATTTTTTTTTCTTATTTACAGAAACTATTCTAAAAAAAAAATTCATTCAGTTAAAATCACTGTGAAAGATAAGGTTTTTTTGTCCAGTAACGTTATTGTAAATTTCACTCCCCCAAAAATGTTGATTATAGAGACAAATTATTTTGATACCTTTTCATAGTTCCAGGGAGAGATAAAATAGCGGTTCTGAAAATATAAAATAAACTGAACGTACTTTAATTTTTGAATTAAAATTTTTCAAAATAAAATTTAAAGTTATTCAAGTGTTTTTAAGTCTACAGTGTTCTTTGAACAAAGACAGATAAGAGAGAAAGAAAAACGTCATTGGATTGCATGTACATAAAACAAAAAACTTTAATTCTGGTGTCCCAGACCCCCATCCGTACGGTCACGCCATCATTCTGCAAATATACTGCATTTGCTTTTGTCATTGCGTTCGTCTGCATAGTTAAACGTAACTGAAATCTTTGTCAACAAAT
>OU015490.1:188329139-188489139 GCA_907164885.2 Dolomedes plantarius
TCCGATTCCTCCTTAAAACGGGAAATTTCATACCCCTCCCCCTTGTAAGAGAGGTCATTAAGGGGTTTATATATATATATATATATATATATATATATATATATATATATATATATATTTGGACGGAGCGTAGAAAAAAGTTTTTGATTTCGTTTTTGCCCTAGTGCGGAAAAGTTGTGTACTAGTGGGTAAGTCACGTAGTACACGTAGTCACACAGTTGAAAATGTGTATTTCCGTTGTTTTCTATTCAACTCGGCATTTTGTTCTTAAATAAAATACAGAGGTAATTGGAAACTTAATACAGGAAGGCAGCAGCTGACACACTGCGTGCAGAAAGGTAAAGAAATATATTGGCATGAAAACATTGTCAACAACAACTTTAAAAACGAAGCTTAAAACCTTCGTGAAAGACTCACGGAAATTGTTCGACATTTCTTCATGTAAGTGTGTTTCTTTTAACAAATGTTCTTGCCCAAAGCATAAAAGGATCCCTGAAATGGAAAGAATTTTTCTTATAAACCAACGGGCACTTAGGCAAATGTCTATAGACGCAGTTGACTTAAAAGAAACTGAAAGATGAGGAAACGAGCCGATAGGAAGCAGAAAGAGACAGAAGCAGTAAGTCTTAAAATAAACGTTTCGCCATCTGTAACTCCATCTAGGCTCATATTTCCTGATCTAGATTCTGACGTGGATGCACCTAACTTCGATAGTGACACAGATTACTTGAAGCCTTCCCCATCCACATCCAGAATGACTCAATCTGAAGGGAAAAAGACGTTACTATCAAGCCATTAAACAGCAGTAGCTATAGCTTGAGACAGAACCAGAGTTTCAGATCGGGCTGGAACCATCATTGCAAGCGCTGTTTTGGAAGACTTGGAGATGATTATCGAAACAGACACTTTAAATGTAATTGATAGACATAAAGTAAGAAGAGAGAGGGTAAAAATTCGGACATAACATCAGCAAGGAAATGAAAGACAGCTGAAACCACTGAAGTGACTTTATTTTGACGAAAGGAAGGCCAAAACTCTAATGCAAGAGAGCGTAGGGGGAAAGATGTACCAGAAAAAAGTGCTGGAAGAGCATGTTAGAATGATTAAGGAACCTGGAAGCCAGTACCTTGACACATAGCCCTAACCTCATCATCAGCTTTGAGAATTTCTCAAATGATGCTGCAATTCATGGAGAATAAGAATATTGGCATTCATCAACTAGTAGCAATGGGGTGCGATGGAACAGTCGTTAATACTGGCTAAAAAATCGGCGTGATTCGCCTTTCTGGGGAAGACATTGGGAAACAATTGCACTGGTTTTTCTGCCAGTTACACGCAAATGAGTTGACACTCCGACATTTAGTGCAGCATTTCGGATGGGGGAACAAGTGGCCCTAATGCATTTTCTGGTACTAATGGGAAAGAATTGGCAAATTGTAAAAATCTTCCAGTTGTGAGATTTGCACACATTTCGAGCGAATTTCCGAAAATCGACATAAAGTATCTTAGCACACACAAGCGTTAGCTTTGGGATATTTGTCAAGCTGTCACAAATAGAAACTGCTCATCAAGTTTGTCACAAAACCACCCTGGGAAAATGTCTCATGCACGTTGGCTAACATCTGCATATGGAATAAAGCGTTCATACATTAGATCGTCAGAGCCTTGAAACCAACTTCAAACTCTGGCAGAGTTCATCATGAAAGTGTACCCACGTATGTGGTTTACAGTCAAATTAAATCCATATTGCACATATGGTCCACGAAATTTGGAAGACAATAAACGTCTCACGCTATCTTAAAAACGATTTAAAGACTGTGGTCGATCCCATTATCCAGAGAAATGGCTATTTCGGCCACCGGAAGCAATAATTTTGTCAATGATCACAGACGACATACAGTCAATTCGTGAACTTGGACTACGTAGTATTTTACGAGCAAGAAAGGAAAAAATGGAAGGAATCAGACACTACAACATTGTCACTCAACTTCGAGGCAGTTTCATATTTAGACCTTATTGATGTAATTTGACGGAATCTAATTTGACCTACAATTGACAGAAGAAATTTGATTTCCAATGGAGAGTCTGTAGCTCAACACCTGGGAAGCGTAAAATTTCCTTGCGACACCCAAAGTGTTGAACGTTACGTGAAACTAGTAACAGAGGTTTCTGCGGCTGTGTGTGGAGAAAATAATCGTGACGGTTTAGTTAGAACCCGAACAGAGTCGAGAAAAGCTATGCCATCATTTAAAACCGAATGCGAGTACCAAGTAAAACCGGAATAACTGCGAGAGCAAAGGAGTTAAGCGCCGGTATGGTTCGGTGGATGGTCGGCGCGGGTGGAACTCGCAATGTAGCCACCACCCGTCGTGAGTTCTGGGTTTTTTTCTGAATTTTATTTCAGAAAAAGCGAAAAGCTGAATACAAAACAATGGAAATACACATTTTTAACTGTATGGTAAAAGTCTGCTAAAAATCACGGCAGAAATGGAGATAGAAGATATTTTTTGTTTTTCCCAAAACTTTGCATACGTGACCTACCCACCAGTACCCAAATTTTCCGCACTAGGGAAAAAACAAAATCGAAAACTTTTTTTTTACGCTCCGCCCTAATATATATATATATATATATATATATATATATATATATATATATATATATATATTTATATATTAAAACTATAGATAATATCAATTAAAATATATTTAGATATATAGATGATATAATAGTAATTAAAAAAAGTAATAATCATATAGACATAAAATTTTACCCTCCTAATCTGGAATTAATAAAAAGTAGCCAAATTAATACTAATGTAAACTTTTTATATATAAAAATAAAATTAATTTCTCATAGCAAATTTACTTTTGACTTAAACGATAAAAGATCAGATTATAAATTTAATATTGTTAAATTTCAAAATTACCTAACCTGTTTACATATCTCTGTTTTTAATAACATTATTGTAAATGAGCTTATACGTATAAATAGGTTTTGTTCTAAAGACAATAGGAATAAGCATATTTCAGAGTTGATAGCTGTGCTAACACGTAATTATTACCCTGATTGTCTTTCCAATCACATTATTGGTTGTTTTAGATTTCATGTATAGTTTCTTATGTTGCAAATAATAAGTAAATGAACAAAATAAGTTTAATTAGGGTAAATAACTACTAAAAATAAAATAAATGAAAAATAATAATAACTAAAGTAAAAATAAAATAATAATAAAACACTCTTAGTAATAATAATAAAAAACTAATATAATGATGGTTAAATAGTCCTAAGCACAGTCTTTATAGTAAGACAGTTGTGTTTCCATTTGCTCCTTGGTTGCAAGTTTTGTGACGTCAGTCATCTTGCGGTTACCTATTCTTAACTTCCATTCTGTCTGCCGCCAGGCTTGGTGTTCTATGGTTGAGTGGATGTATATTCAATTCTACAGTTACTCATGGATTCTACGGCGTTAAAGTATGTTTATTGAATAGATCATACTTAACTGAAACAATCCATTGGTTTTTAGACAGTATCGACACCGCTGATGATGAGATATTGTCAAAAACCTCTTGCAATATTATCTTATGTATATATATATTCATTCATTTTTGGGCCCGTATTCTTGGGATACATGCTATCCCACCCCGTATGGAAAAGGTTAACCCTTTCGCGACGGGCACCTCAGTTACCAAACTCTTCTCACGGGACCGCGCGCTAACAAGATGCACTGTCCTTTCAGGACGGGAAATTCGTACTGCTAAGCCTAACTTTGGAAAAAAATTCGCATGAATTAAATTTTTGGTCCAATTGTTCCAATTTTTGGTACATTATGAGAGGGGCGCTCATGTAGTTATGAGAATTAATTTTAATGCTATATCATTATATTTTCCTTGCAAACTTTCTAAAATAATTTCGAGAATAATAAAATTTTTGACTTATCTCAAATAAATGTATATGGAAAAAATATCCAGACAATCAGGTTTTATTTCACACACCGCATTAATAAAAATAAAAATTACGTATTAAAAACCTCTTTCATAAAAAACCAGCATGAAAACAACGATAAGGGAGCAATGTTTCAAAAAGAAGTAAGTGTAAGATATTCTTTGAAACATGGGTGTACGCAAAGACCTACGTTGCATATCTATCACGAATGGAATATCGAATGTCTGCTGCTGTTTTCTGGTTTTTATAACTGTTTGTGAACAAACTGTATATCGTCTACAGAAGTTTTACCCAATTTTATTTAGATTTAAAATAGGGAAGTGTCTCGCTGAAAGTCTTAAAGGTGAGGGAGATGACCTCGCAGTGAACTTTGATTCGATAATGGCAGAATATTTACGTAGTATACAAACATCCAAAAAAAAACATTATTGCACATTATTTAGGTGATAGCATACAAAACGAAATTATCAGTATTATATCCAAAGCAAGAAAACAAAAACTTTTAAAAATGCTTATTGAATCAAAATATTTTTCTATAATTCTTGACACTAACCCGGATTTAAGTTATATCGAGCAACTTATCATTGTTATTCAATTCGTTTTCCACAATAAAACTACAAATACTGCAGAAATTCGCGAACATTTTTTAGGATTCGAATCATTAGACAATACTACTGGTCAAGGACTTTTTGAATTTATAATAAATCATTTAAAATCATAAAATATTAATATTTCGGATTTTCGTGGGCAAGCTTATGATAATGGTGCCAATATGCGAGGAAATCTTAACGGACTACAACAAAAGACCTTTTTTATTCCATCTGCTGCTCATTCACACAATTTGGTTATTAATGAATTAGCTCAGATTTCATTCGAGACGGTTAATTTATTTGGGGCAATACAATGAATTATATATTTATTTCGCAGCATCCGTGAAACGGTGGGCTGTATTAAAAAAAACATGTAAGAAATTTAACTTTAAAACCGCTCTCGAATACTATATGGAAAAGTAGAGTGGAAGTCCTTAAACCTCTTAAAAATGACCTCAGAGAAATTGATCAGGCTTTTTTAGAAATTAAAGATGAACAAAATAAAGATATCGATTCTAGAGCTCAGGATGACAACTTCATTTCAAAAAAAATTTCTTTTAAATTTATTTGTTCCATTCAAATTTGGTATATCTTAAGTTTTGTAAATGTTGTACATAAAATAATACAGAATCCATCATTAAATTTACAAACAATTACAGAAAATCTTGAAATCCTTACAAACAATTTGATGAAAAGTCGCAAAAGCGATAAAAATTTTTAAAAGATTATTATTTCCGCGACGAAAATTATTATTTCCAGAAATTCGAAAAAGAACAAAACTGAGTATGTTTCAATACGAATCAGCGGATGAATTTGTGAATAATCCTGAACAAATATTTAAATCCAATTTTTTTAATGTTATTAGATTCAGCAATAACATCAATCACAGAAAGATTTGTACAGTTAAAAAATCATAACGATGATTTTAAACTCATTCACGACATAAGCAAATTGAAAGAAAGGACTGATTAAGATTTAACAAAACACTGCAAAAATATACACATCAATCTTACCGGTCTAAAAATTCGGATAATCGGGATATTGACGGTGTGTCCTTGCTTGATGAAATAAAAAGTTTTAAATGTTTTGTAAAAAACAACATCTCTCCGTATGATGTATTAAACTACATTTATAAAAAAAATCTAACTAACACCTTTCCCAATATAACTATAGTATTACGTATTTAGTTACCAGTTTCAGTAGCTTCAGGAGAAAGGAGTTTTTCAAAATTAAAACTTATTAAAAATTATTTACGCTCCACAATGTCAGATGGACGTCTAACGTATTTATCTTTAATATCAATCGAAAATGATTTCATGGATACCTTGGATTTTAAAGATTTAATTAAGAATTTTGAAGCGACTAAAGCAAGAAGAGTAAATATTAATTGATTTTTTAATCAGCAAAGTTTTTCACCCTTTTTAGTTATGATACATACCAAAGCTAACATGTAATTGATACATTTATTATAATGTGATATAATTTATATCACCAATAATACAAATATAACATTATCTTTATTGTGATTGTTTTTAATAATAAAAGATTGATTATTTGTTAACAATTTTTAAAAAAACATATATTATTGTGTTTATCTTACTCTGATCTGTAGGGTGATTATATATGTATGCATTTTTTAAATTTTCTATAAATAAATAAATGAGTTATCTTACGTTTTATTTTAATTATGTTTAGAATTTTTTTTCTGTGGGCGGGGAGGGGAAGGTAAAGAGCGCCAAATACATGTTTTCACAAAAGCGCCTCATACGCACGCGGCGGCCCTGTGTCTATCTATAGTTTTTCAAGGGACAAATTGCACTGAACGATAAATTCGGAAATATTAGTACAGTGGAACCTCCATCTATCGTTTCCTATTTAACTGAACGATAAATGCAGGAAACTACGAATGCGGGAACATAACAAAGAAATATTATCATTGGGACCGAATGAAATAAACGACACATACGGGAAAACGATGATTTGGGGAATCATCGATCGAGGTCCAACTGTACTTATTTCTACAATTATAATTTTTTTTTCAGCAAAATAAGCATTTTATCATACATCTTTATCTTTTACATTCTTATTATTCATGTAAAATGTGTGTCTATACATTTGCAACAGGTAATATATCTGAAATGTTTGCAACAGGTTTACTAACGAAAAATTTTTATTCGCAATAAAATTTTAAAATATGGGAAATAGCAAAACATTATATAAAACTTAAAATAAAAAAGACTTACCTTATAACCAAACAATGGAATAATATCTTCGGCAAAGAGGTATTACACCTTTTCCAAATACGGGCTTATTTATAAAGCTAATCTAAAAATCTGCACATACACTAGCCACACTGTTACTCGTGTCTGTCGTACAATACAACTGTGGGAACTAGTTATCGAATTAGCTTGCCACCCCTCAACAAACATCCAGTACTTCTGTTATTGGCGGTTTAGCATAGAGCTTGACCAATCAGGAGCCAGACCAACGTGACCAGCATATGTCCGTCTTTTGGGTGAATGGGTCGCTGGTGGTCAGACTCACTTTAAAAATGATACGAAATATCTCCCATTGTTACCAAACCTTATATATATATATATATATATATATATATATATATATATATATATATATATATATATATATATATATATATATATATATATATATATATATATATATATATATATATAAATATATATATATAGATAAATATATATATATATATATATATATATATATATATATAGATAGATATAAATATATACAGATATAGATTTATATATATACCAAAAAAATCCTTGCTTCCAAATTTTAGGCAATTTCTTCGAAATTTCACGTTTTGTACATAGAAAAGCCCTATCCTTGAAAGAATCTGTGAACAGCCTAGTTTAGTCTCTATATTAGTCCTCTAGGCTCGTGCAGACATTCTTTTCCAGGAGTTGGACCAGGAGTGGTCCTCGACTCAGCACTCAATTCTGGTATTTAACTAAGACTAACATGTAAAATCATGGAAATAGCTCAATGCCTTTAAAAACACCCTAAGTACGATATAAGAGGGCAAGTCAGTAAGTTGGTTACAAAAGCCAATAAAAAAATGGAAACCGAGATACATACTGCAAAATCATGTATATTTCTCTACATAATCTTCATTTACATTAATACTTTTGTCACATCTGTTAGTGAGTTATCCAATACCTGCAACATTTAAGTCTTTGGACAACATTTAAGTCGTCTGAGCTAACTTTTTTCCGACTGATGCAGACGCTGAATGTGAGGTACATAGATGGCTGAGACAGCAGTCCAAAAAATTTTATGCAGCAGATAATGGTAAACAATGTATTAATGTAAATGGAGATTATGTTGAGAAATAAACATGCTTTTGAAGTATGTATCTTCGTTTCCCATTTCTTTTATTGGCTTTTGTAACCTACTTACTGACCCTCGTATTACATTTATTCGAAATTACCCTCGTATTACCCTTATTTTATTTTTGTTCGAAAAATAAAATTACCCTTAATAAAATGCTTTTTTTACTACTAATTATTTACTATTGACCTTCCAAAATCACCCCATCTCTCTCTCATGTCTCAGTAAACTCGATTTCATTATTTCCATTTGTTTTTAATTGTGATCTAACACCTTTCATTAGACAGATATTTTTCTGCTAAAAGATTAGGAGCCCCCTCCCCCCCCCCCTCACATTTATTTTTTTCTGGTTGAGGTTCATATAACGTCAATATAAGGTTCATATAACGGGATTCAGATGCATTTTTCCAAAGTTACACGGGTTAATTAATTTTAAAGTGTCGAGAAAATAAAATTCTAGAAAAAAACACATTTATTTTTATTATTATATATTTATTTAATTTCACTTAAAACATGTTATAAAGAATTTTGAATCAAATAACACAAACCACATGTTTCTACGATGACTGTACCCAACATTATTATGAAGTTTTATTCTTATATGTGTTCTGCTGTACACCTCTAATTTAAGTGCAATTTTCCCGGAGTGGAGTTTTTAATTTTTTATTTACCATTCTACAATTTTATGACTAAAATTCTTTGCGAGGTAACTTTGAGCATTGTTCTATTTCCATCTAACTGTCTCCTATATTTTTGAGTTAGATGATTTATTGTTTAAAAAAAGAATTCCTCAAGTATATATATATACTTATATATAAAGAGAGAGCGATTTTATATGAGAGTAATCTCCAGAACCACTGCACCTATTTGAAAAATTCCTTCACTGTTTGAAAGGTACATTATTCCAGATGGACATAGGCTATATATTATGTATATCTGATCAGTAGAATTAAAGTTAGGGGCTCCTAACAATCTCCATTGTTACCGCTACTGTCTTCTACCGCTTTTTGTGCCGAAGATTTCAACGATCCCTAGCGTGGTGCTATCGCGATGAGCTTCTGTCCCGACGGTAGCGGTTCGAACCTAGTCGTTCTACAGCCTTTTTCTTTTAAAAAAATTATCTTCAATTATTAACTAACGTAATATTAATTTAAGATATTATTTAGGATATTATTAAGGTAAAAAAAGATTTACAATTTATTGGCTATCAAATGGAAATTTATTGGTATAATATTTTGTTCAACCCGGACGAAGTCGGGACGGGCCGCTAGTATCTATATATCTATATATATATATATATATATATATATATATTTGTGTGTGTGTGTGTGTACGTACAAACCGTGGAATCTCGATCGATCGTTTTCGGAATCATCGTTTTTCCGTATGTTTCGATTATTTCACTTAGTTCCAGCGATCATAGTGCTTTGTTATTTACCCGGATCTATCGTTTTCCCGCATTTATCGTTCAGGTAGTCGGTTCCTTTAAAAACGATAGATCGAGATTCCACTGTATATATATATATATATATATATATATATATATATATATATATATATATATATATATATATATATATATATATATATATATATATATATATATATATATATATATATATATATATATATATATATATATATATAAATGTATATATATAGATATATATATGTATATATATATATATACACATATATATATATATCCCATTTAGGGGTTTATAATCGGGTTTATAACGATTTATTGACACGTGTTTTAAATATTTCAGCCACATAAATCGTTTCGTTTTTCATTCTGTTTAATTCAACTTTTAAATTAACCGAATCGCGTTTATACATACATACATACGTAGACGGATACATATACATCAATGTGTGTGCTGCATACTTATATGCATATGCATGTATAATACATTTTAACATGTACAAGGTCTGAATGTGTAGCTAGTAAGCCTAACCCTGTAGATGGGTAGACTTAAAGTTCACCAATCTATCATCTCCATGTTTCTGAAATGTCGATACTAGCAATCAACCAACTCGCCTATCTTGTTCTAAACTTCGTTCTAAACTTAGTTGTTTAGAGGAATGCAAGAAAATAGGGCAAATCATCTTCCCTTTATGCAAAGTTTCCTATACATCGTAAGAAGCTAAAAAATTTATTTGAAATGAAGGGAAAAAGTTTAAATGTTGTGTGACAGATCTCAGTTTACTGAACTTAACGCTGCTTATGTGAATTCAAAATGTTAACATCATGATATACTTTTTCGAATCCTTAATAGAATAACTAGGCAGGATTTTCTCGCTAACGGTCACTTAAAACATAGTTAAATCGCTCGGCAATGAAATCGAGTAAATAAAAGAAAAAATCATCAATAATTGAAAATGGAACTTTTCGGAGTGCTCTCATATCCAAAATTGAATCTTACAAATCATCAAACAGTACATAAACCTGAAATAGCATATAATAGGGAAATGTGATGTGATATATATATATATATATATATATATATATATATATATATATATATATATATATATAAATATATATATATACAGTACTGGCCATCCAAAATGCAGCACCAAGAAGGATAAGAGATATCGAAGCCAAATTGATTCCAGAGATTACAGATAATATCAGTGATAATTGATTGGAAATACAGCCTTCTTTGAAGTGAGGAAGACGAGAAAATCAGTAATGAGTGTTGCCTCCACGTCTGTCAATAAGCTCTACGATACGCCGCGACATTGACTGAAAGATCACCTGATTCGTGGCAGGTTGATGTGACATCTTCCCACGGTTGACCCATGTGGCATTTTACATCCGAAAAATTGGAGAGCCATTATTTCTTCGTGAAATTTTCTATGGTGCATCCCCCTCCATTCCGAAGAAATTTTGCGGTTCTTTGTTTCCCAGAACTCGGAGCAGGTGTCGAAAACAGGCCTCTTCAATATGGTCGCGTTTGACCTTTAAGTGCATTGACCGAAAAAAGTGGGGATGTCACATTCTATTGGAAGGAATTGAAATGTCCCAATGGAGAATCCTTCACAACATGCTTACAGGGCGAAATTGCAGTTAAAATGGCAGTTTAAGCTTCTTTACTTTTTTTCAATTTTGTCTTTTTCCATAAGGGTAATAGGAATTAAAGCGGAAAAAATTTCATTTCGCCTGTGTTTGTTTTATTCTATTATTATTTTAGTCTTTTTCCATACTTTCTGTTGTACAGCGCCAACTATTGGTGTTTTGGAACAATTTTGTTTTTCGAAATCCATTTCCTCAAGTCTGGAATAGTATGTGTTGAAAATTTGAAGCCTTTATTTTTTTTCTTTTTTTTTTTTAGCAAAATAATTTAAAAGAAGCTGAATAATGCTAAAATATGATTGGTTGTTCAGAAAAAACATGATTTAAAAAGATATATTTGGTTATGAAAAGGATGCAAATGGAATTGAAATATCTAACGTTTAATCTCGGGAGATTGTTCAGACATCGGCAAATTAATTCCAAACTAATAATAATAATAGTATATCGAAATATAATTATCGAAATATAATTATTAAGTTATTAATACACACGCACAAAAAAAATGCATTACATGTAAACTAAGATCCAATGTACTAGGATTGAAAATTTCAACTTTAATTTTGAACAAAACATCTCTTTGTATCGTTTTCCTTAAATCGGTGTGACGATTTAGCCAGCTGGGTGCATGTTAGGGCGGAGCGTAAAAAAAATTTTCGATTTCGGTTTTGCCCTAGTGCGGAAAAGTTGGGTACTGGTGGGTAGGTCACGTATGCAAAGATTTGGGAAAAACAAAAATAACTTCCGTCTCCATTTCGGCCGTGATTTTTAGCAGATTTTTACCATATAGTTAAAAATGTGTATTTCCATTGTTTTGTATGCAACTCTCATTTTGTTCTTAAATAAAATACAGAAGTAATTGGAAACTTAATACCAAAAGGCAGCAGCTGACACACTGCGTGCAGAAAGGTAAAGGAATATTTTGGCATGAAAACATTGTCGACAACAACTTTAGAAACGAAGCTTAAAACCTTCGTAAAAGACTCACGGAAATTGTTCGACATTTCTTCATGTAAGTGTCTTTCTTTTAAGAAATGTTCTTTCCCAAATCATAAAAGGATTCCTGAAATGAAAAGAACTTTTCTTACAGACCAACGGATACTTAGGCAAATGTCCATAGGCGCAGTTCACTTAAACTGAAAGCTGATGAAACGAGCCGATTGGAAGCAGAAAGAGACAGAAGCAGTAAGTCTTTAAATAAATGTTTCGCCATCTGATACTCCATCTAGGCTCATATTTCCTGATCTAGATTCTGACGTGGATCCACATAACTCCGTTATTGACACATTACTTGAAGCCTTCCCCATCCACATCCAGGATGACTCAATCTGAAGGGAAGAAGACTTACGATCAAGCCGATACACAGCAGTAGCTATAGCTTGTGACAGAAACGGAGTTTCTGATCGGACAGGAGCCGCCATTGCAAGCGCTGTTTTGGAAGATTTGGGGATGATTACCGAAACACACACTTTAAATGTCTTTGATAGACATAAAGTAAGAAGAGAAAGGGAAAAAAATTCGGATAGAATATCGGCAAGGAAATAAAAGACAGCTGAAACCACTGAAGGGACTTTATTTTGACGGAAGGAAGGACAATACTCTAATGCAAGAGAGCGTAGGGGGAAAGATGAACCAGAAAACAGTCCTGGAAGAAAACGTTTCAATGATTAAGGAACCTGGAAGCAAGTACCTTGGACACATAGCACTAACCTCATCATCAGCTTTGAGTATTTCTCAAATAATGCTTTAATTCATGTAGAATAAGAATATTGAAATTTATCAACTAGTAGAAATAGGGTGCGATGGAACAGTCGTTAATGCTGGCTATAAAATCGGCGTGACTCGCCTATCAGGGGAAGCCATTGGGAAACCCTTGCACTGGTTTATCTGCCACATATATCTGTCACGCGTTACACGCAAATGAGTTGCCACTCCGACATTTAGTGCAGCATTTGGATGGTGGAACGAGTGGCCCTAATGCATTTTCTGGTCCTACTGGGAAAGCATCATGAAATTGTAAAAACCTCCCAGTTGTGAGATTTGTAGACATTTCGAGCGAATTTCCGAAAATCGACATAAAGGATCTTAGTACACACTAGCGATAGCTTTGGGATATTTGTCAAGCTGTCACAAATAGAAACTGCTCATCAAGTTTGTCACAAAAGCACCCTGGGAAAAGGTCTCATGCACGTTGGCTAACAACTGCAAATCGAATAAAGCGTTTATACATTAGCTCGTCAGAGCCATCAAACCGACTTCAAACTCTGGAAGAGTTCATCATGAAAGTGTACCCACCTATGTGGTTTACAGTAAAATTAAATCCATATTGCACATATGGTCCACGAAATTTGGAAGGCAATAAACGTCTCACGCTATCTTAAAAACGATTGAAAGACTGTTGTCGATCCCATTATCCAGAGAAATGGCAATTTTGGCCACCCGGAACGAAGTAATAATCTTGTCAATGGTCACAAACGACAGGCAGTTCATTCGAGAACTTGGACTGCGTACGATTTTCCGAGCAACAAAGAAAAAAAAGAAAGGAATCAGACACTACAACATTTCGTCATTCAACTTCGAGGCAGTTTCATATATAGACCTTACTGATTGCAGAAATGTAATTTGATGGAACCCCCAAAAACACCTCACTTGAAAGAAGATGATTTGAGAAATTTGATTTCCAGTGGATAGTCTGTAGCTCAACACCTTGGAGGCCTAAAATTTCCTTGCCACACCCAAATTGTTGAACGTTTCGTGAAACTAGTAACAGAGGTTTCTGCGGCTGTATGTGGAGAAAATAAGTGTGATGGTTTAGTTAGAACCCGAACAGAGTCGAGAAAAGCTATGCTATCATTTGGAACCAAACGCGAGTACCGAGTAAAACTGGAATAGCTGCATGAGCAAAGGAGTTATGTGCCGATACGGTTGGGTGGATAAGTGGGCACGGGTGGAATTCGCAATGCAGTCACCTCCCCATGGTGAGTTCTGGGTTTCTTCTGAATTTATTTCAGAAAAAGCGAAAAGCTGCATACAAAACAATGGAAATGCACATTTTTAGCTGTATGGTAAAAATCTGCTAAAAATCAAGGCCGAAATGGAGACGGAAGATATTTTTTGTTTTTCCCAAATCTTTGCATACGTGACCTACCCACCAGTACCCAACATTTGCGCACTAGGGCAAAAAACAAAATCGAAAACTTTTTTTAACGCTGCACCCTAGTGCATGTTTTTTTAAATCGATGTTGGCGCGGGGCCGTAACTGCATTTATCTTTCGTTTTTGGATTAGAATTCCGGAATATCGCGGTTGTCGCGGTATATATATATATATATGTATGTATAATTAAATATATATATATATATATATATATATATATATATATATATATATATATACAGTGGACGCTCGTTAATTCGAACTCAAAGGTTCTCAGAGAAAAGGTTCGAAAAGGTTCGAATCCAAAGTTCGAGTTATCCGATGTTAAGAGAAAATATATAACTTTGAAAGTGTATCACTGAAGAAGAAAAATCTCCTAGTATGTATAAGCCCAGAAAACATATTATACTATGTTATCTAAAATTAAACATATTAAAAAGCAATACATATTTACCGTAATCATAAAATGAAGCCGAAGATATGCAGCAGAAAGTAAACTTTAATTAAAAATATGAATTACACTTTTGGGAAAACTGTAAAATGGATGTTTGGTTTTGTTTATGATGTTTACATTGTTCAGCTTCTGGATTAAAGTAAACATTTCAATTCATTTTCAGAGGAAGGTTCCATCTGAATAAATGTTTTCAGAGTTTTATTAGAGTCCATTATGACTTGATCATTAGGACTCTGCATTCTCATCCGATTTCGATAACGTCTCTTCTATTTCATCTTCTCGGATAGTTTTTATTATGTCATCATCGCTCAGTTTTCCACAGACTTCCACGTCTTCATCTACCCTTACATATTCAGAAAAAGTAACGTTATCACCGTTCAATTTTTTGAATTCAGATCTTCTTTTTCAAATCTGTATCAATATCGCCACATTCTTCGATATGATTGTTCTCTTCGGCGTGCATGAATTTAGCATGACGAAAGCAATTACTAATTGTGCTTTCTTTAACATCATCGCATGCGGCGTATAGATCATTTATAGCTGCTGTCAGCATAGTAATGTCATAATTTTCACCACAATCTAAACAAAAATACAATGCCACCAACGTTTAGCGGAAATGCACCAACGTTTAGCGGAAATGCAATAGTCTAGGAATGCATGCATGTGCCGCATTACACAGAAGAAAAATAGAGAAGATTTTGACACACAAAATAATAAATACAGTGTGTATTTTCTCCTTAAACGAGGAAAAAGAAATTTAATTTGTCAAATTTTAGTTCGAATTAACCGAAGTGATAAAAACTTAGTTCGAATAAATGAGATATTTTTAACATTAATCCCAAAACAAGTTTTTTGGGGCCTTTCGAATGGTTCGAATTAAACGAAAGCTCGATTTAAGCAAGTTCGAATTAACGAGCGTTCATTGTGTAAATATATATACATATATCTTATATATATATTTCTTCTGTCCGTGTGTATGTAACTGAACTCCTCCTAAACGATTGGACTGATTTTTATGAAATTTTGTGTGTGCAATTTAGTTGATTCGAGAATGGTTTAGATTCACAATTTGATCCGATAAAATATGTTTTTATATTTTTAATTAATTAATAAAAAACCAACAATTTATAAGGGGGTGCGTCCGGTAAATGGAAGCTGTTACAGTTTGTGAAATCACCCCTCTAGATAATGGCGTCCACGTTAGGTTTAGTTAGCAAACAGCGAGCGAAAAAATAAAAATAAATAAAATCAAAAAATTTCAAGTCATATATTAAACCAGAATAATAAATGAAAATAATAATCTTTCAAGTCAGATTTTATACTCTAAAATGGATCAGATCCAACGGCATATTGATACTCTCGACACGCGATGGAAAATTCGAATCAACCACGTTAAGTGACACGAGATCTTTTTTAATCGCTACTGCAATCCTCCTCGCGTATATCTTTGTGTCTATTGAAGAGCTAAAGACTAAGCTTCTATCCTGCTAACTTATTTCTGACTAAAAACTCCTCTGACATGTATAATCACCAGCCCACAACAACTTTCCAATAGCGAATATGTTTCACTTTACCCACTAGAACACCGTGTCATCGTGGTACATTCGGAAAGTCGCCAATTTGGAAAGTACCATGCTCTCGACCCGGGTTCGAATCTAGAGTTGTGCAAATTTTGCTAGACCTGTTATTTCAGCTTTTTTTTAAAGGCTTTTTTATTTCAGCTTTTTTTTATTATTTTTAAAATTATTTAATTATTATTTTATTTTATTTTATTTTATTATTTTTTTATTTTAATTTTTTAAAATTATTATTTTTAAAATTATTATTTTTATTTATTTTTATTTTTTTCAACTTTTTTATGATGAAATACCGAATATAGCTGAAATCTGAGGAGTTATTATACATTTATACATTTTTAATTGGGTTTTCATCTTTTTAATATGTATAACATTTCGTATGCTTTTTTTTCAATGTTATTTATACTGTGTTAATTTTTAAATTGGTTTTGGTTAACAAACATTCTTAAAATCCCGGGCATCGCCGGGTACTTCAGCTAGAATTACAACGTTTGAACAGGACAACGTCTGCCGGGTCCGCTAGTATATATATATATATACACTGCTGGCCACTGTAAATGCAACACCCTGAAGGAAACATGCAAATAACATGAAATTTACAACATGCATTAGCGGAGGTGTGATATGCAAATGATTAGAATTTCAGCGCAGACGCACATCACGCGCGCCTGTGGCGTCACTTCAAAGCGCTATTTAAGGCTTGGAGATTTCGACGATTTCAAGTTCGGCAATTGAGTTTTTCTTGTTGTTTTTTAAAAAAAAACGATCAATTATGCCTCGTCGAAAACAGCGATCATCTTTTGATCAAGTATCCGAGTTCGACAGAGGAAGGATACTGGCCTACCCAGATTATGGATTATCTTTCAGGGAATTCGGTAGTCGTGTTGGACGAAACCAACAACTGTAATGCGGATATGTGATCGTTGGATGCAGGATGGTACGACGGACCAGCGTGTTCGATCGCATCCACCTCAACGCACCACTTCACGTGATGACAGGCAAATTGTGCGCACGGCAGTGACGGATCGCTCAGTCACATCACGAACCATAGCACAGCACATGCAGTCTGTAACGCATCATCCAGTGTCTGCGCGTACCATTCGACGCCGTTTACAGCTGAGTGGTCTGTCTGAAAGACGTCCATTGCTTTGTCTACCCTTGACGCAGAACCACAGACGTCTCCGCCGCCAATGGTGCGATGACAGAAGGATGTGGACGGCAGAATGGAATGAAATTGTCTTTACTGACGAGTCACGCTTCTGTCTGCAACACCACGATGATCGCATTCGAGTCTGGAGACACCGTGAAGAGAGGATGCTGAACAGCTGCGTTATGCACCTCCACACTGGTCCTGCACCGGGTATTATGGTATGGGGCGGTATTGGATATCACTCTGGCACACCTCTAGTACGCATTGTCGGTACTTTAAACAGCCAGCGCTACATCTCCGAGGTGTTGGAGCCAGTTATCCTTCCTTACCTTCAGGGCTTGCCCACAGCCATATTTCAACAGGATAATGCACGACCACACGTGGCACGCATTGTCCAACGGTTCTTCGTCAATCGCCGGATTGAATTACTTCCCTGGCCGCCTCGCTCTCCGGATCTTTCGCCGATAGATAGCATGTGGTCCGTGGTTGCTCTACGATTGACCACGATTCCATCCCCAGCTGCCACAGCAAATCAACTTTGGCAGCGTGGGGAAGCTGCTTGGTCTGCTGTACCCCAAGAACTCATTCAAAGTCTCTTTGAATCAATGCCGAGGCGTGTGGCAGCGGTGATCTCCAACAATGGCGGCTATTCTGGCTACTGATTTTGGCAGGAACCCCACTTCACAGAAGTCTATAAATTTAATCATTTGATACTCGGTCAACATCTTATCTACAAAATAAATTTTGTTGTGATATCTCTTGTCTTTCTTGGTGTTGCAGGTTTGGGTGGCCAGCAGTGTATATATATATATTACCTGGGATGATATATAGATATATTATTTTTCATGCATTCCATCAAAACAATATTGGGCTGCAGCCCCCGCTCTTCATGTTCATCTGGCCAGACAGAATGCGCTTAGCGCGTTTCTACTGAAATGATATACAAACAATAAGAAAGAAAGAAACTTTGAGACTGCCGACCTTCTTTTGATTATACATCTGATTTTATTGAGAATTAATAACACAGTGTTGCGTGATTAGCACGTTTGGATTGAATAGTTTACTGTTTAAGGTGACTGCCTACGTTGAAAATGCCATTTTTTGACTATTTTGATCAATTTAATTTTTTGCAAGAATCTTGTAATTCAATCTTTTCTCTTTTCAAAACAGTTTTGATTTTTATTCTACGTCAATTAGAAGCAGAGTTATAGCTATTTTAAAAAACATCGTCTAATACAAAATTTAAGTGACAAACACCTTTAAATGCGTCCATTTTTTGACCATTTTGGTCATTTTTATTTTTTGCAAGAATCTTGTAATTCAATCTTTTCTCTTTTCAAAAACCGCTTAGATTTCCATTCTACATCAATTAGAAGCAGAGTTATAGCTAATTTAAAAAACATCGTCTAATACAAAATTGAAGTGACAAACAACTTTAAAGGCGTTATTCTCAGAATTATGTTTTTTAGCACAAATCTCTACCGTTATCATGATATTTCAGATAATAAAGCATATAATTAGATAAAATTTTCAGGAAATGTTTAGATGCTATTGTTAATGAAATGACTTACAATAATTGATGTATTATTAATAATTTTTTGTTTGGGGCTGTTTTATAAGGAAAGGAATGAAGAATTGGGGAAAATTTTCATATTGGAACATAAAATTGTCTGTATTATTTTTGCATTTTAAAATTTCTCTTAGATCGTAGGTCATTTGAAGATACCTGTTATATGTATCATGTGTGAGAAGGAAATTAAAATAGTAGCATTATAATTTTGCTCAGAGTGATAAGCGTTTAGCTAAATTTCATTAAAAATTACTTCAAATTGACCAATTTATAAAAAAGTATGGTGTTTACAGGAAAGTTTTATTTTTTATTTTTAAATGCTGTTTTACCATATGAGACCAAAAAATCCTTAATAAAACAATTTTTTTTAAAAATTGGCTCCGAACGTAGGCAGTCACCTGTATTTGTTAGATACTGTTTAGTTAGATTTAATTATATTTGTTTCATCCACTGTTTAATTAGAAATAAGTTTTATAATTTACACTTGCCTTTATTTTTTATTTTTCCCTTAAAAACGCAGTTTTTTAAATATGACCCAAGAAACGCACATTTTTCCACATCACCCAAAAGGTAAACTGCAAGATGCGTTATTCCCTTCATTTAATCAAATTAAGGCGGGATTCCGCATGAAGCCTAGGCTCAAAGTTTCTTACTTTCTTATTGTTTGCATATCATTTGAGTAGAAACTCGCTAAGCACAATCTGTCTGGCCAGATGAAAATGAAGAGCTTGGGGTACAGCCCAGTATTTTTTTGATGGAATGCCTGAAAAATTTTATATCTATATATCTGCCCGGGAAATCATTCTTTAAAAATAATTTCAATAACTCTTTTATGCCTTAATATAACTAATGGACAAATAGTTCGGAATAAAAGTTATGTGTCGTTATTTTCTCTATTTAAAGAGCTTCACTTCCCACTGCTTAAAAGACCCCAAAACTCTAAAAGATTTACCTTATATGATTTCACGGAATAAGTAATTCAAATACATACCGTATTTTAACTCTGTTTTGCGAACTCAGAGGAGAAACCTGTAGAACTCCTAAACTTCTTCCATTTTATGATCCTGAAACAATTAATATATTTAGATCAACAAAAGACTTCCAAAAACTGGCCATGGGACAAACGTAATTTTCTATTTTTTCTTCCTTTTTATTCCAAATTTTATTAAATTCTATTAGTTTGAACGCCATTGTCAAAAATTGTCTAAAACAGCGGATCTTAATCTTTTTAAAGACCCACGACTCCACTAAACGTAAGAAAAATAAAATAAACACTTCGTCCTTCCCCTCCCCGCGGTCACCACCAAACCAACACTCAAACCACCCCCAGATCACCCCTCAGATTAAACCTCTTTCCCCCACGTATCGAATTTTACTGGTTGTGGTAAAGGGCCTGTATCCACATTTAAAAGGTGCGTTTGGGGCACAAAAATCATTAAAAGAATAATTTTAAAAAGCTAATTGAGCCCCAAATTTCGTTTTTGCTGCGTTAAGTTTCTCGGGTCCTAAACATTAACTGTACTGAATTTAGTCCCGGTGGGTGAAACAGTCTATGATTCTATAGCGGACAAACAAACATACGAGTTCTTTTATATATATATATATATACAGTGCTAGACTTCTAGAAATAGAGGTGGTTTAACGGTAACCTTCCGGCGGGTGTGGGGGGTATTCCGGATTATTGGCCTGAAAAAAAAAATCGTTCATTGTACAAAAACTTGAACATTTATTTAATTCCAAATTTTATTTTGCAGGACAAGTACAAAAAAAAGTTGATGAATTTAAATACCTTGGCACTATAATAAATAACAAAAATTATCTAAGAACAAATATTGATAACAAAAGAAAATGGCTAATAAATGCTTCTTTGGGCTGAGAAGACAATTGAGATCTAATCTCGCAAATCAAATTAAGAGTTTATAAGACACTTATACTACCTGTCTTGCTTTACGCAAGTGAAACATGGACCTTGAGCATAGACACGCAGCGCTCACTATACATGTTTGAGAGAAAAATTATCAGGGCTATCTTTCGCCCAGTGCAGGAAGAAGGACGTTGGAGAATCAGATATAAATTTGAACTGTGTAGGCTTTATAGGCAATCATAAATAACACAAGTCTTTCGTAGTAATAGATTAAGATGGCTTGGCCCTGTTTGGAAAGCTCGGAAGGTAATCCCTCTACGATCTTGACATTTAAAAACCCTGAGGAATCCCGAGCTAGAGGCCCGAGCACAGTTTTATGATTGTTTAAGTTTTGTGCCCATCCTAAAAGATTGTCCAAAACTTCAACATGTTTTCATCATGCTTCTTGTCTCTTGACCTCTCCTTACTCTTGAATGCTAATGCTGAATGGTGTCCAGACACAAGGCAAGAGACAACATATTTAGTTGTGTTAAAGAGGTGAAGAGGAGGTCCATTGATCTTTACAACAACAGGCCAGAAACTGTTGCAATATTCAGTGATGATCTCAATGGTCTGATAATGAAGTTCATCTGTGAGAAACTTCTTTCCCATTCTCTCGACGATATGGCTATCGAATTGATTGACTGTTTCAACGGGTTGATACTTTCCGGGTACACTCTGGAGTGGAGATACTCTCGGAATCCTGTAATTATTTCCAATTCATTCAGTTTGAACTTGGAGGCAAGTTTCCGTATTTCATTTTTCCCAAACGTTATTGGGATATTTTGTGGCCAGTTTTTCTCATCCATTGCTTTGATGGTTTCAGCAAGCTCAAATTCTTTTTAACTGAGCAGTCTTGTTTCAATACACCTTTTTAGTGCCTCGTACAATTTTTCGGAGTTCAAAGACTGGTTGTTTTTCCTATCTTCTAGTTCGTGGTGAGGATCTCCGAAAAAAGACAAGTTGTTTACTATTTCTTGAGCAATCGATGAGTAAAATCCTGGAACTGATTTTCTTTCCTCGAACAAAGAAGCTGTAATTTTAACTTTTGTTATCATAGCTTAGATCAACGTTGTGATGTTGGAAAGCTTTACTTAAGTCTGAGAGCTCTTGCAATGCATCAGCCATCAAGCCCAGGTGTAAAATTAAATTAGTTTCAGTAATCTTTTTGCGGAGGTGGTCAAAACTACTTTTTTCTTTGCTGTATATGGTTGGGACATTTGAAGCTTCTTTGAAGTGATGAACTAGTGCTTCAAAAGGCCTCCAAACGGATGACACAGATTTGAAACTAGACGCAATGCAACGTGTGCTCAAAATTCTTCCGATTTTTAAAACTTCTGTCTCTAGTAAACTTGCAGAGGTTCGCAGTTCCCTGCTGTTCTTTGGTATGATACACAACATACAGTTTGCCGATGAAGTATTTAAATCTATCAACTCATGAAACTAACTGAACTACATCAGACACTGAAATCTCAAGTCTGTTGTTAGAACAGTAGCAAACAATAACAGCAGGGAATTTTACACAAATAATACACCAACACCTTTTTTTTTACCAATCATAGTAGCAGCGGCGTCAATTGTTAAGCTTGTTAAGTTTTTACTTAAAAAACGTGTCAGTTATTCCATTAGAGTGAAGACAGTTAATCAAAGAGTCAAATACCACCTTAGTAAAACCATCAAGTTCTACTATATCTAAAAAGACGTTGGTAGAACCACACATATCAGTTTTAAGCAAAGAATAACGAATGTAAAAAATCAAACTTGATTTGTTACTAAGGGAAGTTGACTCATCAATTTTCATGTCAATTTTCGTGTCATTCTTCATTATTTTATTAACAATGTTTCTTCATTTCTTTACTTATGTGCAAAGCAATGTTAGTACAGACTTTGGATGAATGTAAAATGCGACCCATGTCAACCCCACTAAGTTCTTGCAAATCAATTTCTGTTTCAAAATTTTGAAAAGACTGATTTTCTTAAACAATCTTATATGCAGTACGAAATATATTTTCAGTAGCTTGTTTTTCGTGAGCACGCTGCTTCAAAACAACTTTCTCCAATACTTCATTTTTACCTTCACATAAAATTTTGATAGATTCTCTATGCCCCGCACTTTCTTTGTGTTCATACATTTTTTTCCTTAAGGAAGTTTGCTTATTTTCTTTAGTGTCGCCGTAGCTACATATCTCATCACTTGCCCACGCTTTTGAAATTTTCATACTGTTTTCTTATAGACAGATAAAACCCCAACCTTTTCACAAGAACTGCATCTACGTTCCAATTTTAACAAACAACCAGTCATATTTTTGGCAAAAAACTCGTTTTTTTTTGCGAGTTAGTCTCAGTAATCTGGCAAGACATTGTCGCACTCAACAGGTGTATATTTTTCTTTTAGGTATTCTACATTACAGTCAAGCTTTTCAGAAGCCATTGATTCGCTTGCAGTGTTAGAGGACGGTTGCGAACTTAGGCTTTTCAATTCGCCCGTCATCGTCATTAACCACTTTGTCATCACCGGTATCGTCACAACTAATGCTGTGCTTGAGTCTTTTAATGCCACCCGAAAGTGAGAAAATATCGGTTAGTTTTTGCTCATTTCACTTCACAATCTATCGCACTCACACAGACTTGACACTGCTCAACGCAAACTAACCTCAACGACACAACATGAAGAAAGGTATCTGCCCGGGGAGTTCGATTCTCGAAATGAGGGTTCGGGCCTAATCAATACCTCATTTGCAACCCGCGAAAGTCAGTGCAGTCCGCAAAAATGAGTCAGGACACCCGTCAGCCGGCCCAATGTCATTCCACAATACCACCCGCTTCAGTGAAATAGTCGCAGTTCGTTGTACTCAATAGTAACGCTCAACAAACTACCCTAACCTCACATCATAATCGATCGTTACGAGCTACGAAATGGTTTTTTACATGAAGTGTAAAGAGTAGTAGGTCAGGCTCACTCACTAACAACAGAGTAAGTTCTAATTAAATAAATGTTTTAACCATCCTAATTTTTTTTTCTAAAGAGAGGTATCGGATAACCGTTCCGGCGCGTTCCGCCTCGAATCTAGCCCTGTATATAAGTATATATATATATATATACCATTAAACATTGCGTATGCTTAAACAATTCTCTATATCTAAAGTCAAGTATACTAACAAAATACCATATTGTAGGATTAATTTTTATCATATCCGAAAGGTATGATGTTATTTGGGACTCAAAACAACTACAAAAATGTATGTATATGAGTCTGAACCGTCATTTCTTTTGTTGTTGGATCATTCTGGTCAGCGAACTCTATTTATAAGCCTATATGGGCTACTTTATATAGTAAAAATTCCTTATATATATATAAGATTAATAATAAATAATATTATTTTACTCTTTGTAATTATAAGAACAATAATTTATTTAGGTTTATTTGTCCTATAACGCAGTCTCCATAGTAAGTCTGCTTCTGTGTTTCCATTAGATCCATATTTGCAAGGTTTGTGACGTCAGTCTTCTTGCGGTTTCCTACTCTTAACTTCCACTTTGTCAAGCGCCAGGCTTGGTGTTCATTGATTAATCAAGTTTTTATTGAATTGTTCTGTTTCATATGGATTGTACGGAGTCTAAGTATTTTTATTGACTAGATCATACTTATCAGAAACAATCGATTGGTTTTTAGACAGTATCGGCACCGCTGATGAAGAGATGCTGTCTAAAACTTATATAATACTTACCTTTTCATGTTTTTAGATCCTGGTTGCAAGCAGATTTAGAGCTTATACTGGTTTTCACTTTCAACTTTGTCTTATATTTATATATATATATATATATATATTCATCACTAAACATTGCTCACACTTAATCTATTCTGTATATGTCAATTTACAGATATAATAAAAGCAGTATACCTTATTAATGGTATTGTTTTTATTATGCGAATTTGATGCTGCCGACTGGTATCACTTTATGTGAAATACGCCTCTAAACATACTTATCAAGCTTATGAAGCTCGGAATTCCATAAATAGTTTTGACTATAAAAAAATTTTCCGAACGAAATGAAAGTGGGAATTCAAATGGAAACCATATAAGAATGAGATATTTAGAAAACGGTTATTTTTTTGCTTTTTGCAACTGAAAATTTAAAAAATGCATGCATATGTGTTTTATTTTGCTGTTTTGGTAAGTCTGGCTAGCGAACTCTATTTACAAGACAGTAAATTTCCAACCACTGTGCTAAAATATTTAAATCTCCTTATGTGGTCTTTTTGACTTGTTACTGCTGGGGGAGGGGGGGGGTCTGCTTCGAAGCATGCTCCATTTTTCTATTCATCTCTAAACAAAGACGTTTTAAAAGAGGATTATGCTTATGTCTGATAACGAGGAGAATACATTTATCTAAATTCTTCTTTTAAAGACAGTGATAACGTATTCACTACTGTCTATGAACAGAAGCAGAACGAATCGATTCCATAAATGTAGAAGATGTTGAAAAACTGTCCGTTGTTATGCTAAACAGAAAAGTCCTCAACAGTCGGAACTATCACTTTTAAACAAAGCCCTAAATGGCATTTGAAGATTTATTTTCAATTGTGCAGGAATTGAATGGATCTGTAGAGTGAAATTACACAGAAAAATAAAGCTTCTAGATTTGTAAAGATTTTAGAACCAAGCGACACAAATCTCACATTTCTACGTCAGTTGCATTTCCAAATACAGCATAATTATGCCGTATAGTCTACATGTACATTTCTGTACATCTGTACCTCAAGTCTAGGATTTCTCGAAATGGATTTTTTATTATTTACCATTCTAAAACGTTAAGTCTAAATTCTTTGCGATATGTCGTGGGAGAAAATGCACAGTTTCATTGTTCTATTTTCATATAATTGTCCCCAATTTTTTTTTCTTATTTGCAGAACTCTTCTAAAAGAATTTCATTCAGTTAAAATTACTTTGAAAGTATGGTTTATGTCCAGTAACGTATTGTAAATTTCACTCCCCAAAAAATGTTGATTATAGAGACAAATTATTTTGATACCTTTTCATAGTTCCAGAGAGAGATAAAATAGCGGTTCTGAAAATAATAAAATAAACTGAATGTACTTTAATTTTTGAATTAAAATTTTTCAAAATAAATTTAAAATTATTCAAGTGTTTTTAAATCTACAGTGTTCTTTGAACAAGATAGATAAGAGAGAAAGAAAACGTCATTGGATTGCATGTACATAAACAAAAAACTTTAATGCTGGTGTCCCAGACCCCATCCGTACGGTCACGCCATCATTCTGCAAATATACTGTATTTGCTTTTGTCACTGTGTTCGTCTTCATAATAAAGCGTAACTGAAATCTTTGAAAATAAATATGCGACATTTCCTCTGTTTCTGAGTCGTATGCTTGACCAAGGGTGGAGAGGATGGGCACTAGTTAATCTGCTAAAAATCTCCGATTCCATAAAGCTGCTGTGTACTAACCCTATTGGATTCGCTCACCTCAATAATAACGTATGGAGAAAATGTGTCTAATATTGACAAATACATAAATACTGATAATACAATAAAAATGGTATTTTCAGATAGTTTCAACTCTTCTGCACCTTGCAACAGGGTTCGTTTGTAGGAATTTTGTCCACCAAAGAACTTGATGAGGGTCTGAAACACACTGTACCAATTTTTTTTAACAAATAATTGAAATTTAAAAATATCATTTGCATTTTCTTTAAACGAAAAACGACCCAGTGTTTAAAATTTCTTTCTCTATTACGTAGTACAATTTTTAAAAACTTTAAATCCAAGTTCGAAATCTTTAGACCCATTTTCTTCATGGGTTAACATTGATTTGAGCGAAACCAATAGGGTTTGTACACAGCAGCCTTAATTCATGTAGACATCTATATATTTAAGTTGCTAAGCCGACTTTTTGGGCAGTCCGTGAGAGAAAACTACTGCATCAATTTACTTCATTTTGGTCTTAAACGAAAGATTGTAATCTGTAGATTTGTCAAATTTGGTTTTGTAACCGCAATTTCGATTAATAAGCGATAATTTACAGTTAAAAATTCATTTCTGCGCATGCTCAGTGACATGTTTAAATCTGTCTTTAGAAACTCACTGTTTCCTGCGCATGCTCAGTGACAAGATTTAATGAAATAAACTTTCATTCCGAGGAGTCTCTCTAGATCTGTCTCTGCCATTTTATTTTTATGAATAATTATGTTTGTGAAATATAAGATTAAACCGTTGGAAATTGCTTTTTCACGCTGTTTAGTTAGCGATAATTTACAGTTAAAAAAATTGCTTTCTGCGCATGTTCGGAGACCATTTTTAAGTCTGGCATTAGATACTCCTAAGCACGAGGCCGCTTAAAACATATTAATTCGTTTCTGCGCATTATTATGATTTTCAACATTTGGCAATGATGTTGTTGAGTATAATTTGTGCATTAGTACATGTATTTTACTATCTAGCCGTCATGTTTTGACGGGTACCAACTAGTATGTATTAAAGTTGTAAAGTATAAAGACGTTATTACAGTTACAATATAATTTTCAACTGTAAAGACATAGGTCGTATACTCTGACTTCCAAAGCATACAATTGTGGATAATTTTTTGCTCGAAATATTCTATGACAGATAATAAACATATTTTCTCAAGACTGGATGGGTTGTAGCTATATTGGACTTTATAGCTCAAGACAACGTTACCTATGGGGAAAAAATGCCCAATTAATGTCGACTTGGATTTTAAGATTTTCATTGAGTGTCGACTTGGATTTTAATATTTCTATGAGTGTTGACTTGAATTTAAGATATTTATAAAATTCTACCCTGTAATAAAGAAAAAAAAATTGTATTCTTCTGTCTTATTCCTTTAGAAAATTTGATACAAAACGCACTTTATTTACCATTTAAAACACGGCATGCATATTCCCCGAACAATTGAAATCCCGTATTAAAACGTCCTTTAACTGACTTTCAACATTTGAATTATGCCTTATAAAGGAAATGACAAAACAACTTTTTCAACGAATTATGTACCGTATTTTTGGCCCATAAGACGCACCTCAAATTAATGGAGGAGTTCTAGAAAAGATTAATTTGTATTTCTTACGTAGAATAAAGGTACTTTCAATTTATTAGATATTAAAGATAAACATATGTATATATGTAATAATACAATGAACAATATATATATAGTGATATATATATATGTGTGTATATAAAATACATATAATATATAATATAAAATATCATTTTATTGTAATATACTTTAGAACTATACACGCAGCCCAATTTTAAGTCGATTTTTTTATGCCAAAAGATGCGTCTTGTAGTTCGAAAAATACGGTTATTTGAATATTAGCGCTAACATTATGAAAAAAAATCCTTTGTAAACTTTTTTTACCCACTTATTGCTTATTTCCATGGTAACGAAAAGATAAAGAAGATCATTTTCTAAAAAAATCCAGCAAACGGAAACAAAAATATTCTAATATCACATTAAAACATTTATTTACAGATTTATGTACAAGAATTCAAAAGAAAAACAGGTGTAGTTTACAAGGGTATTCCCAAATTCAAATACAGTTCACTCACAAATGTCTTCCACTTTTCGAAAAAGTCTGGTGGAAGTGGAACTTTATTCCACAGCTGCTGCAGACGTCGTAAAATCGTTTCAAGTCTATAAAACGCAGTCTTCCAGCTTCCACATCTCGCTATGACGGTGCGCTTGCAGACGCCTCTAAAATTACAGTTGCAGTCGACCCTGTCTAGGTTCGACAGGACGAATTCTGCTGATTCTTCCAGGACGTTGATTTTCAAGCGAGGCATGTGCGGACAAAACCTGCTGCATTCTGCATCCAGACGGGAGGCTATGTGCTGAAGAGTGACCAATACCATGTTTTCGAGATATGCCATGATGAAGGATCCCTAAGATTATGAAAGGTATAAAAGAAAAACATACGTTTTAGTAAAAGTGTAGATCATTATGGATTTAGTGAACAGAATAATGTATAAGATCTATTAGAGCAGACGGTCACAAACACAAACAAACACACAGACACACACATACACACATATATATATATATATATATACATGCACTAGCTGAATGCCCTTGCTTCGCTACGGAGTAAATTCAAATTAAATACAACGGTCAATGTGTACAGTTAATGCAGGAAAAAACAAAAATATATTTCTAATAAATACAATGGTCAATATGCAGTTAATGACATATATATATATATATATATTATATATATATATATAAATATATATATTATAATATATATATATATATTATATATCTATATATATAGCATTAAGTTGCTAAGCCGACTTTTTGGGCAGTCCGTAAGAGAAAACAACTGCATCAATTTACAGTACTTCCTTTTGGTTTTAAACTAAAGACTGTATTGTCAAATTTGGTTTTTGTAACTGCAATTTCTATTAATGAGTGATAATTTATAATTAAAAATTTATTTCTGCGCGTGCTCAGTGTCATGTTTAAATCTGTCTTTAGAAACTCACTGTTTCTGTGCATGCTCAGTGACATGTTTTAATGATAATTACGTTTATTTCGAGGAGAATCTAGATTTCTCTCTGCCATTTTTATATTATGATATTTATGTTTGCGAAATATAAGATTGAACCTGATGGAAATTGCTTAATTAGCGATAATTTATAATTTAAAAAAAAATTGCTTTCTGCGCATGCTCAGTGATATTTTTAAATCGTCTTTAGGTAATAAGCGCGAGGATGCTTAAGCACATTAATTTTTTATTCGCATTTTTATGATTTTCTACATTTGGAAAATGATGTGTTGAGTGTAATCTGTGTATCAGTACATTTGTTTTACTATCTAGCCGTCCATATATATATATTCATTTATAAGAAATACAACGGTCATGCAGGCAATTAATGCCAAGAAAAAAATAAAAACATACATATAAAAAGTCGTAACATCATATTTTTATAGACAAAATAACGTAGAATTAAATACTGAAAATTAATCTAATAGAACTCACTAAAGAATATAGTAAATTTAATACAGTACAGTTTGAGGTACATTTCTTTTACTGTATTTTAATAACTTTTTGCATAAGTACTGTATTTTAATAACTTTTTGCATAATTACTGTATTTAATAATTTTAATATTTTTTTAATAATTTTAATTGTCTGCCGCATTTCAAGGAAGAAAATAAATTGTCAATTTTATTTCCTGTTATGCACGTGATGCAAAATTAATTTAAAGTATCACAAAAAGAAATGAAACCACGTTATCAGCATTTAAAAAAAAATTGAATTCTAAAAATTATGTTTAAACATGCACAAATTGTGAAAAATTGGTGGTAAAGATTTAAAAAAGATATCATTTAAAAGGAATTTTATGATTTTCTCGTCATATAAATTTTCTAACCCTGAGATTATTATTTTAAATGCAATCTCTAAAGAATGTTACAAAATCAGCTAAAAGATTTAATTTTAAAAAATCTAATTATTTTGGGTGAACCAATACATATCATCTACAATTATAAGAATGGGGGGTGCCTGATATCGCTATATAAATCAGGATTAAACATTAAATATCTAAGAAACTGTATTATGCAATGATGTACCATTAGTTATTTTTCTTCAAACTGTATCAGTTTTCATTGATATCAGAACAATAATATTTTATCCTTCACCGTCACTGTGCAGATTCAGATATTTTGTGATTTGTACCGTCACAAAGTAACGGAAAAGTAATCAGAGGTACAGTGGAATCTCTATCCAGGGCCGCCGCGTAAGGGTGGAAAGGTTGTGATGAGCATAAAGGCGCCTGATCACAGGGGCACCATGCCAAAGAAAATACAATTATAAAAATTAAAATATTTAAAATATATCTTGCTTAATACATTTATTTCATAGTTACTTAGTAATTCTTATCCTAAATACCTAAGAAAGAAGAATATGAACCTTTAGCTTACGGGGCCCATTTTTCCGTTTCCCTCGTTAAAACGGGAAATTTCATACCCCTCCCCCTTGTAAGAGAGATCATTAAGGGGTTTATATATATATATTATATATATAATTAGATATATATATATATATTTAGCCGGAGCGTAAAACAAAGTTTTCGATTTCGTTTTTGCCCTAGTGCAGAAAAGTTGTGTACTAGTGGATAGGTCTTAAAAAATATCTTAAGCCTCCATTTCGAACGTGAATTTAGCAGATTTTTACCATATAGTTAAAAATGTGTATTTCCATTGTTATATATATAATATTAAAATATATAATAGCAATTACAATATATTTAGATATATAGATGATATAATAGTAATTAATAAAAGTAATAATCATATAGACTTAAATTTTTACCCTCCTTATCTGGAATTAATACAAAGTAGCCAAATTAATATTAATGTAAACTTTTTATACATAAAATAAAATTAAATTCTCATAGCAAATTTACTTTTGACTTATACGATAAAAGATCAGATTATAAATTTAATATTGTTAAATTTCAAAATTACCTAACCTGTTTACATATCTCTGTTTTAATAACATTATTGTAAATGAGCTTATACGTATAAATAGGTTTTGTACTAAAGACAATAGGAATAAGCATATCTCAGACTTGATAGCTGTGCTAACACGTAATTATTACCCTGATAGTCTTTCCAAGACATAATTGGTTGTTTTATATTTCATGAATAGTTTGTTATGTTGCAACTAATAAGTAAATGAAATAGCTATAGCTTGAGACAGAACCGGGGTTTCAGATCGGGCTGGAGCCATCATTGCAAGCGTTGTTTTGGAAGACTTGGAGATGATTACCGAAACAGACACTTTAAATGTAATTCATAGACATAAAGCAAGAAGAGAGAGGGGAAAAATTCGGACAGAATATCAGCAAGGAAATGAAAGACAGCTGAAACCACTGAAGTGAGTTTATTTTGACGAAAGGGAGGCCAAAACTCTAATGCAAGAGAGCGTAGGGGGAAAGATGTATAAAAAAAGTGCTGGAAGAGCATGTTAGAATGATTAAGGAACCTGGAAGCAAGTACTTTGACACATAGCACTAACCTCATCATCAGATTTGAGTATTTCTCAAATGATGCTGCAATTCATGGAGAATAAGAATATTGACATTATTCAACTAGTAGCTATGGGGTGCGATGGAACAGTCGTTAATACTGGCTATAAAATCGGCGTGCTTCACCTTTGTGGGGAAACAATTGGGAAACCCTTGCACTGGTTTATCTGCCGCGTATATCCGTCACGCATTACACGCAAATGAGTTTCCACTAAGACATTTAATGCAGCATTTGGATGTTGGAACGAGTGGCCCTAGTGCATTTTCTGGTCCTACTGGGAAAGTATTGGCAAACTGTAAAATCCTCCCAGTTGTGAGATTTGTAGACATTTCGAGGAAATTTCCGAAAATCGACATAAAGTATCTTAGCACACACAAGCGACAGCTTTGGGATATTTGTCAAGCTGTCACAAATAGAAACTGCTCATCAAGTTTGTCACAAAAGCACCCTGGGAAAATGTCTCATGCACGTTGGCTAACAACTGCAAATAGAATAAAGCGTTCATACATTAGATCGTCAGAGCCTTGAAACCAACGTCAAACTCCGGCAGAGTTCATCATGAAAGTGTACCCACCTATGTGGTTTACATTTAAATTAAATCCATATTGCACATATGGTCCACGAAATTTGGAAGACAATAAACATCTCACGCTATCTTAATAACGATTTAAAGACTGTGGTCGATCCCATTATCCAGAGAAATGGCTATTTCGGCCACCGGAAAGCAATAATCTTGTCAATGATCACAGACGACAGACCGTCCATTCGAAAACTTGGACTCCGTAGTACTTTACGAGCAAGAAAGGAAAAAATGGAAGGAATCAGACACTACAACATTGTCACTCAACTTCGGGCAGTTTCATATTTAGACCTTATTGATTGGCAGAAATGCAATTTTACGGAATGTAATTTGACCTCCAATTGACAGAAGAAATTTGAATTGAGAAATTTGATTTCCAGTGGAGAGTCTGTAGCTCAGCACCTGGGAAGCGTAAAATTTCCTTGCCACACCCAAAGTGTTGAACATTTTGTGAAACTAGTAACAGAGGTTTCTGCGGCTGTGCGTGGATAAAATAAGCGTGACGGTTTAGTTAGAACCCGAACAGAATCGAGAAAAGCTATGCCATCATTTGAAACCAAATGCAAATACACAGTAAAACCGGAATAACTGTGAGAGCAAAGGAGTTAAGTGCCGGTATGGTTGGGTAGATTTTCGGCACGGGTGGAACTCGCAATGCAGCCACCTCCCCGTGGTGAGTTCTGGTTTTTTTCTGAATTTTATTTCAGAAAAAGCGAAAAGCTGAATACAAAACAATGGATATACACATTTTTAACTGTATGGTAAAAATCTGCTAAAAATCACAGCAGAAATGGAGACAGAATATATTTTTTGTTTTTCCCAAAACTTTGCATACGTGACCTACCCACCAGTACCCAAATTTTCCGTACTAGGGAAAAAACAAAATCGAAAACTTTTTTTTTACGCTCCGCCCTAATATATATATATATATATATATATTAAAAATAGATAATATCAATTACAATATATTTAGATATATAGATGATATAGTAATTAAAAAAAGTAATAATCATATAGACATAAATTTTTACCCTCCTAATCTGGAATTAATACAAAGTAGCCAAATTAATATTAATGTAAACTTTTATATATAAAAATAAAATTAATTTCTCATAGCAAATTTACTTTTGACTTATACGATAAAAGATCAGATTATAAATCTAATATTGTTAAATTTCAAAATTACCTAACCTGTTTACATAATACTTTTTTTAATAACATTATTGTAAATGAGCTTGTACGTATAAATAGGTTTTGTTCTAAAGACAATAGGAATAAGCATATTTCAGACTTGATACCTTTGCTAACACGCAATTATTACCCTGATAGTCTTTCCAAGCACATAATTGGTTGTTTTAGATTTCATGAATAGTTTGTTATGTTGCAACTAATAAGTAAATGAACAAAATAAGTTTAATTAGTGTAAATAACTACTAAAAATAAAATAAATGTAAAATTAATGACTAAAGTAAAAATAAAATAATAATAAAACACTCTTAGTAATAATAATAAAAAGCTAATATATTGATGGTTAAATAGTCCTAAGCACAGTCTTTATAGTAAGACAGCTGTGTTTCCATTTGCTCCTTGGTTGCAAGTTTTTGACGTCAGTCATCTTGCGGTTACCTTTTCTTAACTTCCATTCTGTCTGGCGCCAGGCTAGGTGTTCTATGGTTTAGTGGATGTATATTCAATTCTACAGTTACTCATGGATTCTACGGTGTCTAAGTATGTTTATTGTATAGATCATACTTAACTGAAACAATCCTTTGGTTTTTAGGTAGTATCGACACCGCTGATGAAAATTTATTTTATGCGAATAAATTAAATATTGTCAAAAAAATTTTTGGTCCAATTGTTCCAATTTTTGGTACATTATGAGAGGGGCGCTCAGGTAGTTATGAGAATTAATTTTAATGCTATATCATTATATTTTCCTTACAAACTTTTAAAATAATTTCGAGAATAATAAAATTTTTGACTTATCTCAAATAAATATATATGGAAAACATATCCAAACAATCAGATTTTATTTCGCACACCGCAGTAATAAAAACAAAAATTACGTATTAAAAACCTCTTTCATAAAAAACCAGCATGAAAACAACGATAAGGGAGCAATGTTTCAAAAAGAAGTCAGTGTAAGATATTCTTTGAAACATGGGTGTACGCAAAAACCTACGTTGCATATCTAACACGAATAGAATGTCGAATGTCTGCTGCTGTTTTCTGGTTTTTATAACTGTTTGTGAACCAACTGTAACTGTTTGTGAACAAACTGTATATCGTCTACAGAACTTTTACCCTTTATTTAGATTTAAAGTAGGGAAGTGTCTCGCTGAAAGTCTTAAAGTGAGGGAGATGACCTCGCAGTGAACTTTGATTCGATAATGGCAGAATATTTACGTAGTATACAAACATCCAAAAAAAAAAACATTATTGCACATTATTTAGGTGATAGCATACAAAACGAAATAATCAGTATTATATCCAAAGCAATAAAACAAAACTTTTAGAAATGCTTCATGAATCAAAATATTTTCTATATTCTTGACACTAACCCGGATTTAAGTTATATCGAGCAACTTATCATTGTTTCAATTCGTTTTCCACAATAAAACTACAAATAGTGCAGAAATTCGCGAACATTTTTAGGATTCGAATCATTAGACAATATACTGGTCAAGGACTATTTGAATTTATAATAAATCATTTAAAATCATTAAATATTAATATTCGGATTTTCGTGGGCAAGCTTATGATAATGGTGCCAATATGCGAGGAAATCTTAACGGACTACAACAAAAGACTTTTTTTATGCCATCTGCTGCTCATTCACACAATTTGGTTATTAATGACTTAGCTCAGATTTCATTCGAGACGGTTAATTTATTTGGGCAATACAATGAATTATATAATTATTTCACAGCATCCGTGAAACGGTGGGCTGTATTAAAAAAAAAACATGTAACAAATTTACTTTAAAACCGCTCTCGAACTATATTGAAAAGTAGAGTGGAAGCCCTTAAACCTCTTAAAAATGACCTCGGAGAAATTGATCAGGCTCTTTTAGAAATTAAAGATGAACAAAATAAAGATATCGATTCTAGAGCTCAGGATGACAACTTGATTTCAAAAATTTTCTTTAAATTTATTTGTTCCATTCAAATTTGGTATATCTTAAGTTTTGTAAATGTTGTAAATAAAATAATACAGAATCCATCATTAAATTTACAAACAATTACAGAAAATCTTGAAATCCTTACAAACAATTTGATGAAAAGTCGCAAAAGCGATAAAAATTTTGAAAAGATTATTATTTCCGCGACGAAAATTATTATTTCCAGAAATTCGAAAAAGAACAAAACTGAGGATGTTTCAATACGAATCAGCGGATGAATTTGTGAATAATCCTAAACAAATATTTAAAATCCAATTTTTTTCATGTTATTAGATTTAGCAATAACATCAATCACAGAAAGATTTACAGTTAAAAAATCATAACGATGATTTTAAACTCATTCACGACATAAGCAAATTGAAAGAAAGGACTGATGAAGATTTAAGAAAACACTGCAAAAAATACACATCAAACTTACCGGTCTAAAAATTCCGATAATCGGGATATTGACGGTGTGTCCTTGCTTGTTGAAATAGAAAGTTTTAAATGTTTTGTAAAAAACAATATGTCTCCGCATGATGTATTAAAGTACATATATAAAATAATCTAACTAACACCTTTCCCATATAATTATAGTATTATTATTTACCAGATTCAGTAGCTTCAGGAGAAAGGAGTTTTTCAAAATTAAAATTATTAAAAATTATTTACGCTCCACAATGTCAGGTGAACGTCTAACGTATTTATTTTAATATCAATCGAAAATGATATCATGGATACTTTAGATTTTAAAGATTTAATTAAGAATTTTGAAGCGACTAAAGCAAGAAGAGTAATATTATTGATTTTTTAATCAGCAAAGTTATTCACCATTTTTAGTTATAATACATACCAAAGCTAACATGTAATTGATACATTTATAATGTGATCTAATTTATATCATCAATAATACAAATATAACATTATCTTTTGATTGTTTTTAATAATAAAGATTGATTATTTGCGTACAATTTTAAAAAAAACATATATTTTGTGTTTATCTTACTCTGATCTGTAGGGTGATTATATATGTATGTACTTTTTGAATTTTCTATAAATAAATAAATTAGCTATCTTACGTTTTATTTTAATTATGTTTAGAATTTTTTTTCTGTGGACGGGGAGGGGAAGTAAAGAGCGCCAAATACATGTTTTCACAAAAGCGCCTCATACGCACGCTTCGGCCCTGTGTATATCTATAGTTTTTCAAGGGACAAATTGCACTGAACGATAAATTCGGAAATATTAGTACAGTGGAACTCCATCTATCGTTTCCTATTTAACTGAACGATAAATGCGGGAACAAAACAAAGAAATATTATCATTGGGACCGAATGAAATAAACGACACATACGGGAAAACGATGATTTGGGGAATGATCGATCGAGGTTCTACTGTACTTATTTCTACAATTATAACTTTTTTTCTCAGCAAAATAAGCATTTTATCATACATCTTCATCTTTTACATTCTTAGTATTCATGTAAAATGTGTGTCTATACATTTGCAACAGGTAATACAGAGGCTGTTCGCACATTTTTTAGACGATTTTGGTAAGCGGTAATAAAAAATCGTTTGCTGCAAAAGAAATAATCGCAATTGTACTATGTTTTTAAAAGTCAAAATTATCGTCTGCGGCTTGAAAGTTTTGACTTTATTCAAAATGGCGTTTTTAACAAAGCAGTGGTTCGAAGGCTACATTTATGCTCTTTCCGAAGAGAAATATGCATACTCCGTTATCAAAAAACGATGTGAGTGTCATGGCTTGTGATATCTAAAGCGTCGATAGGTAATATCGTCAACAGAAAGTAAAAAAAACGTCAAATTGGAGCCTCAAGTGGGACAAAAATTCCAAACAAGTATCCAAGGAAAAAAAACGGACATCTTCGACTATGGCAAAGGTACGTTGTTTAATGTAAAAGAAAATCCCCCTAGTGATAGGACAGTTGCAAAATCATTAAAATGTTCAGTGTCCACTGTAAACAAAATGATAAACGTTGATTTAAATCTTTAGAAAGTGAAAAAACGCAATGTGCATCGTCTTCTTCCATATCATATCGCTGAACTCAGGACACGATGCAGAATATGAGAAATGCAGAATATGACACGATGCAGAATATGCTATATGAGAAACACTTATCCAAAGAAAAATGGAAAACAATTGTCGCAATAGATGAATCATGGGTGTATTTAAATGATTGAAACAAAAAAAGAGCCATTTATTATCATAAAAGGGGAGAAAAAAAATTTAAGTACGTGGTTCAAAGAATCGAAAGAAAGTTTTTCTAAGGGATTCATGATTGTTGCTGGTTTTCTTATAATGGCAAGTTAAAAATAACGAGAGTGGAAAAAATTACATCCAAATACTATCAGGAACATATTTATCGCCAATTTTTCTGAATGAAATACCATCGCTTTACCCACAGTGCCATCAATCTGTGAGACTCCATCAGGACAAAGCTAGCAGTCACACATCAAAATGCACTTTAAATTTCCTAAAAGAAATGGAACAAAAAACTGGTATCAAGGCCCTACCCTTCACTGATATCCCTACTAAATCTCCCGATGTATCACCTATGGATTTTTGTGCTTTCGGACTTTTAAAAATCTGCATTTTCCAAACGTCGTCCCAAAACCATTACAGGACTCTGGAAAGCTGTTCAGGAGGAATGGGAGAGAATACCTCTTCTGACACTTCAAAAAAGGCATTATTATCCTGGAAATTGCGGTGTCGAAAGATAGTTCAGAATAAGGGATGTCAAATAGAACATTTAAAACACAAGAATTTTATATAATTTAGTTTTGTGAATACAATATACATCGTCTAAAAATGTGTGAACAGCCTTTGTATATCTGAAATGTTTGCAACAGGTTTACTAACGAAAAATTGTTATTCGCAATAAAATTTTTAAAATATGGGAAATAGCAAAACATTATATAAACTTAAAATAAAAAATACTTACCTTATGACCAAACAGTGGAATAATATTTCGGCAAAGAGGTATTACACCTTTTCCAAATACGGTCTTATTTATAAAGCTAATCTAAAAATCTGCACATACACTAACCACACTGTTACTCGTGTCTGTCGTACAATACAACTGTGGGAACTAGTTATCGAATTAGCTTGCCACCTCTCAACAAACATCCAGTAGTTCTGCTATTGGCGGTTTAGCATAGAGCTTGGCCAATCAGGAGCCAACGTGACCCGCATATGTCCGTCTTTTGGGTGAATGGGTCGCTGGTGGTCAGACTCACTTTAAAAAATGATAAGAAATATCTCCCATTGTTACCAAACCTTTTATATATATATATATATATATATATATATATATATATATATATATATATATATATATATATATATATATATATATATATATATATATATATATATTTATTTATTTATATATATATATATGTATATAAATATATATAGAGAGAGAGAAATATATATATATACATACATACATATATATATATATATATATATATATATATATAGATAGATAGATAAAGCAGCCACAACTATGCTATAATTTGTAAAAATATTTTGCCATATGTTTAAAAAACAGTTAGAAAATAGTGATCTTTTTCAGCCATTAAAAGAAACTACTAATATTATTTTAAGAAAAATCATAGCTAAATATAAACTACTAGGTATTTCATCTAACATTTATCATTTTCCTTATATACTTAGTTCCAAAATTTCATAAACACCTATTGCTTTTAGAGCAGTAACCTGTGGTCATAATACTTATGCTACAAAAGCAAGTAAATTATTATTAAAATACCTTAAATTAATCTATAAAAATATAACATCTGGTGTTTGTGGTATATATGATAATAGCTATAGTCTAATTAGAAAACTACAAACATTAGATAACTGTAAATATATTATAACTTATGATTTAAAGATCTATCTAATAATATTGATATAATTGATTTAAATAGAATAATCATAATGTTAGTACAAAATAATATTCAATACTTAAACAACGAAATTAAACTAACTCGTTTCAATAGGCTCCTAGAATTAGTAAACTAAACATATTACATAGTTCAATAATAGTATATACTTACAGTCCAAAGGTGTAACCACAAGGTGGTAATGCTTCAAGTATGCTAGCTAATTTATACTTATATTATTTTGAAATTAATAATATAGAAAATAGCAATTACAATATTTTAGATATATAGATGATATAATAGTAATTAATAAAAGTAATAACCCTATAGACTTAAATTTTTACCCTCCCAATTTGGAACTAATTAAAAGTAGCCATGATAATATTAATGTAAACTTTCTATATATTAATATTAAAATTAAGTACTAACAATAAATTTACTTTTGACTTATACGACAAAAGATCTGACTATAATTTTAATATTGTTAAATTTCAAATTATCTAACCTGTTTACATAAATCTGTTTTTAATAACATTATTGTAAATCAGTTAGTTCGTATAAATAGGCTATGTTCTAAATACAATAGGATTAAGCTTATTATAGACTTGAAAGCTGTGCTAACTCGTAATAATTACCCAGTAAGTCTATCCAAAACATAATTTTTGTTTTTGTTTAAATGATAAGTTTGTTCAGTTGCATTAATAAGTAAACATAACAATAGGTTAAAATAAAAATAATAACTACTAAACACAAAAATAAAAAATCATAAGTAAAATAAAATAAAATAAAATTAACTCATAGTAGTAACAATAATAAAAACTAAATAAATAAAGGAATAATAGTCTTAAAATATGGTAACCTAAGTAAGTCTGTAACTGAGTATCCACTACCCTTCATTGGTTGCAAGTTTTATGACGTCAGTCATCTAGCGGTTACAAGTTCTTAACTTCCACTCTGACTAGCGCCAGGCTTGGTGTTCTTTGGTTAAGTACTTTTATTCAAACTTAATTAATTTATTATTCAATTCTTCTGTTTAATAATGGATTGTACGGTGTCTGAGTGTGTTTATTTAATAGATCATACTCATCAGAAACAGCCATTGGTTTTTAAAACAATATTGACACCAGCTGATGAAGAAATGTATCAAAAACCTTATTCATACTTTCTTTACATGTTGGATGTTCCTGGCTTCAAGTAGCTTTAGAGCTATTACTGGTTTTTCCTCTTTCATCTTATTCTTATTTATTATTTTCTTTCATTAAAAGAGCAGCATTCAGCGCCTCACATGAAAGTAATTTGTTTTAAATGTCCAATACTAATTGATTTAAGTTCATCTATGTTTGGCTTTCAGCCTATACTCTAATCTGTGTCAATTTCAAAGCCTTGGTGAATTTTAATTTATATATATATATATATATATATATATATATATATCTATAATATATATAGATATATAGATATATATATATAATTATATATCATATATATATATATATATTATATATATATATATATATATATATATATATATATATATATATATATCTATATATATATATATATATTATATATAATTCTATTATATATAGTATATATATGTATATATATATATATATATAATATTATAGATATATATATATATATATATATATATATCTATAAAATATATATAGATATAGATATATATATATACCAAAAAAAATCCTGCTTCCACATTTTAGGCAATTTCTTCGAAATTTCACGTTTTGTACATAGAAAAGCCCTATCCTTGAAATAATCTGTGAACAGCCTAGTTTAGTCTCTAAATTAGTCCTCTAGGGTCGTGCAGACATTCTTTTCCAGGAGCTGGAGGGTCTCGCGACTCAGCACTCAATTCTGGTATTTAACTAAGACTAACATTTAAGATCATGGAAATAGCTCAAAGCCTTTAAAAACACCCCTAAGTACTATATAAGAGGGCAAGTCAGTAAGTTGGTTACAAAGCCAATAAAAAATGGAAACCGAGGTACATACTGGAAAATCATGTACATTTCTCTACATAATCTTCATTTACATTAATACTTTTGTCACATCTGTTAGTGAGTTATCCAATACCTGCAACATATAAGTCTTTGGACTGTCGTCTGAGCTAACTTTGTTCCGACTGATGCAGACGCTGAATGTGAGGTACATAGATGGCTGAGACAGCAGTCCAAAAAATTTTATGCAGCACATAATGGAAAACAATGTATTAATGTAAAAAGGAGATTATGTGGAGAAAGAAACATGCTTTCAAGTATGTATCTTCGTTTCCCATTTCTTTTATTGACTTTTGTAACCTACTTACTGACCCTCGTATTACATTTATTTGAAATTACCCTCGTATTACCCTTATTTTATTTTTGTTCGAAAATAAGATTACCTTTAATAAAATGCTTTTTTTACTACTAATTATTTACTATTGACCTTCCAAAATCACCCCATCTCTCTCTCACGTCTCAGTAAACTCGATTCATAACCTCCATTTGTTTTTAATTGTGATCTAACACCTTTCATTAGACAGATATTTTCTGCTAAAAGATTAGGGGAGCCCCCTCCCCCCCCCCTCACATTTATTGTTTGTTTTTTTTGGTTAAGGCTCAGCATCCCCTCCATCTTGCTTTTGTTAAGTAGACTTTTATTAATAGACTTTTATTTTGTGTCATGGACAATCAACAGAATAACTCAAAAGGGCTGATTGTGCGGATTTTATACTGTCCGCTGGCACCACGTATGTGATAACCACTCGAAATGAGCTTTACAAGCTTATTTCAAGCTAGTGCTAGTATAATCTTACAACAAATATTTTTTTATTATTACAAATTTTTCTTCTACACGATCGAATGAAAATCTAAAGGAAAACTGTAAGTGGAAACTATAAACGAATGAAATAGTTTGGGAATTGATAACTTTTAACTATTTTTTGACTCAAAACAAAAAAAAAAAAGGCATGTATATGATTTTAAACCATCATTTATTTTGTTGGTTGGGTCATTTTGGTCACCGAACTCTATTTAAGGCACAAAATTTTAAAATCTCTCCGCTAAAACATTCAGATCTCCTCTTGTGGTCTTTTTGGCGTGTTTATTCCGTTGTTGCCTGTTATCATGTTCAAGTACTTCTATTCATCTCGGAACGAAGAGAGTTTCAAAGAGAGCCATAGTTATATTTTGATAACGCACAGACTAAATTTATTGGCATTCTTTCTATCAGTAACAATTTTTTCAAAACAGACTATGAGTTAATACAGCCCACCGATGGATGAGACGCTGAAACAGTTTCCGGTTATTACTAAGTGAAACTGCCTCATCTTCAACTGTCTCGTTTCTCAACTCTTTATACAGAGCCCTAAAAAGCATTTAAAGACTCCTTTCAAAAAATGTATCACTCCCTACTAAGAAACTTACGTGGTCTTATTGAAATGCATTTATTAACGTTGATATGAATTCTTAAGAAACCTTAGAATTTGTCTTAAAAGATTATGGAGGTAGGGAAAGGAAATTTTCCCTACCCCATAATAAATTTTCCCAGGAAAGAAAATATTCCCTACGCATTCGATCTATTGTGTGGGTTCTACTCTCGTCTTGGATATTAGGAATAAGAGATAAGCAACCTATTAAAATGAATTCAGGCTGAAAAGTTGATCTGAAATGACACTACAATGATTACTGAAGAATGTCCTAAGCAGTTGTTTTCCTTATGTACCAAATCTCTGTAGGTGAAATTACATTTGTAGTTAATTTCGATATAAAGACAATAAATTTTGATCAGAGTTCTAAATGTCATTTAAAGACTCCTTTTCACTGCTTTAAATGAGCAAGAGTTGAATGAATTCGTAGTGAGACCATATAACGGGATTCAGATGCATCATTACTCCAAAGTTACACGGGTTAATTATTTTTAAAGTGTCGAGAAAATAAAATTCTAGAAAAAAAAACACATTTATTTTTATTATTATATATTTATTTAATTTCACTTAAAACATGTTATAAAGAATTTAGAATCAATACACAAACCACATGTTTCTACGATGATTGTACCCAACATTATTATGAAGTTTTATTCTTATATGTGTTCTGCTGTACACCTCTAATTTAAGTGCAATTTTCTCGGAGTGGAGTTTTTATTTTTTTATTTACCATTCTACAACTTTATGACTAAAATTCTTTGCGAGGTATCTTTGTGCATTGTTCTATTTCCATCTAACTGTCTCCAATATTTTTGAGGTTAGATGATTTATTGTTAAAAAAAAAGAAATTCCTTAAGTATATATATATATATATAAATACTTATATATAAAGAGAGAGCGATTTTGTATAAGAATAATCTCCAGAACCTATTTGAAAAATCCCTTCACTGTTTGAAAGGTACATTATTTCAGATGGACATAGTCTATATATTATGTATATCTGATCAGTAGAAATAAAGTTAGGGGTTCTTAAAATCTCCATTGTTACCGCTACTGTCTTCTACCGCTTTTTGTGCCGAAGATTTCAACGATCCCTAGGGTGGTGCTATCGCGATAGGCTTCTGTTCCGACGGTAGCGGTTCTAACCTAGCCGTTCTACTGCACGCCTTTTTCTTTTAACAAATTATCTTTAATTATTAAGTAACGTAATATTATTTAAGATATTATTTAGGTTATTATTAAGGTAAAAAAAGATTATATATAATATATTTATATATATATATATATATATATATATATATATATATATATATATGCATATATATATATATATATATATATATATATATATATATATATATATAATATATAATATATATATATATATATATATATATATATATATGTATATCCCATTTAGGGGTTTATAATCGGGTTTATAACGATTTATTGACACGTGTTTTAAATATTTCAGCCACATAATCTTTTCGTTTTCAGTCTGTTTAATTCAACTTTAAATTAACCGAATCACGTTTATACATACATACATACGTAGACGGATACATATACATCAATGTGTGTGCTGCATACTTATATGCATATGTATGTATATTATATTTAAACATGCACAAGATCTGAATGTGTAGCTAGTAAGCCTAACCCTGTAGATGGTAGACTTAAGTTCACCATTCTATCATCTCCATGTTTCTGAAATATCGATACTAGCAATCAACCAACTCGCCTATCTTGTTTCTAAACTGCGTTCTAAACTTAGTTTGTTTAGAGGAATGCAAGAAAATAGGGCAAATCATCCTCCCTTTATGTTAAGTTTCCTATACATCGTAAGAAGCTAAAAATGTATTTGAAACGAAGGGAAAAGGTAAAATGTTGTGTCACAGATCTCAGTTTACTGAACTTAACACTGCTTATGTGAATTCAAAATGTTAACATCATGCTATACTTTCTCGAATCCTTAATCGAATAACTAGACAGGATTTTCTCGCTAACGGTCACTTAAAACATAGTTAAATAGCTCGGCAATGAATCGAGTAAATAAAAGAAAAACATCATTAATTGAAAATGGAACTTTTCGGAGGGCTCTCATATCCAAAATGAATCTTACAAATCATCAAACAGTACATAAACCTGAAATAGCATAAAATAGGGAAATGTGAGATATATATATATATATATATATATATATATATATATGTGTGTGTATATATATATATATATATATATATACAGTACTGGTCATCCAAAATGCAGCACCAAGAAGGATAAGAGATATCGAAACCAAATTGATTCTAGAGATTACATATAATATCAGTGATAATTGATTGGAAATGCAGCCATCTTTGAAGTGAGGAAGACGAGAAAATCAGTAATGATGTTGCCTCCACGTCTGTCAATAACCTCTACAATACGCCGCAACATTGACTGAAAGATCACCTGATTCGTGGCAGGTTGATGTGACATCTTCCCACGGTTGACCCACGTGGTATTTTACTTCCGAAAAATTGGAGAGCCTTTATTTGTGAGTGAAATTTTCTGTGGTGCATCCCCCTCCATTCCGAAGAAATTTTGCGGTTCTTTGTTTCCCAGAACTCGGAGCAGGTGTCGAAAAGAGGCCTCTTCAATATGGTCGCGTTTGACCTTTAAGTGCATTGACCGAAAAAAGTGGGGATGTCACATTGTAATGGAAGGAATTGAAATGTCCCAATGAAGAATCCTTCACAACATGCTTACAGGGCAAAATTGCAGTTAAAATGGCAGTTTAAGCTTCTTTACTTTTTTTAATTTTGTCTTTTTCCATAAGAGTATTAGGAATTAAAACGGAAAAATTCATTTCGCCTGTGTTTGTTTTATTCTATTATTCTTTTAGTCTTTTTCCATACTTTCTGTTGTACAGCGCCACTTATTGGTGTTTTGGAACAATTTTTTTTCGAAATCCATTTCCTCAAGTCTGGAATAGTATGTGTAGAAATTTGAAGCCTTTTTTTTCTTTTTTTTTAGCAAAATAATTTAAAAGAAGCTGAATAATGCTAAAATATGATTGGTTGTAGCTTTTAGTATCAGAAAAAATGATTTTAAAGGATATCTTTGGTTGTGAAAAGGATGCAAATGGATTTGAAATATCTAAAGTTTAATCTCGGGAGATTGTTCAGACATCGGCAAATTAATTCAAAACTAATAATAATAATAGTATATCGAAATATGAATATTCACCAAAAGTTATTAATACACACGCACAAAAGAAAATGCATTACATGTAAACTAAGATCCAATGTACTAGGATTGAAAATTTCAACTTTAATTTTGAACGCAACATCTCTTTGTATCGTTTTCCTTAAATCGGTGTAACGATTTAGCCAGCTGGGTGCATGTTAGGGCGGAGCGTAAAAAAAAAGTTTTCGATTTCGGTTTTGCCCTAGTGCGGAAAAGTTGGGTACTGGTGGGTAGGTCACGTATGCAAAGTTTTGGGAAAAACAAAAAATATCTTCCGTCTCCATTTCGGCCGTGATTTTTAGCAGATTTTTACCATATACACTGCTCGCCACTGTAAATGCAACACCATGAAGGAAACATGCAAATAACATGAAATTTACAACACGCATTAGCTGAAGTGAGATATGCGAATCATTAGAATTTCAGCGCAGACGCCATCACGCGCGCCTGTGGCGCCACTTCAAAGCACTATTTAAGGCTAGGAGATTTCGACGATTTCAAGTTCGGCAATTGTGTTTTCTTGTGGTTTTTTCAAAAAAACGATCAATTATGCCTCGTCGAAAACAGCGATCATCTTTTGATCAAGTATCCGAGTTCGACAGAGGAAGGATAGTGGCCTACCGAGATTGTGGATTATCTTTCAGGGAAATCGGTAGTCGTGTTGGACGAAACCAAACAACTGTAATGCGGATATGTGATCGTTGGATGCAGGAGGATACGACGGACCGGCATGTTCGATCGCATCCACCTCAGTGCTCCACTTCACGTGATGACACGCAAATATTGCGCATGGCAGTGACGGATCGCTGAGTCACATCACGAACCATAGCACAGCACATGCAGTCTGTAACGCATCATCCAGTGTCTGCGCGTACCATTCGACGCTGTTTACAGCAAAGTGGTCTGTCCGCAAGACGTCCATTGCTTTGTTTACCCTTCACGCAGAACCACAGACGTCTCCGCCGCCAATGGTGCGATGACAGAAGGATGTGGCGGCAGAATGGAATGAAATTGTCTTTACTGACGAGTCACGCTTCTGTCTGCAACACCACGATGGTCGCATTCGAGTCTGGAGACACCGTGAAGAGAGGATGTTGAACAGCTGCGTTATGCACTGCCACACTGGTCCTGCACCGGGTATTATGGTATGGGACGGTATTGGATATCACTCTGGCACACCTCTAGTACGCATTGCCGGTACTTTAAACAACCAGTGCTACATCTCCGAGTGTTGGAGCCAGTTGTCCTTCCTTACCTTCAAGGCTTGCCCACAGCCATATTTCAACAGGATAATGCACGACCACACGTGGCACGCATTGTCCAACGGATCTTTGTCAATCGCCAGATTGAATTGCTTCCCTGGCCGCCTCGCTCTCCGGATCTTTCGCCGATAGAAAACATGTGGTCCATGGTTGCTCTACGATTGACCCAGATTCCATCCCCAGCTGCCACAGGAGATCAACTTTGGCAACGTGTGGAAGCTGCTTGGTCTGCTGAACCCCCAAGAACTCATCCAAAGTCTCTTTGAATCAATGCCGAGACGTATGACAGCGGTGATCTCCAACAATGGCGGCTACTCTGGCTACTGATTTTGGCAGGAACCACACTTCACAGAAGTCTATAAATTTAATCATTTGATACTTGGTCAACATGTTATCTACAAAATAAATTTGTTGTGATATCTCTTGTCTTCTTGGTGTTGCAATTTGGGTGGCCATTAGTGTAGTTAAAAATGTGTATTTCCATTGTTTTGTATGCAACTCGTCATTTTGTTCTTAAATACATACAGAGGTAATTGGAAACTGAATATCGAAACTCAGCAGCTGACAGACTGCGTGCAGAAAGGTAAAGAAATATTTTGGCATGAAAACATTGTAGACAACAACTTTAGAATCGAAGCTTAAAATCTTCGTACAATACTCACGGAAATTGTTCGACATTTCTTCTTGTAAGTCTGTTTCATTTAACAAATGTTCTTGCCCAAATCATAAAAGGATTCCTGAAATGAAAAAGCTTTTCCTTTACAGACCAACGGGTACTTAGGCAAATGCCATAGCGCAGTTCACTTAAACTGAAAGCTGATGAAACGAGCCGATAGGAAGCAGAAAGAGACAGAAGCAGTAAGTCTTAACAATAAATGTTTCGCCATCTGTTATTCCATCTAGGCTCATATTTCCTGATCCACATTCTGACGTGGCTCCACATAACTCCGATAGTGACACAGATTACTTGAAGCCTTCCCCATCCACATCAAGGATGACCCAATCTGAAGGGAAAAAGAATTTACGATCAGCCGATACCCAGCAGTAGCTACAGCTTGTGAACAGAACCGGAGTTTTCAGATCGGACTGGAGACGTCATTGCAAGCGCTGTTTTGAAAGATTTGGGGATGATTACCGAAACACACACTTTAAATGGTAATTGATATACATAAAGTAAGAAGAGAGAGGGGAAAAAATTCGGAAGAATATCAGCAAGGAAATAAAAGACAGCTGAAACCACTGAGGGACTTTATTTTGACGGAAGGAAGGACAAAACTCTAATGCAAGAGAGCGTAGGGAGAAAAATAAACCAGAAAACAGTCCTGGGAAGAAAACGTTCAATGATTAAGGAACCTGGAAGCAAGTACATTGGACAGATAGCACTAACCTCATCATCAGCTTTGAGTATTTCTCAAATGATGCTTTAATTCATGTAGAATAAGAATATTGAAATTTATCAACTAGTAGAAATAGGGTGCGATGGAACAGTCATTAATGGCTGGCTATAAAATCGGCGTATCTCGCTTTTCAGGGGAAGCCATGGGAAACCCTTGCACTGGTTTATCTGCCACGTATATCTGTCACGCGTTACACGCAAATGAGTTGCCACTCCGACATTTAGTGCAGCATTTGGATGGTGGAACGAGTGGCCCTAGTGCATTTTCTGGTCCTACTGGGAAAGCATTGGCAAATTGTAAAAACCTCCCAGTTTTGAGATTTATAGACATTTCGAGCGAATTTCCAAAAATCGACATAAAGGATCTTAGCACACACAAGCGATAGCTTTGGGATATTTGTCAAGCTGTCACAAATAGTAAATGTGCTCATCAAGGTTTGTCACAAAGCACCCTGGGAAAATGTCTCATGCACGTTGGCTAACAACTGCAAATCGAATAAAGCGTTTATACATTAGCTCGTCAGAGCCATCAAACCGACTTCAAACTCTGGAAGAGTTCATTATGAAAGTGTACCCACCATGTGGTTTACAGTAAAATTAAATCCATATTGCACATATGGTCCAACGAATTTGTCGAAGACAATAAATGTCTCACGCTATCTTAAAAACGATTGAAAGACTGTGGTCGATCCCATTATCCAGAGAAATGGCTATTTTGGCCACCCGGAACGAAGTAATAATCTTGTCAATGGTCACAAACGACAGGCAGTTCATTCGAGAACTTCGACTACGTACGATTTTCCGAGCAAGAAAGAAAAAAAAGAAAGGAATCAGACACTACAACATTTCGTCACTCAACTTCGAGGCAGTTTCATATATAGACCTTACTGATTGGCAGAAATGTAATTTGACGGAACTCCCCAAAAACACCTCACTTGAAAGAAGATGATTTGGGAAATTTGATTTCCAGTGGATAGTCTGTACCTTGGAGGTCTAAAATTTCCTTGTCACACCCAAAGTGTTGAACGTTTCGTGAAACTAGTAACAGAGGATTCTGCGGCTGTATGTGGAGAAAATAAGTGTGACGGTTTAGTTAGAACCCGAACAGAGTCGAGAAAAGCTATGCTATCATTTGGAACCAAACGCGAGTACCGAGTAAAACTGGAATAGCTGCATGGACAAAGGAGTGTGCCGATACGGTTGGGTGGATAAGTGGGCTCGGGTGGAACTCGCAATGCAGTCACCTCCCCATGGTGAGTTCTGGGTTTTTTTCTGAATTTATTTCAGAAAAAATGAAAAGCTGCAATACAAAAACAATGGAAATGCACATTTTAGCTGTATGGTAAAAAATCTGCTTAAAATCACGGCCGAAATGGAGACGGAAGATATTTTTTTGTTTTTCCCCAAAACTTTGCATACGGACCTACCCACCAGTACCCAACATTTGCGCACTAGGGCAAAAACAAAATCGAAAACTTTTTTTAACGCTCCACCTTAGTGCATGTTTTTTTTAAATCGTGTTGGCGCGGGGGCCGTAACTGCATTTTATCTTTCGTTTTTTGGATTAGAATTCCGGATATCGCGGATGTCGGTGCTATACCGATGTAGTGCGTTACATCGAAATTTCGCAAACGATGTAGCTCTAAATCGCATCCTCGATATTAGTACTATATCGCGATTTTTAAACATCGCTGATGTCTGCATTGTATCTGATGTAGTGCGTTACATCGGAATTCCGATATTTCGCAAACGATGTTAGCTCTGAATCGCATCGTCGATATTACTTTAAATCGATATTTGAGTTACATCGATATAAATCACAGTTCCTATATATATATATATTATATATATATATATATATACCGGGTGGCCGTAATTAAACTGACAGTACTCACAGTGTTCTGTAGCGCGATCTATTTGCGAGAATGACGCCACATTTTGTAGGAAGATTAAACAAGACGGGGGACGAAGTATTCCCGTTGAAAAAAATAAATTAGTTCCAAAAGTCACCGCTAGGAGAATATTTGGCTCTGTGTAATAGAAAATAGAGTGTTAACAAATGCAAATTAATACGGAATAAAATTACCTTTTATTATGCACATTTTCTTATTTAGTTCAAGTGCAATATGGCAACACTTTTAAAAAAGCGTAAAATCTACATAAACACCGATAAAGTCTCGTGATCTGCAATATTCACGTACGCTGAGCAGAAGAAGAAGTTCTTTATTCAAATTTCACGTTACATCCATTGGTACAGTGCCAGCTGCTTGGGTTTTAAAAGGCAATGTGTTACGTTTCGAATCAATCGGATTGAAAGTCTATGTGCAATGTCTCCCTCCTTCAGGTCGAGCGTGCGTTACTGGTCAAATTCTTTTACCTCAACCAGTGCAACGGCGTCAGCCGCTCTTCGTGCTTTTAGAACGCAAAAAAAAAATGCGGTAAAGGTAACGGTCCTGTGTCAGTTAATGGGCTAAAACAATGGTTGCGACGTTTGAAAAAAACAGGTTTTTCTGAAGGTTCAGTCAGGCAGAAAACGAAAAATTGTACCACAGGATACAATCGAAGCAGTTGCCACGGCGATTGTCGCAGAGGACCAGACAATATTGCTGCCACCTCTAGCGCTCGTGGATTAGTTCGGAATATGGATATGCCTTACAGTACGGAAAATCTTACGAAAGATTATCAACTTCTATCCGTACAAGATCAGCCGTGTACAGGAGTTACTGTACCCCGACCATGATAAGCGATTGCTTTTGCTCTCAACCTTTCTTGCCAGAATGAAGGTGGATGATGCTTGGCCGTGGAAAATCTTATGGGGAAGACGAGGCCCACTTTTACTTGCATGGAACTGTTTAATACCCAGAACCTGCCGAATTTGGGATGCACAAATCACCACATGCAGTCACAGAAATTCCCCTACATTCACCAATGGTAACTGTTTGGTGTGGGTTGACAGCGTGGGTTCATTTTCTATTACACAGCGCCAAATATTCCCCTAGATGTGACTTTTGGAACTAATTTATTTTTTCGCGGAATCCTTCGTCCCCCGTCTTGTTTAATCTTCCTACAAAATGTGGCGTCATTCCTCGCAAATAGATCGCGCTACAGAACACTGTGAGCACTGTCAGTTTAATTATGGCCACCTGGTAATATATATATATAGTATATATATATATATATATATATAGATATATAATATATATATATATAATATATATATATATAATATATATATATTATATTATTTATTTATTTAAATATATATATATACAGTGGACGCTCGTAATTCGAACTCAAAGGTTTCTCAGACAAAAGGTTGGAATTATCCGATGTTAAGAGAAAATATATAACTTTGAAAGTGTATCACTGAAGAAGAAAAATCTCCTAGTATGTATAAGCCCAGAAAACATATTATACTATGGTATCTAAATTAAAACATATTAAAAAGCAATACATATTTACCGTAATCATAAAATGAAGCCGAAGATATGCAGTAGAAAGTAAACTTTAATTAAAAATATGAAGTACACTTTTGGGAAAACGTAAAATGGATGTTTGGTTTTGTTTATTATGTTTACATTGTTCAGCCAGCTTCTCGATTTGAAGTAAACATTTCAATTCTTTTCAGAGGAATGTTCCATCTGAATAAATTGCTTCAGAGTTTTATTAGAGTCCATTATGACTTGATCATTAGGACTCTGCATTCTCATCTGATTTCGATAAGGTCTCTTCTATTTTCATCTTCTCCGGATAGTTTTTATTATGTCATCATCGCTCAGTTTTCCACAGATTTCCACGTCTTCATCTACCCTTACATATTCAGAAAAAAGTAACGTTATCACCGTTCAATTTTTTTGAATTCAGATCTTCTTTTTCAAATCTGTATCAATATCGTCACAATCTTCGACATGATTGTTCTCTTCGGCGTGCATGAATTTAGCATGACGAAAGCAATTACTAATTGTACTTTCTTTAACATCATCGCATTGCGGCGTATAGATCATTTATAGCTGTCAGCATAGTAATGTCATAATTTTCACCACAATCTAAACAAAAATACAATAGCCACCAACGTTTAGCGGAAATGCAATAGTCTAGGAATGCATGCATGTGCCGCTTTACACAGAAGAGAAATACAGAAGATTTTGACACACAAAATAATAAATACAGTGTGTATTTTCTCCTTAAACTGAGAAAAGAAGAAATTTAATTTGTCAAATTGTTAGTTCTAATTAACCGAAGTGATAAAAACTTAGTTCGAATAAATGAGATATCTTTAACATTAATCCCAATACAAGTTTTGGGGGCCTTTGGAATGGTTCGAATTAAACGAAAGCTCGATTTAAGCAAGTTCGAATTAACGAGCGTTCACTGTATATATATATATTATATATATATATATATATATATATATATGTATATATATATATATATATATATATATATATATATATATATATATATATATATATATATATATATATATATATATTATATATATATATATATATTACCCGGGAAGATATATAGATATAAAATTTTTCATGCATTCCATCAAAAAAATACTATGCTGCATCCCCCCGCTCTTCATGTTCATCTGGCCAGACAGAATGCGCTTAGCGCGTTTCTACTGAAATGATATACAAAAAAATAAGAAAAATAGAAACTTTGAGACTGCTGACCTTCTTCTGATTATACATCTGATTTTATTGTGAATTAATAACACAGTGTTGCGTGATTAGCACGTTTGGATTGAATAAGATTACTGTTTAATTGTATTTGTTAGATACTGTTTAGTTAGATTTAATTATATTTGTTTCCTCCACTTTTTATTTAGAAATAAGTTTTATAATTTACATTTGCCTTTATTTTTTTATTTTTCCCTTAAAAACGCAGTTTTTTAATTTTTCCCTTAAAAATGCAGTTTTTTAAATATGACCCAAGAAACGCACATTTTTCCACATCACCCAAAAGGTAAAGTGCAAGATACGTTATACCCTTTATTTAATCAAATTAAGGCGGTATTCCGCACTCGCTAAGCACAATCTGTCTGGCCAGATGAAAATGAACAGCGGGGGGTACAGCCCAGTATTTTTTTGATGGAATGCCTGAAAAATTTTATATCTATATATCTACCCGGGAAATCATTCTTTAAAAATAATTTCATTAACTTTCTTATGCCTTAATATAACTAATTGACTAATAGTTCGGAATGAAAGTTATGTGTCGTTATTTTTCTCTGTTTAAAGAGCTTCTCCTCCCACTGCTTAAAAAACCCAAAATTCTAAAAGATTTATCTTATATGATTTCACGGAATAAGTAATTCAAATATATACCGTATTTTAACTCTGTTTTGCGAAATTAGAGGAGAAACCTGTAGAATTCCTAAACTTCTTCCAATTTTATGATCCTCAAACAATTAATATATTTAGATCAACAAAAGGCCTTCCAAAACTGGACATGGGACAAACTTAATTTTCTTTATTTTTCTTCCAAATTTTATTTAGTTCTATAGTTTGAACGCCATTGTCTAAAATTGTCTAAAACAGCGGATCTTAATCTTTTTAAAGACCCACGACTCCACTAAACGTAAGAAAAATAAAATAAGCACTTCGTCCTCCCCCCCCCGGTCACCCCCAAACCAACTCTCAACCCACCCCCAGATCACCCCTCAGATTAAACCTTTTTCCCCCACGTATCGAATTTACTGGTTGTGTTGAAGGGGCTGTATCCACATTTAAGAGTTGCGTTTGGGGCACAAAAATCATTTAAAAAATTAATTTAAAAAGCTAACTGAGCCCCAAATTTCATTTTTGCTGCGTTAAGTTTCTCGGGTCCTAAACATTAAGTGTACTGAATTTAGTCCCGGTGGGTGAAACAGTCTATGATTCTATAGCGGACAAACAAACATACGAGGTCTTTTATATTTATATATACAGTGCTAGACTTCTAGAAATAGAGGTGCTTAACGGTAACCTTCCGGCTGGTGTGGGGGGTATTCCAGATTATTGGCCTGAAAAAAAAGAAATCGTTGGTCGTACAAAAACTTGAACATTTTATTTAATTCCAAATTTTATTTTGCAAGACAAGTACAAAAAAAGTTGATGAATTTAAATACCTTGGCACTATAATAAATGACAAAAATTATCTAAGAACAAATATTGATAACAGAATGACAATGGCTAATAAATGCTTCTTTGGGCTCAGAAGACAATTGAGATCTAATCTCGCAAATCAAATTAAGAGTTATAAGACACTTATACTACCTGTCTTGCTTTACGCAAGTGAAACATGGACCTTGAGCATAGACACGCAGCGCTCACTGGACATGTTTGAGAGAAAAATCATCAGGGCTATCTTTTCGCCCAGTGCAGGAAGAAGGACGTTGGAGAATCAGATATAAATTTGAACTGTGTAGGCTTTATAGGCAATCAGAAATAACACAAGTCTTTCGTAGTAATAGATTAAGATGGCTTGGCCCTGTTTGGAAAAGCTCGGAAGGTAATCCCTCTAAGATCTTGACATTTAAAAACCCTGAGGAATCCCGAGCTAGAGGTAGACCACCGACTAGATGGTTAATTGGCGTTGAGAAAGACTTAAAACTTTGAAAATTGAAAATTGGAGAAGAAACTCGCAGATAGAAGACTCTGGAAGGAGCGCGTGGTTGAGGCAGCCAGGGCCTGTAAGGGGCTGTTGTGGTTGTGCTTGTGAAGAAGGAGATGAAGACAAGTATAAAAATGTGTTGTAGAAAAGTATTAAAGCAGTAAAAAAGCACAGTTTCATGATTTTTTAAGTTTTGTGCCCATCCTAAAAGATTGTCCAAAACTTCAACATGTTTTCATCATGCTTCTTGCCTCTTGACCTCTCCTTACTCTTGAAGGCTAATGCTGAATGGTGTCCAGACACAAGGCAAGAGACAATATACTTAGTTGGGTAAAAGAGCTGTCGAGGAGGTCCATTGATCTTTACAAACAACAGTCCAGAAACTGTTGCAATATTCAGTGATGATCTCAATGGTGTGATAATGAAGTTCATCTGTGAGAAACCTCTTTCCCATTCTCTCGACGATATAGCTATCGAATTGATTGACTGTTTCAACGGGTTGAGACTTTCCGGGTACACTCTGGAGTGGAGATACTCTCGGAATCCTGTAATTATTTCCAATTCATTCAGTTTGAACTTGGAGGCAAGTTCCGTATTTCATTTTTCCCAAACGTTATTGGGATATTTTGTGGCCAGTTTTTTCTCATCCATTGCTTTGATGGTTTCAGCAAGCTCAAATTCTTTTACACTGAGCAGTCTTGTTTCAATACACCTTTTTAAGTGCCTCGTACAATTTTTCGGAGTTCAAAGACTGGTTGTTTTTCCTACCTTCTAGTTCGTGGAGAGGAACTCCGAAAAAAGACAAGTTGTTTACTATTTCTTGAGCAATCGATGAGAAAAATCCTGGAACTGATTTTCTTTCCTCGAACAAAGAAGCTGTAATTTTTAACTTTTTGTTAGCATAGCTTAGATCAACGTTGCGATGTTGGAAAGCTTCACTTAAGTCTGAGAGCTCTTGCAATGCATCAGTCATCATGCCCAGGTCTAAAATGAAATTGGTTTCAGTAATCTTTTTGTGGAGGTGGTCAAAACTACTTTTTTCTTTGCTGTATATGGTTGGGACATTTGAAAGCTTCTTTGAAGTGAGGAACTAGTGCTTCAAAGGCCTCCAAACGGATGACACAGATCTGAAACTAGACGCAATGCAACGTGTGCTCAAAATTCTTCCGATTTTTAAAACTTCTGTCTCTAGTAAACTTGCACAGGTTCGCAGTTCCCTGCTGTTCTTTGGTATTATACACAACATACAGTTTGCCGATGAAGTATTTAAATCTATCAACTCCTGAAACTAACTGAACTACATCAGACACTGAAATCTCAAGTCTGTTGTTAGAACAGTAGCAAACAATAACAGCAGGGAATTTTACACAAAATAATACACCAACACCTATTTTTTTACCAATCATAGTAGCAGCGGCGTCACATGTTAAGCTTGTTAAGTTTTTACTTAAAAACGTGTCAGTTATTCCATTAGAGTGAAGACAGTTAATCAAAGAGTCAAATACCACCTTAGTAAAACCATCAAGTTCTACTATATCTAAAAAGACGTTGGTAGAACCACACATATCAGTTTTAAGCAAAGAATAACGAATGTAAAAAATCAAACTTGATTTGTTACTAAGGGAAGTTGACTCATCAATTTTCAGGTCAATTTCCGTGTCATTCTTCATTATTTTATTAACAAATGTTTTCTTCATTTCTTTACTTATGAGCAAAGGAATGTTAGTACAGACTTTGTATGAATGTAAAATGCGACCCATGTCAACCCCACTAAGTTCTTGCAAATCAATTTCTGTTTCAAAATTTTGAAAAGACTGATTTCTTAAACAATCTTATATGCAGTACGAAATATATTTTCAGTAGCTTGTTTTTCGTGAGCACGCTGCTTCAAACAACTTTCTCCAACACTTCATTTTTACCTTCACATAAAATTTTGATAGCTTCTCTATGCCCCGCACTTTCTTTGTGTTCATACATTTTTTTCCTTAACGAAGTTTGCTTTTTTTCTTTAGTGTCGCCGTAGCTACTTATCTCACCACTTGCCCACGCTTTTGAAATTTTCATACCTCTTTTCTTATAGACAGATAAAACCCCAACCTTTTCACAAGCACTGCATCCTAACGTTCCAATTTTAACAAACAACCAGTCATATTTTTGGCAAAACTCGTTTTTTTTGCGAGTTAGTCCAGCAATCTTGCAAGACATTGTCGCACTCAACAGGTATATATTTTTCTTTAGGGTATTCTACATTACAGTCAAGCTTTTCAGAAGCCATTGATTCGCTTGCAGTGTTAGAGGACGGTTGCGAACTTAGGCTTTTCATTTCGCCGTCATCGTCATTAACAACTTTGTCATCACCGGTATCGTCACAACTAATGCTGTGCCTGAGTCTTTTACTGCCACCCGAAAGTGAGAAAATATCGTTTAGTTTTTGCTCATTTCACTTCACAATCTATCGCACTCACACAGACTTGACACTGCTCAAACGCAACTAACCTCAACGACACAACATGAAAGAAGGGTATCTGCCTCGGGGAGTTCAAATCTCGAAATGAGGTTCGAGCCTAATCAATACCTCATTTGCAAACCCGCGAAAAGTCAGTGCAGTCCGCAAAAATGAGTCAGACTATCGTCCCGTCAGCCGGCCAATGTCATGCCACAATACCACCCGCTTCAGTGAAATAGTCGCAGTTCGCTGTACTCAATAGTAATGCTCAACAAACTAGCCTAGCCTCACATCATAATCGATCGTTACGAGCTACGAATGGTTTTTTACATGAAGTGTAAAGAGTAGTAGGTCAGGCTCACTCACTAACAACAGAGTAAGTTCTGATTAAATAAATGTTTTAACCATCCTAATTTTTTATCCTAAAGAGAGGTATCGGATAACCGTTCCGGCGCGTTCCGCCTCGAATCTAGCCCTGTATATATAAGTATATATATATATATATATATATATATATATATACCATTAAACATTGCGTATGCTTAAACAATTCTCTATATCTAAAAATCAAATATAATAACAAAATACCATATTGAAGGATTAATTTTTATCATATCCGAAAGGTATGATGTTATTTGGGACTCAAAACAACAACAAAATGTATGTATATGAGTCTGAACCGTCATTTCTTTTGTTGGTTGGATCATTCTGGTCAGCGAACTCTATTTATAAGCCTATTGGGCTACTTTATATAGTAAAAATTCCTTATAATATATAGATTAATAATAAATAATAATAATATTATTTACCTCTTTGTAATTATAAGAACAATACTTTATTTAGGTTTATTTGTCCTATAACGCAGTCTCCATAGTAAGTCTGCTTCTGTGTTTCCATTAGATCCATAGTTGCAAGGTTTGTGACGTCAGTCTTCTGCGGTTTCCTACTCTTAACTTCCACTTTGTCAAGCGCCAGGCTTGGTGTTCATTGATTATCAAGTTTTTATTGAATTGTTCGTTTCATATGGATTGTACGGAGTCTAAGTATTTTTATTGACTAGATCATACTTATCAGAAACAATCGATTGGTTTTTAGACAGTATCGGCACCGCTGATTGAAGAGACGCTGTCTAAAACTTATATCATACTTACCTTTTCATGTTTTTAGATCCTGGTGGCAAGCAGATTTAGAGCTTATACTGGTTTCAATTTCAACTTTGTCTTATATTTATATATATATATATATATATATATATATATTATATATATATTATATATATTATATATATAGATATCCTCACTAAACATTGCTCACACTTAATCTATTCTGTATATGTCAATTTACACATATAATAAAAGCAGTATATCCTTATTAATGGTATTCGTTTTTATTATGCGAATTTGATGCTGTCGACTGGTATCACGTTATGTGAAATACGCCTCTAAAGATACTTTTCAAGCTTATGAAGCTCGGAATTCCATAAATAGTTTTGACTAATAAAAAAAGTTTTCCAACGAAATGAAAGTGGGATTCAAATGGAAACCATATAAGAATGAGATATTTAGAAAACGGTTATTTTTGCTTTTTGCAACTGAAAATTTAAAAAAATGCATGCATATGTGTTTTTTATTTTGGTTATTTTGGTAAGTCTGGCTAGCGAACTCTATTTACCCAGACAGTACAATTTCAACCACTCTGCTAAAATATTTAAATCTCCTTATGTGGTCTTTTTGACTTGTACTGCTGGGGGGAGGGGGGGGGGGTCTGCTTCGAAGCATGTTCCATTTTTCTATTCATCTCTAAACAAACACGTTTTAAAAGAGGATTATGCTTATGTCTGATAACGAGGAGAATAAATTTATCTAAATTCTTTCTGTTAAAGACAGTGATAAGTTATTCACTACTGTCTATGAACAGAAGCAGAACGAATCGATTCCATAAATGTAGAAGATGTTGAAAAACTGTCCGTTGTGTATTGCTAACCAGAAAAGTCCTCAACAGTCGAACTATCACTTTTAACAAAGCCCTACATGCATTTGAAGATAATTTTCATTGTGCAGGAATTGAATGGATCTGTAGAGTGAAATTACACAGAAAAACAAAGCTTCTAGATTTGTAAAGATTTTAGAAACCAAAGCGACACAAAATCTCACATTTCTACGTCAGTTGCATTTCAAATACAGCATAATTATGCCGTATAGTCTACATGTACATTTCTGTACATCTGTACCTCAAGTCTAGGATTTCTCGAAATGGATTTTTTATTATTTACCATTTTAAAACGTTAAGTCTAAAATTCTTTGCGATATGTCGTGGGAGAAAATGCACAGTTTCATTGTTCTATTTTATATAATGTCCCCAATTTTTTTTTCTTATTTGCAGAAACTATTCTAAAAAGAATTTCCTTCAGTTAAAATTACTTTGAAAGATATGGTTTTCTGTCCAGTAACGTTATTGTAAATTTCACTCCCCAAAAAATGTTGATTATAGAGACCAAATTATTTTGATACCTTTTCATAGTTCCAGAGAGAGATAAAATAGCGGTTCTGAAAATATAAAATAAACTGAATGTACTTTAATTTTTGAATTAAAATTTTCAAAATACAATTTAAAATTATTCAAGTGTTTTTTAAACTACAGTGTTCTTTGAACAAAGATAGATAAGAGAGAAGAAAAACGTCATTGGATTGCATGTACATAAAACAAAAAAACTTTAATTCTGGTGTCCCAGACCCATCCGTACGTCACGCCATCATTCTGCAAATATACTGTATTTGCTTTGTCACTGTGTTCGTCTTCATAATAAAGCGTAACTGAAATCTTTGAAAATAAATATGCGACTTTCCTCTGTTTCTGAGTCGTATGCTTGACCAAGGGTGGAGAGGATGGCACTAGTTAATCTGCTAAAATCTCCGATTCCATTAAAGCTGCTGTGTACTAACCTATTGGATTCGCTCACCTCAATAATAACGTATGGAGAAAATGTGTCTAATATTGACAAATACATAAATACTTATAATACAATAAAAATGGTATTTTCAGATGTTTCAACTCTTCTGCACCTTGCAACAGGGTTCGTTTGTAGGAATTTTGTCCACCAAAGAACTTGATGAGTGTCTGAAACACACTGTCCCAATTTTTTTTAACAAATAATTGAAATTTAAAAATATCATTTGCATTTTCTTTAACGAAAACGACCCAGTGTTTAAAATTTCTTTCTCTATTACGTAGTACAATGTTTTAAAAAACTTAAATCCAAGTTCGAAATCTTTAGACCCATTTGCCTTCATGGGTTAACATTGATTTGAGCGAAAACCAATAGGGTTTGTACACAGCAGCCTTAATTCATGTAGACATATGTATTAAAGTTGTAAACGTATAAAGACGTTTATTACAGTTACAATATAATTTTCAACTTTAAAGACCATAGGTAGTATACTCTGACTTCCAAAGCATACAATTGTGAAAATTTTTTGCTCGAAATATTCTATGACAGATAATAAACATATTTTCTCAAGACTGCTGGGTTGTAGCTATATTGGACTTTTATAGCTCAAGACAACGTTAACCTATGGGGAAAACATGCCAATTAATGTCGACTTGGATTTTAAGATTTTCATGAGTGTCGACTTGGATTTTAATATTTCTATTGAGTGTGACTTGAATTTTAAGATTTTTATAAAATTCTACCCTGTAATAAAGAAAAAATTGTATTCTTCTGTCTTATTCCTTTTAGAAAATTTGAGTACCAAAGGAATTTATTTACCATTTAAACACGGCATGCAATATTCACCCGAACAATTGAAACCCGTATTTAAAACGTCCTTTAACTGACTTTCAAACATTTGAGTTATGCCTTATGAAGAAAAATGACGAAACAACTTTTTCAACGAATTATGTACCGTATTTTTTGGCCCATAAGACGCACCTCAAATTAATGGGAGGATTTCTAGAAAAGATTAATTTGTATTTTCTTACGTAGAATAAAGGTACTTTCAATTTATTAGTTATTAAAGATAAAACATATGTATATATGAAATAAATACAATGAACAATATATATATATATATATATATATATATGTATATAAAATACATATAATATATATAATAAAATATGCATTTTATTTTAATATTACTTTAGAACTATAACACGCAGCATAATTTTAAGTCGATTTTTTTTATGCCAAAAGATGCGTCTTGTAGTTCGAAAAATACGGTTATTTGAATATTAGTGCTAACATTATGAAAAAAATCCCTTTGTAAACTTTTTTTACCCACTTATTGCTTATTTCCATGGTAACGGTAAGGATAAAGAAAATCAGCATAAAAAAAATCAAGCAAACGGAAACAAAAATATTCTCAATATAACATTAAAACATTTATTACAGATTTATGTACAAGAATCAAAAGAAAAAACAGGTATAGTTTACAAGGGTATTCCTAAATTCAAATACAGTTCACTCACAAATGTATTCCACTTTTCGAAAAAGTCTGGTGGAAGTGGAACTTTTATTCCACAGCTGCTGCAGAGGTCGTAAAATCGTTTTCAAGTCTATAAAACGCAGTCTTCCAGCTTCACATCTCGCTATGACGGTGCGCTTGCAGGACGCCTCTAAAATTACAGTTGCAGTCGACTCTGTCTAGGTGCGACAGGACGAATTCTGCTGATTCTTCCAGGACGTTGATTTTCAAGCGAGGCATGTGCGGACAAAACCTGCTGCATTCTGCATCCAGACGGGAGGCTACGTGCTGAAGAGTGACCAATACCATGTTTTCGAGATATGCCATGATGATGGATCCCTAAGATTTTGGAAGGTATAAAGGAAAAAACATACGTTTTAGTAAAAGTGTAGATCATTATGGATTTAGTGAACAGAATAATGTATAAGATCTATTTGAGCAGACGGTCACAAACACAAACAAACACTCAGACACACACATATATATATATATACATGCACTAGCTGAATGCCCTGCTTCGCTACGGAGTAAATTCAAATTAAATACAACGGTCAATGTGTACAGTTTAATGCCGGAAAAAAACAAAAATATATATTTCTAATAAATACAATGGTCACATATGCAGTTAATGACATATATATATATATATATATATATATTAACATTAAGTTGCTAAGCCGACTTTTTGGGCAGTCCGTAAGAGGAAACAACTGCATCAATTTACAGTACTTCCTTTTGGTCTAAACTAAAGACTGTATTGTCAAATTTGGTTTTTGTAACTGCAATTTCTATTAATGAGTGATAATTTATAATTAAAAATTTATTTCTGAGAGTGCTCAGTGTCATGTTTAAATCTGTCTTTAGAAACTCACTGTTCTGTGCATGCTCAGTGACATGTTTTAATGATAATTACGTTATTTCGAGGAGAATCTAGATTTCTCTCTGCCATTTTATATTATGATATTTATGTTTGCGAAATATAAGATTGAACCTGATGGAATTGCTTAATTAGCGATAATTTATAATTCAAAAAATTGCTTTCTGCGCATGCTCAGTGATATTTTTAAATCTGTCTTTAGGTAATAAGCGCGAGATGCTTAAACACGTTAATTTTTCTCACTAAAGAATATCACTAAGAACTCACTAAAGAATATCGTAAAGTTAATACAGTACAGTTTGAGGTACATTTCTTTTACTGCATTTTAATAACTTTTTGCATAATTACTGTATTTTAATAATTTTTTGGATAATGTTTAATTGTCTGCCGCATTGCAAGGAAGAAAATAAATTGTCAATTTATTTCCTTGTTATGCACGTGATGCAAAATTAATTTAAAGTATCAGAAAAAGAAAAGAAACCCACGTTATCAGCATTTAAAAAAATTGAATTCTAAAATTAATGTTTAGACATTCACAAATTGTGAAAAATTGGTGGTAAAGATTCAAAAAAGATATCATTTAAAAGGAATTTTATGATTTTTCTCGTCATATAAATTTTCTAACCCTGAGATTATATTTTAAATGCAATCTCTAAATAATGTTACAAAATCGCTAAAGATTTAATTTTAAAAAATCTAATTATTTTGGGTGAACCAATACATATCATCTACAATTATAAGAATGGGGGTGCCTGTTATCGCTATATAAATAAGGATTAAACATTAAATATCTAAGAAACTGTATTATGCAATGATGTACCATAAGTTATTTTTCTTCAAACTGTATCAATTTTCATTGATATCAGAACAATAATATTTTATCCTTCACTGTCACTGTGCAGATTCAGATATTTTGTGATTTGTACCGTCACAAAGTAACGGAAAAGTAATCAGAGGTACAGTGGAATCTCTATCCAGGGCCGCCGCGTAAGGGTGGAAAGGTTGTGATGAGCATAAAGGCGCCTGATCACAGGGACACCATGCCAAAGAAAATACAAATTATAAAAATTAAAATATTTAAAATATAACTTGCTTAATACATTTATTTCATAGTTACTTAGTAATTCTTATCCTAAATACCTAAGAAAAGAATAATATTAACCTTTAGCTTACGGGGCCCATTTTTCCGTTTCCCTCGTTAAAACGGGAAATTTCATACCCCTCCCCCTTGTAAGAGAGGTCATTAAGGGGTTTATATATATATATATATATATATATATATATATATATATATATTTGGGCGGAGCGTAAAACAAAGTTTTCGATTTCGTTTTTGCCCTAGTGCAGAAAAGTTCTGTACTAGTGGGTAGGTCACATGTGCAAAGTTTTAGGAAAACAAAAATATCTTCCGCCTCCATTTCGAACGTAAATTCAGCAGATTTTTACCATATAGTTAAAAATGTGTATTTCCATTGTTATATATATATATATATATATTAAAAATATAGATAATAGCAATTACAATATATTTAGATATAGATGATATAATAGTAATTAATAAAAGTAATAATCATATAGACTTAAATTTTTACCCTCCTTATCTGGAATTAATACAAGTAGCCAAATTAATATTAATGTAAACTTTTTATAGATAAAAATAAAACTAATTCTCATAGCAAATTTACTTTTGACTTATACGATAAAAGATCAGATTATAAATTTAATATTGTTAAATTTCAAAATTACCTAACCTGTTTACATATCTCTGTTTTTAATAACAGTATTGTAAATGAGCTTATACGTATAAATAGGTTTTGTACTAAAGACAATAGGAATAAGCATATCTCACACTTGATAGCTGTGCTAACACGTAATTATTACCCTGATAGTCTTTCCAAGCACATAATTGGTTGTTTTATATTTCATGAATAGTTTGTTATGTTGCAACTAATAAGTAAATGAACAAAATAAGTTTAATTAGGGTAAATAACTACTAAAAATAAAATAAATGAAAAATAATAATATCTAAAGTAAACATAAAATAAAAATAAAACACTCTTAGTCATAATAATAAAATATAATATAATGATGGTTAAATAGTCCTAAGCACAGTGTTTATAGTAAGACAGCTGTGTTTCCATTTCGAACGTGAATTTAGTATATTTGTATCATACAGTTGAAAATGGTATTTCCATTGTTTTTTTTTTCACTCGGCATTTCGTTCTTTGTACTGGTAATTGGAAATTAATACAGGAAGGCAGCAGCTGACACACTGCGTGCAGAAAGTATCCCTCGATTAGAACGATTTTCTCGTTAAAACGGAAAATTTCATACCCCTCCCCCTTGGAAGAGAGGTCATTAAGGGGTTTATATATATATATATATTTATATATATATATATATATATAGATATATATTTGGGCTGAGCGTAAAAAAAAGTTTTCGATTTCGTTTTTGCCCTAGTGCGGAAAATTTGTGTACTTACTAGTAGGTAGGTCACGTATGCAAAGTTTTAGGAAAAACAAAAAATATCCTCCGTCTCCATTTCGAACGTGAATTTAGCACATTTTTACCGTATAGTTAAAAATGTGTATTTCCATTGTTTTGTATGCAACTCGTCATTTTGTTCTTAAATAAAATACAGTGGTAATTGGAAACTTAATACAGGAAGGCAGCAGCTGACACACTGCGTGCAGAAAGGTAAAGAAATATATTGGCATGAAAACATTGTCAACAACAACTTTAGAATCGAAGCTTAAAACCTTCGTGAAAGACTCACAGAAATTGTTCGATATTTCTTCATGTAAGTGTGTTTCTTTTAACAAATCTTCTTGCCCAAAGCATAAAAGGATCCTTGAAATGGAAAGAATTTTTCTTATAAACCATCGGGCACTTAGGCATACACGCAGTTGACTTAAACTAAAAGCTGAAGAAGCGAGCCGATAGGAAGCAGAAAGAGACAGAAGCAGTAAGTCTTAAAATAAACGTTTCGCCATCTGTTACTCTATCTAGGCTCATATTTCCTGATCTGGATTCTGACGTGGATGCACATAACTCCGATAGTGACACAGATTACTTGAAGCCTTCCCCATCCACATCCAGGATGACTCAATCTGAAGGGAAGAAGACGTTACTATCAAGCCGTTAAACAGCAGTAGCTATAGCTTGAGACAGAACCGGGGTTTTCAGATCGGGCTGGAGCCATCACTGCAAGCGTTGTTTTGGAAGACTTGGAGATGATTACCGAAACAGACACTTTAAATGTAATTGATAGACATAAAATAAGAAGAGAGAGGGAAAAAATTCGGACAGAACATCAGCAAGGAAATGAAAGACAGCTGAAACCACTGAAGTGAGTTTATTTTGACGAAAGGGAGGCCAAAACTCTAATGCAAGAGAGCGTAGGGGGAAAGATGTATCAGAAAAAAGTGCTGAAAGAGCATGTTAGAATGATTAAGGAACCTGGAAGCAAGTACTTTGACACATAGCACTAACCTCATCATCAGCTTTGAGTATTTCTCAAATGATGCTGCAATTCATGGAGAATAAGAATATTGACATTATTCAACTAGTAGCAATGGGGTGCGATGGAACAGTCGTTAATACTGGCTATAAAATCGGCGTGATTCACCTTTGTGGGGAAGCCATTGGGAAACCCTTGCACTGGTTTATCTGCCGCGTATATCTGTCACGCATTACACGCAAATGAGTTTCCACTAAGACATTTAATGCAGCATTTGGATGTTGGAACGAGTGCCCCTAGTGCATTTTCTGGTCCTACTGGGAAAGCATTGGCAAATTGTAAAATCCTCCCAGTTGTGAGATTTGTAGACATTTCGAGGAAATTTCCGAAAATCGACATAAAGTATCTTAGAACACACAAGCGACAGCTTTGGGATATTTGTCAAGCTGTCACAAATAGAAACTGCTCATCAAGTTTGTCACAAAAGCACCCTGGGAAAATGTCTCATGCACGTTGGCTAACAACTGCAAATAGAATAAAGCGTTCATACATTAGATCGTTAGAGCCTTGAAACCAACGTCAAACTCTGGCAGAGTTCATCATGAAAGTGTACCCACCTATGTGGTTTACAGTAAAATTAAATCCATATTGAACATATGGTCCACGAAATTTGGAAGACAATAAACGTATCACGCTATCTTAATAACGATTTAAAGACTGTGGTCGATCCCATTATCCAGAGAAATGGCTATTTCGGTCACCCGGAAGCAATAATCTTGTCAATGATCACAGACGACAGACCGTCCATTCGAAAACTTGGACTCCGTAGTACTTTACGAGCAAGAAAGGAAAAAATGGAAGGAATCAGACACTACAACATTGTCACTCAACTTCGAGGCAGTTTCATATTTAGACCTTATTGATTGGCAGAAATGCAATTTTACGGAATGTAATTTGACCTCCAATTGACAGAAGAAATTTGAATTGAGAAATTTGATTTCCAGTGGAGAGTCTGTAGCTCAGCACCTGGGAAGCGTAAAATTTCCTTGCCACACCCAAAGTGTTGAACATTTTGTGAAACTAGTAACAGAGGTTTCTGCGGCTGTGCGTGGATAAAATAAGCGTGACGGTTTAGTTAGAACCCGAACAGAATCGAGAAAAGCTATGCCATCATTTGAAACCAAATGCGAATACACAGTAAAACCGGAATAACTGCGAGAGCAAAGGAGTTAAGTGCCGGTATGGTTGGGTAGATTTTCGGCACGGGTGGAACTCGCAATGCAGCCACCTCCCCGTGGTGAGTTCTTGGTTTTTTTCTGAATTTTATTTCAGAAAAAGCGAAAAGCTGAATACAAAACAATGGAAATACACATTTTTAACTGTATGGTAAAAATCTGGTAAAAATCACAGCAGAAATGGAGACAGAATATATTTTTTGTTTTTCCCAAAACTTTGCATACGTGACCTACCCACCAGTACCCAAATTTTCCGTACTAGGGAAAAAGCAAAATCGAAAACTTTTTTTTTTACGCTCCGCCCTAATATATATATATATATTTATATATTAAAAATATAGATAATATCAATTACAATATATTTAGATATAGATGATATAATAGTAATTAAAAAAGTAATAATCATATAGACATAAATTTTTACCCTCCTAATCTGGAATTAATACAAAGTAGCCAAATTAATATTAATGTAAACTTTTTATATATAAAAATAAAATTAATTTCTCATAGCAAATTTACTTTTGACTTATACGATAAAAGATCAGATTATAAATCTAATATTGTTAAATTTCAAAATTACCTAACCTGTTTACATAATACTTTTTTTAATAACATTATTGTAAATGAGCTTGTACGTATAAATAGGTTTTGTTCTAAAGACAATAGGAATAAGCATATTTCAGACTTGATACCTTTGTTAACACGCAATTATTACCCTGATAGTCTTTCCAAGCACATAATTGGTTGTTTTAGATTTCATGAATAGTTTGTTATGTTGCAACTAATAAGTAAATGAACAAAATAAGTTTAATTACTGTAAATAACTACTAAAAATTAAATAAATGTAAAATAATAATAACTAAAGTAAAAATAAAATAATAATAAAACACTCTTAGTAATAATAATAAAAAGCTAATATATTGATGGTTAAATAGTCCTAAGCACAGTCTTTATAGTAAGACAGCTGTGTTTCCATTTGCTCCTTGGTTGCAAGTTTTGTGACGTCAGTCATCTTGCGGTTACCTTTTCTTAACTTCCATTCTGTCTGGCGCCAGGCTTGGTGTTCTATGGTTGAGTGGTTGTATATTCAATTCTACAGTTACTCATGGATTCTACTTTGTCTAAGTATGTTTATTGTATAGATCATACTTAACTGAAACAATCCTTTGGTTTTTAGGTAGTATCGACACCGCTGATGAAAATTTATTTTATGCGAATAAATTAAATATTGTCAAAAAAATTTTTGGTCCAATTGTTCCAATTTTTGGTACATTATGAGAGGGGCGCTCAGGTAGTTATGAGAATTAATTTTAATGCTATATCATTATATTTTCCTTACAAACTTTTTAAAATAATTTCGAGAATAATAAAATTTTTGACTTATCTCAAATAAATATATATGGAAAACATATCCAAACAATCAGATTTTATTTCGCACACCGCAGTAATAAAAACAAAAATTACGTATTAAAAACCTCTTTCATAAAAAACCAGCATGAAAACAACGATAAGGGAGCAATGTTTCAAAAAGAAGTCAGTGTAAGATATTCTTTGAAACATGGGTGTACGCAAAGACCTACGTTGCATATCTAACACGAATAGAATGTGGAATGTCTGCTGCTGTTTTCTGGTTTTTATAACTGTTTGTGAACCAACTGTAACTGTTTGTGAACAAACTGTATATCGTCTACAGAACTTTTACCCACTTTTATTTAGATTTATAGTAGGGAAGTGTCTCGCTGAAAGTCTTAAAGATGAGGGAGATGACCTCGCAGTGAACTTTGAATCGATAATGGCAGAATATTTACGTAGTATACAAACATCCAAAAAAAAACAACATTATTGCACATTATTTAGGTGATAGCATACAAAACGAAATAATCAGTATTATATCCAAAGCAATAAAACAAAAACTTTTAGAAATGCTTCATGAATCAAAATATTTTTCTATAATTCTTGACACTACCCAGGATTTAAGTTATATCGAGCAACTTATCATTGTTATTCAATTCGTTTTCCACAATAAAACTACAAACGCTGCAGAAATTCACGAACATTTTTTAGGATTCGAATTATTAGACAATACTACTGGTCAAGGACTATTTGAATTTATAAAAAAATCATTTAAAATCATTAAATATTAATATTTCGGATTTTCGTGGGCAAGCTTATGATAATGGTGCCAATATGCGAGGAAATCTTAACGGACTACAACAAAAGACTTTTTTTTATTCCATCTGCTGCTCATTCACACAATTTGGTTATTAATGACTTAGCTCAGATTTCATTCGAGACGGTTAATTTATTTGGGGCAATACAATGAATTATATAATTATTTCGCAGCATCCGTGAAACGGTGGGCTGTATTAAAAAAAAAACATGTAACAAATTTAACTTTAAAACCGCTCTCGAATACTATATTGAAAAGTAGAGTGGAAGCCCTTAAACCTCTTAAAAATGACCTCGGAGAAATTCATCAGGCTCTTTTAGAAATTAAAGATGAACAAAATAAAGATATCGATTCTAGAGCTCAGGATGACAACTTGATTTCAAAAAAATTTTCTTTTAAATTTATTTGTTCCATTCAAATTTGGTATATCTTAAGTTTTGTAAATGTTGTACATAAAATAATACAGAATCCATTTTTAAATTTACAAACAATTACAGAAAATCTTGAAATCCTTACAAACAATTTGATGAAAAGTCGCAAAAGCAATAAAAATTATTATTTCCAGAACCAAAATTATTATTTCCAGAAATTCGAAAAAGAACAAAACTGAGGATGTTTCAATACGAATCAGCGGATGAATTTGTGAATAATCCTAAACAAATATTTAAAATCCAATTTTTTTCATGTTATTAGATTTAGCAATAACATCAATCACAGAAAGATTTGTACAGTTAAAAAATCATAACGATGATTTTAAACTCATTCACGACATAAGCAAATTGAAAGAAAGGACTGATGAAGATTTAAGAAAACACTGCAAAAATATACACATCAAACTTACCGGTCTAAAAATTCCGATAATCGGGATATTGACGGTGTGTCCTTGCTTGTTGAAATAGAAAGTTTTAAATGTTTTGTAAAAAACAATATGTCTCCGCATGATGTATTAAACTACATATATAAAAATAATCTAACTAACACCTTTCCCAATATAACTATAGTATTACTATTTATTTACCAGATTCAGTAGCTTCAGGAGAAAGGAGTTTTTCAAAATTAAAACTTATTAAAAATTATTTACGCTCCACAATGTCAGGTGAACGTCTAACGTATTTATATTTAATATCAATCGAAAATGATATCATGGATACTTTAGATTTTAAAGATTTAATTAAGAATTTTGAAGCGACTAAAGCAAGAAGAGTAAATACTATTTGATATTTTAATCAGCAAAGTTATTCACCAGTTTTAGTTATAATACATACCAAAGCAAACATGTAATTGATACATTTATAATGTGATCTAATTTATATCATCAATAATACAAATATAACATTATCTTTATTGTGATTGTTTTTAATAATAAAAGATTGATTATTTGCGTACAATTTTAAAAAAAACATATATTTTTGTGTTTATCTTACTCTGATCTGTAGGGTGATTATATATGTATGTACTTTTTGAATTTTCTATAAATAAATAAATTAGCTATCCTACGTTTTATTTTAATTATGTTTAGAATTTTTTTTCTGTGGACGGGGAGGGGGGAGTAAAGAGCGCCAAATACATGTTTTCACAAAAGCGCCTCATACGCACGCTTCGGCCCTGTGTATATCTATAGTTTTTCAAGGGACAAATTGCACTGAACGATAAATTCGGAAATATTAGTACAGTGGAACCTCCATCTATCGTTTCCTATTTAACTGAACGATAAATGCGGGAAACTACGAATGCGGGAACATAACAAAGAAATATTATCATTGGGACCGAATGAAATAAACGACACATACGGGAAAACGATGATTTGGGGAATGATCGATCGAGGTTCTACTGTACTTATTTCTACAATTATAACTTTTTTTCTCAGCAAAATAAGCATTTTATCATACATCTTCATCTTTTACATTCTTAGTATTCATGTAAAATGTGTGTCTATACATTTGCAACAGGTAATACAGAGGCTGTTCGCACATTTTTTAGACGATTTTGGTAAGCGGTAATAAAAATCGTTTGCTGCAAAAGAAATAATCGCAATTGTACTATGTTTTTAAAAGTCAAAATTATCGTCTGCGGCTTGAAAGTTTTGACTTTATTCAAAATGGCGTTTTTAACAAAGCAGTGGTTCGAAGGCTACATTTATGCTCTTTCCGAAGAGAAATATGCATACTCCGTTATCAAAAAACGATGTGAGTGTCATGGCTTGTGATATCTAAAGCGTCGATAGGTAATATCGTCAACAAGAAAGGAAAAAAAACGTCAAATTGGAGCCTCAAGTGGGACAAAAATTCCAAACAAGTATCCAAGGAAGAAACGGACATCTTCGACTATTGCAAAGGTACGTTGTTTAATGTTAAAAGAAAATCCCCCTAGTCAAAGGACAGTTGCAAAATCATTAAAATGTTCGGTGTCCACTGTAAACAAAATGATAAACGTTGATTTAAATCTTTAGAAAGTGAAAAAACGCAATGTGCATCGTCTTCTTCCATATCATATCGCTGAACGCAGGACACGCTGCAGAATTCTATATGAGAAACACTTATCCAAACAAAAATGGAAAACAATTGTCGCAATAGATGAATCATGGGTGCATTTAAGTGATTGCAACAAAAAAAGAGCCATTTATTATCATAAAAGAGGAGAAAAAAATTTAAGTACGTGGTTCAAAGAATCGAAAGAAAGTTTTTCTAAGGGATTCATGATTGTTGCTGGTTTTTCTTATAATGGCAAGTTAAAAATAAAGAGAGTGGAAAAAATTACATCCAAATTTAAGATTACATCCAAATACTATCAGGAACATATTTTATCGCCAATTTTTCTGAATGAAATACCATCGCTTTACCCACAGTGCCATCAATCTGTGAGACTCCATCAGGACAAAGCTAGCAGTCTCACATCAAAATGCACTTTAAATTTCCTAAAAGAAATGGAACAAAAAACTGGTATCAAGGCCCTACCCTTCACTGATATCCCTACTAAATCTCCCGATGTATCACCTATGGATTTTTGTGCTTTCGGACTTTTAAAATCTGCATTTTCCAAACGTCGTCCCAAAACCATTACAGGACTCTGGAAAGCTGTTCAGGAGGAATGGGAGAGAATACCTCTTCTGACACTTCAAAAGGCATTATTATCCTGGAAATTGCGGTGTCGAAAGATAGTTCAGAATAAGGGATGTCAAATAGAACATTTAAAACACAAGAATTTTATGTAATTTAGTTTTGTGAATACAATATACATCGTCTAAAAAATGTGAGAACAGCCTTTGTATATCTGAAATGTTTGCAACAGGTTTACTAACGAAAAATTGTTATTTGCAATAAAATTTTAAAATATGGGAAATAGCAAAACATTATATAAAACTTAAAATAAAAAAGACTTACCTTATGACCAAACAGTGGAATAATATCTTCGGCAAAGAGGTATTACACCTTTTCCAAATACGGTCTTATTTATAAAGCTAATCTAAAAATCTGCACATACACTAACCACACTGTTGCTCGTGTCTGTCGTACAATACAACTGTGGGAACTAGTTATCGAATTAGCTTGGCATCCCTCAACAAACAACCAGTAGTTCTGCTATTGGTGGTTTAGCATAGAGCTTGACCAATCAGGAGCCAGACCAACGTGACCAGTATATGTCCGTCTTTTAGGTGAATGGGTCGCTGGTGGTCAGACTGACTTTAAAAATGATAAGAAATATCTCCTATTGTTACCAAACCATATATATATATATATATATATACATATATATATATATATAAATATATATATAAATATATATATATATATATATAAATATATATATATATATATATATATATATATATAAATATATATATATATATATATATATATAAATATATATATAAATATATATATATATATAAATATATATATATATATATATATATATATATATATATATATATATATATATATATAAATATATATATATATATAAATATATATATATATATATATATATATATATATATATATATATATATATATATATATATATAAATATATATATATATATAAATATATATATATATATATATATATATATATATATATATATATATATATATATATATATATATATATATATATATATCTATATATATATATATATATATATATATATATATATATATACCAAAAAAATCCTTGCTTCTAAATTTTAGGCAATTTCTTCGAAATTTCACGTTTTGTACATAGAAAAGCCCTATCCTTGAAAGAATCAGGGAACAGCCTAGTTTAGTCTCTATATTAGCCCTCTAGGCTCGTGCAGCCATTCTTTCAAAGGAACTGGATGGTCATCGACCCAGCACTCAATTCTGGTATTTAAATAAGTCTAACATGTAAGATCATGGAAATAGCTCAAAGACTTTAAAAACACCCTAAGTACGATATACGAGAGCAAGACAGTAAGTTGGTTACAAAAGTCAATAAAAATAGGGAAACCGAGATACATACTGGAAAATCATGTATATTTCTCTACATAATCTTCATTTACATTAATACATTTGTCCCTTCTGTAAATGAGTTTTCCAATACCTGCAACGTATTGGAAAAGACGAATGAAGTCTTTGCACTGCTGTCTGATCCATTTCTGTACCGACTGTTGCAGACGCTGAATGTGAGGTACATAGATGGCTGAGACAGCAGTCCAAAAAATTTTATGCAGCAGATAATCGAAAACAAATTATTAATGTAAATGGAGATTATGTGGAGAAATAAACATGCTTTTCAAGTATGTATCTTCGTTTCCCATTTCTTTTATTGGCTTTTGTAACCTACTTACTGACCCTCGTATTACATTTATTCGAAATTACCCTCGTATTACCCTTATTTTATTTTTGGTCGAAAAATAAAATTACCCTTAATAAAATGCTTTTTTTACTACTAATTATTTACTCGTGAACTTCCAAAATCACCTCATCTCTCTCTCATGTCTCAGTAAACTCGATTTCATAACCTCCATTTGTTTTTAATTGTGATCTAACACCTTTCATTAGACAGATATTTTTCTGCTAAAAGATTAGGAGCCCCCTCCCGCCCCCCCCCCCTCACATTCATTTTTTTCTGGTTAAGGTTCAGCATCCCTCTATCTTGCTTTTTGTTAAGTAGACTTTTATTAATGGACTTTTTATTTTGTGTCATGGACAATCAACAGAATAACTCAAAAGTGCTGATTTTGCGAATTTTATACTGTCCGCTGGCACCACGTTATGTGATAACCACTCGAAATGAGCTTTACAAGCTTATTTCAAGCTAGTGCTAGTATAATCCTTACAACAAATATTTTTTTTATTATTACAATTTTTTCTTCTACACGATCGAATGAAATCGAAAGGAAAACTGTAAGTGGAAACTATAAGCGAATGAAATAGTTTGGAAATTGATAACTTTTAACTATTTTTGACTCAAAACAAAAAAAAAGGCATGTATATGATTTTAAACCATCATTTATTTTGTTGGTTGGGTCATTTTGGTCACCGAACTCTATATAAGGCACAAAATTTTAAATCTCTCCGCTAAAACATTGAGATCTCCTCTTGTGGTCTTTTTGGCGTGTTATTCAGTTGTTGTCAGTTATCATGTTCAGTACTTCTATTCATCTCGGAACGAAGAGAGTTTCAAAAGAGAGCCATAGTTATATTTTAATAGCGCACAGACTATATTTATTGACATTCTCTCTATCAGTAACAATGCGTTCAAACCAATCTATGAATTAATACAGCCCACTGATGGATGAGAAGCTGAAACAGTTCCGGTTATTACTAAGTGAAACTGCCTCATCTTCAACTGTCTCGTTTCTCACTCTTTATAGACAGCCCTAAAAATCATTTAAAGACACCTTTTCAAAAAATGTATCACTCCCATACTAAGAAACTTATGTGGTCTTATTGAAATGCATTTATTAACGTTGATAAGTATTCTTAAGAAACCTTAGAATTTGTTTTAAAAGATTATGGAGGTAGGGAAAGGAAATTTTCTCTACCCCCATAATAAATTTTCCCAGGGAAAGGAAATTTTCCCTACGCATTCGATCTATTGTGTGGGTTCTACTCTCGTCTTGGATATTAGGAATAAAGAGATAAGCACACCTATTAAAATGAATTCTGGGTGAAAAGTTGATCTGAAATGACACTACAATGATCACTGAAGAATGTCCTAAGCAGTTGTTGTCCTTATGTACCAAATCTCTCTGTAGTTGAAATTACATTTGTAGTTAATTTCGATATAAAGACAGTAAATTTTGATCAGAGTTCTAAATGTCATTTAAAGACTCCTTTTCACTGCTTTAAATGAGCAAGAGTTGAATGAATTCGTAGTTAGACCATAGAACGGGATTCAGATGCATTACTCCAAAGTTATACGGGTTAATTATTTTTAAAGTATCGAGAAAATAAAATTTTAGAAAAAAACACATTTATTTTTATTATTATATATTTATTTAATTTCACTTAAATCACGTTATAAAGAATTTAGAATCAAATAACACAAACCACATGTTTCTACCATGATTGTACACAACATTATTATGAAGTTTTATTCTTATATGTGTTCTGCTGTACACCTCTAATTTAAGTGCAATTTTCTCGGAGTGGAATTTTTATTTTTTTATTTACCATTCTACATTTTTATGACTAAAATTCTTTGCGAGGTATCTTTGTGCATTGTTTTATCTCCATCTAACTGTCTCCAATATTTTTGAGTTAGATGATTTATTCTTTAAAAAAAGAATTCCTTAAGTGTATATATATATATATATATATACTTATATATAAAGAGAGAGCGATTTTGTATGACAGTAATCTCCAGAACCACTGCACCTATTTGAAAAATTCCTTCGCTGTTTGAAAGGTACATTATTCCAGATGGACATAGGCTATATATTATGTATATCTGATCAGTAGAAATAAAGTTAGGGGCTCCTAACAGTCTCCATTGTTACCGAAACTGTCTTCTACCGCTTTTTGTGCCGAAGATTTCAAAGATCCTGGTGCTATCGCGATGGGCTTCAGTTCTGACGGTAGCGGTTCGAACCTAGCCGTTCTACGGCACGCCTTTTTCTTTTAAATAATTAACCTTAATTATTAACTAACGTAATATTAATTTAAGATATTAATTAGGTTATTATTAAGGTAAGAAATGATTTACAATTTATTGGCTATCAAATGGAAATTTATTGGTATAATATTTTGTTCAACCCGGACAAAGTCGGGGCGGGCCGCTACGATCGTTTTCGGAATCATCGTTTTCCCATATGTTTCGATTATTTCACTTAGTTCCAGCGATCATATTGCTTTGTTATTTACCCGGATCTATCGTTTTCCCGCATTTATCATTCAGTTAGTCGGTTCCTTGAAAAACGATAGATCGAGATTTCACCATATATATATATATATATATATATATATATATATATATATATACCGGGTGGCCATAATTAAACTAACAGTGTTCACAGTGTTCTGTAGCGCGATCTATTTGCGAGAATGACGCCACATTTTGTAGGAAGATTAAACAAGACGGGAGACGAAGGATTCCGCGAAAAAATAAATTAGTTCCAAAAGTCACCGCTAGGGGAATATTTGACGCTGTGTAATAGACAATAGAGTGTTAACAAATGCAAATCTATACGGAAATTACCTTTTATTTTGCATTCAAATGAGGTTCAATGTGGCTGCCGTTGTTGTGGACCACATATTGCATTCTGTGCACAGTATGCACAACAGCAGAAAGTAACATGTCTGCAGGAATCTCCCGTACAGTCCGTGATATGTTATCCTTCAACGTAGCCAGGTCCTGGACCACTCCTTGATAGACCTTGGGCTTAAGGTAACCCCATAGCCAGAAGTCGCATGGGGTAAGATCAGGCAACCGAGGTGGCCATGCAGTTGGAAAGTAGCGGCTAATGACTCTTTCTGTTGTGAATTTCTGTCGTAGCAGCTGTTGCACCCATTCAGCAACGTGTGGAGGGGCTCTATCTTGCATGAAAATCATTTCCCCCAGGCATTGTCTTTGCTGAAGTGCCGGAATGACAAAGCTGTTCAACATGTGGCGATATTTCTCTCCGGTAACAGAACAGGTTTCCGGTCCTGTCGGGGTAATGTTCTCATAGAAGAATGAACCTACGATAAATTCCGCTGTGAACCCACACCAAACAGTTACCTTTGGTGAATGTAAGGGAATTTCTGTGACTGCATGTGGTGATTTGTCATCCCAAATTCGGCAGTTCTGGGTATTCACAGTTCCATACAGGTAAAAGTGGGCCTCGTCTCCCCATAAGATTTTCCACGGCCAAGCATCATCCACCTCCATTCTGGCAAGAAAGGTGAGAGCAAAAGTCAATCGCTTATCATGGTCGGGGTACAGTAACTCCTGTACACCGCAGATCTTGTACGGATAGAAGTTGATAATCTTTCGTAAGATTTTCCATACCGTACTGTAAGGCATATCCATATTCCGAGCTAATCCACGAGCGCTAGAGGTGGCAGCAATATTGTCTGGTCCTCTGTCGACAATCGCCGTGGCAACTGCTTCGATTGTATCCTGTGGTACAGGTTTTCGTCCTCTGCCTGACTGAACCTTCAGAGAACCTGTTTTCTCAAACGTCGCAACCATTGCTTTTAGCTCATTAACTGACACAGGACCGTTACCTTTACGCATTTTTTTGTGCGTTCTAAAAGCACGAAGAGCGGCTGACGCGTTGCACTGGTTGAGGTAAAAGAATTTGACCAGTAACGCACGCTCGACTAAAGAAGGAGACATTGCACATAAACTTTCAATCCGATTGATTCGAAACGTAACACATTGCCTTTTAAACCCCAAGCAGCTGGCACTGTGCCAATGGATGTAACATGAAATTTGAATAAAGAACTTCTGCTCAGCGTACGTGATATTACACATCACGAGATTTTATAGGTGTTTATGTAGATTTTACGCTTTTTAAAAAGTGTTGCCATATTGCACTGGAACTAAATAAGAAAATGTGCATAATAAAAGGTAATTTTATTCCGTATTAATTTGCATTTGTTAACACTCTATTTTCTATTACACAGCGCCAAATATTCCCCTAGCGGTGACTTTTGGAACTAATTTATTTTTTCGCGGAATCCTTCGTCCCCCGTCTTGTTTAATCTTCCTACAAAATGTGGCGTCATTCTCGCAAATAGATCGCGCTACAGAACACTATGAGCACTGTCAGTTTAATTATGGCCACCCGGTATATATATATATATATATATATATATATATATATATATATATATATATATATATATATATATATATATATATACATATATATATATACACATATATATATATATTGTGAAGAATAGGAAATTCTTCAAGCAGTCAGTCGTGTGAATATTTGATGTGTCTTTGTCACCCCTGTCCTTGGCAACAGAGGGGGGCGCGAACTGGGTGGAACCCTGGTGTCAAGCTAACTGACTGATGGTCATCGCCGGACTGGGGGCGGTATTTCCTCTACTTGTCTACTGGCAAGAGGGTGTCAGCTGGCGACAAAGGCCACACAAGGAGAGTCCGACATTCTTCATGCACAAAAGGGCGGTTCGTTACGCTAAGCCCTCGGCGTGAGAAATTCTCGAATGTTGGAAATAGCTGATGTCACTGATTTCAGCAAATCAACGTCTAAACACAAAACCCAACGCCTGATAGGACGAAATATGTTCCAGGTAGGTGCTTAGAGTTTTCTTGGAGAACCTCGGACCGAAAAAGAGGCAGAGAGACTTGAGATCTACTCTCAGAAGGTGACTGATACCTGCGGCCTTGGGCCAGATTACATTTTTGGGAACTTGAATCCCGGGCTTAGTGCCGTTTCATATAGTCAGTGAACTCTGACTGTTTGGGGAAGAATTTTAACTCCCCGGTGCCTTAGGGCGGTTATGACAGTAAATTTTTGATGTAACTGAAGTGTACATATTGTATATAATTAAATACATAATTTTAAAACCTAAACTCCGTATCTTGAATTAATCTATGCCCAGCTACCTGGGAGAAGTGTTCATATCGTCACAGTCTTATTATATAGATTAATTAAAGTGGTGGCAGCAGTGGGATCGATCCTTCCACCTGAAGATTCCTGTGAGTAGTAATTTATACAGTGATCTGCCAAGTTGGGCGTTCCGATCTACTTTCTTCGAACTGTGATTCCGGTAAATAGCAAGTTGGATTACTTTGCTGAACCTGCCTTGTGCGTGTCTGCTTGTCGTCAAACTCCAATTCCTGTGAACTGAAAGTTAGAGAGAATCGTCGAGTGGTGCTTTCCTGTCTGCAATCTACTAGACTTTGTTACGTAGTGCACGAAATCTTGGTGACGTCCCGCTTCTTCAATTAAGGCGAACGGTTTGCAACGTTAAACAGAACCATTGTGGTCTTCTGTTCCGTCTTCATGCTGATCATCAAGAGCAGTCGTCAAAGCAGTGAGTACTATATGGTTTTCATTTCTCTATTGGGTTACTGAGGCAATTGAATAATAGTGTTCTTTTTTGTGTGTCATTCAACTTAAATCATTGCTAGTTGTGTTTCATAGATAAAGTTGTGTTTAAATATACTAGTGAAACAAATTTTAAAAATAACACAGTAAAATAATTTAGTTTTGTATAATATAAAAGTGTATTTGAATGTGCAAAGTTATTTAGTATATCATAGTTGAATTTAAGCTTAAACTGTAGTGAGCTAATTAAATTTGTGTGTGTTTTGTGTTAGAATTGTTGTGTGTAAAATTTAGGGTAAGGTTAAATTCTCTAACTGAAATCATGGCTTATTTATCTAAAGCCCTTAAGGCTGATTTGGTTTCACTCGCGGAAGATCTTGGAGTTTGTGCCAATTCCGATATGAACAAAAATGAAATTAGGAGACTAATAATGTCAGATGAGGGTTATGATGAAGAAAACGCGAAAGCAATGTTAGAAGCGATTGAACGTGAAAACCAGTTAAAGTTTGAGAGAGAGAGGGAACAGCGCGCTTACGAATTGGAGAGACTCAGGAAGTGGTAGAGAGTCAACTCCTGAACCGTTAGAAAACTCTCTAAGGAGATCTTCTCCAGAAATGAGGAGGATGATGCCGAAATTTATTCTAGAGGAGACAGACATAAGTTTGTTTTTGGCTATGTTTGAGCTCCAAGCTAAAAATCTTGAGATAGATGAAGCAGAATGGGCAACCCAACTTCTTTCGTTATTGCCGCTAGAAGTAGGACAGATTGTTTTACGTGAGTCAGAACAAGACTCAAGAGATTATAAGTACGTAAAGAAAATCTTGCTAGACCGTTTTAAACTGAGTCCAGATACCTTTAGGCAGAAATTCCTGCAACACACCCGCAAAGCAAATTCAAGGTGGAAAGATTTCGCTTATGAATTGCAGAGCTATTTTAATGGGTGGATTGAGGGGCTAGGAATAAATACTTTCGAGGCTTTGAAACAACTCGTGATTGCGGACCAAATTAAGAGACGCGTAAATAGCGAGGTGCAGGAACACTTCTTAGATGAATGGGGGAGCATTGTTTCACCTTCAGTGTTAGCCGAAAAACTGGATCGTTACGAGTCAGTAAGACAGGGTAAAATAATCACAAATAATGGAAGGAAGGAATTTCAGGTGCGAAAACAAATTTATTTGGGGTTTAGGAATGAGGGGAAAGCCAAACCAGAAAAACAAGTTGATGGGCAATCTACCTCCCCAAGCAAAAACTCATATTTAAAATATGAAACAAAATTTAAAGAGTTTGATAAGCGAAAACCTCTTCGCTGTTATGAATGTAATTCGGAGGAGCATTTACGTCCAAAGTGTCCTTTCCGAAAAAAGAGAGATGCGGAGACTCTGAATAATATTGAACAAAACGATGATGTGGACAAATGGTTGAAACCATATTTGAGTGTGGCCAAGGTCAATGGCGTCCAAACTCAAGTCTTACGAGATTCGGGAGCCACTTTTGATCTGGTCCCACAGAAGTACGCTCCGCCAGAGACTTTTACGGGCGAAGTCGTTTGGGTAAAACAACCCCTTGACACGGAAGCAAAATGCCTCCCTGTGGCCAGGATAGCGTTAGAAGGTACATTCGAGCGCGTGACCACAAAGGCCGCTGTGTTCGATAATTCGCTAAACCAAGACAGGTACATTTTGGGGAATCGTACTTTTGCTCTTCTTCGTGAAGGCGCGGGAAAAAAGGGTGGAGTTCAGGAACTAAACGCAATCACGCGCTCGCAAAGCAAATCGGAAGAGAAAGAATCCGGGGCTGAGCCAGCTGATAACGTTTCTGAGCCGGCTATTGTTCTCCGTGCAGAGGTTCCGATCGAGGAGAAAATAGACTTACAGTTAGAGGGGGGTAATGTTGAGTCAAGTGACCCCCACCCACCGAGTCGTACGCCGTCAGAGTTAAATTCTGCACAAAGGAAGTCTGGGAATTTAAAGGTGATTGAGGAGAAATTGAAGGCTGATGCGGAGAAAATCACTCAGGGACCATGCGTGACCGAAAACGTAGTCTCTCTGTACACGTTAGGGCGGGAAAATGCTCTAGAAAAGAGAAGGGTTAAAGCAAAAGAAAACGTTACCCTCAAGAAAGGCGATTTTGATGAGTTACAAATATCAGAATTGAGAAATCTGTAAAACTTCCTGTCAGAAGGTGGGGAAAATAACGAATATACTGTGTCAGCTATTTGTGAAATTTATGTATCGTATCTTTGGAATATAACACGTAAATCAGCTGGTAGAATGTCGCCGATAGATAAGTCACTATGTTCGGATCTAGTCGATTTATTTAGGAGCCAAAAGAAATTCTATGTTTGGATAGGAATTCACAATTATCACAAGTGGGCTCATAAGTTCATTCTTTGTGCTCGACCTAGAGCCCTTGAAAGATTGTTAGGAACTGGTAAATGTTTTGTTCAGCTGTCGTGCAACTTTTCATGCTTTAATTACGTAATTCTATATATGTGTTTTGGAACCTTCGATTACCGTGCAAGAAACGCGGGTTTTAGTATTGGATGGTATGAAATAGCGTGCGAATTAGTCTTAACTAACTTAAGAGACATGCTTATTCCGTATGTAAGAGAGAAGAATTCGCGAATGAAAGTGCGTTGCTTTAAAGAAACGTGCATTATCTCCGAATTCGACTTGGTCGAGATCTCCAGTTATCATGTGGAGACTCCCGTCGGTTTTGTCAGAGAATCAGGTATGAGTGTGAAAATTGTTCTGTATAAAATTAATTATCTGTCTGAACGTGTTGGTATAATTATCAAAGTCGGTGGATATGCCAAAGTGAATGTGAATGTTTCATTCTTGAATACAAACTGTGAACCCTATAGAAATGTACCGGCAGAGCTTTTACCTGACTCGCCCACCGAATTAAGAGGTATAACTCGTGTCTCTTCCTTTGTAATCTCAAATATAGATATTTTGTCCTCTGTGACCAATGGTAAATTGTTTATAAACGTTGAAGGCATAAATTATTTCCTACGAGGCAGATCAGATCTTCCAGTATATCTGAGTTACTTGGGACACTAAAACCTGAATTAACGAGTTATCAGCAGATCGGAATGAATTGTTTAAAGCTGGCAAGTTAGTGTTATCACGTTGATTGTAGAAAGTGAAGGGTTTAAGGTTAACCGTTCTAGACTTGCAGGTCAATCTCGCTTCTTTTATGCATTATTTTATCAAGATGATTACCTGAAAAGCGTCCTCGAACTTCGGGACACTGGACCTCGTAGTATACGGATAAGGCATACGCTTATTTACGACGGTACATTCAGCCGCATACATGACCGTACGTTAGAGGAATTCACTAAACTCTATAAAGTTTCTGTGAAGGGTAAAATTCAGTGTATAACAAAATTTCCCGCTCCTTATGCGTCTGATTTCGAGCGCGAATTCATTACACAATGTGATGCCTCTGATGTTGTAATCGGAGTTGTATTAACAAAAATGTTTGGGGCAGAAGAATATCCTGTCGTGTATCTCAGTCGGAAATTTAGCCCCGCTGAGAAGAAATACTCGACAATAGAACCTGCAGTGCGCGTCGATAATTTTCGCAGTTCGGAAACTGCATTTTTATTTTGATGGTGCAAATTTAAAAATCATAACGGACCACAAACCGTTGAAGTGGTTAAAAAATCACACCGGCACGAATTCCAGGATTCTTCGGTGGTCCTTAATTCTGCAACCGTATAACTTAACTATTGAACACCGGGCTGGAAAGTTTAACCAGAATGCAGATACGCTTAGCCGTATGTCTTGCGAATGAAGGTGTAAATAGAATTAGTGCTTACAACAATTGTACTTGAAAGTGTGTTTTTTTTGTTTTATTTTTTTTGTATGCTGTTATTTATGTTTATTTAGGTTAGTTAAAGTATAGTAGTGTAAATTATGTGCTTAAAGTTGCTTGCCTCAGAGCTCAAGTGTAGAGGTGAAAACACATATATGTACCACACTGTATCCCCGAACTATGATGTAAGGGTGGGGAACGCTGTGAAGAATAGGAAATTCTTCAAGCAGTCAGTCGTGTGAATATTTGATGTGTCTTTGTCACCCCTGTCCTTGGCAACAGAGGGGGGCGCGAACTGGGTGGAACCCTGGTGTCAAGCTAACTGACTGATGGTCATCGCCGGACTGGGGGCGGTATTTCCTCTACTTGTCTACTGGCAAGAGGGTGTCAGCTGGCGACAAAGGCCACACAAGGAGAGTCCGACATTCTTCATGCACAAAAGGGCGGTTCGTTACGCTAAGCCCTCGGCGTGAGAAATTCTCGAATGTTGGAAATAGCTGATGTCACTGATTTCAGCAAATCAACGTCTAAACACAAAACCCAACGCCTGATAGGACGAAATATGTTCCAGGTAGGTGCTTAGAGTTTTCTTGGAGAACCTCGGACCGAAAAAGAGGCAGAGAGACTTGAGATCTACTCTCAGAAGGTGACTGATACCTGCGGCCTTGGGCCAGATTACATTTTTGGGAACTTGAATCCCGGGCTTAGTGCCGTTTCATATAGTCAGTGAACTCTGACTGTTTGGGGAAGAATTTTAACTCCCCGGTGCCTTAGGGCGGTTATGACAGTAAATTTTTGATGTAACTGAAGTGTACATATTGTATATAATTAAATACATAATTTTAAAACCTAAACTCCGTATCTTGAATGAATCTATGCCCAGCTACCTGGGAGAAGTGTTCATATCGTCACAATATATATATATATATATATATATATATATATTTTTCTTATCTTCGCAATATATATATATATATATATACATATATATATATATAGATATATATATATATACACACATATATATATCCCATTTAGGGGTTTATAATCGGGTTTATAACGATTTATTGTCACGTGTTTTAAATATTTCAGCCACATAAATCGTTTCGTTTTTCATTCTGTTTAATTCAACTTTTAAATTAACCGAATCGCGTTTATACATACATACATACGTAGACGGATACATATACATAAATGTGTGTGCTGCATACTTATATGCATATGTATGTATATTATATTTAAACATGTACAAGGTCTGAATGTGTAGCTTGTAAGCCTATCCCTGGAGTTGGGTAGACTTAAAGTTCACCATTCTATCATCTCCATGTTTCTGAAATATCGATACTAGCAATCAACTAACTCGCCTATATTGTTCTAAACTTCGTTCTAAACTTAGTTGTTTAGAGGAATGCAAGAAAATAGGGCAAATCATCCTCCCTTTATGTTAAGTTTCCTATACATCGTAAGAAGCTAAAAAATGTATTTGAAATGAAGGGAAAAAGTTTAAATGTTGTGTCACAGATCTCAGTTTACTGAACTTAACACTGCTTATGTGAATTCAAAATCTTAACATCATACTATACTTTCTCGAATCCTTCATCGAATAACTAGACAGGATTTTCTCGCTAACGGTCACTTAAAACATAGTTAAATCGCTCGGCAATGAAATCGAGTAAATAAAAGAAAAAATCATCATTAATTGAAAATGGAACTTTTCGGAGGACTCTCATATCCAAAATTGAATCTTACAAATCATCAAACAGTACATAAACCTGAAATAGCATATAATAGGGAAATGTGATATATATATATATATATATATATATATATATATATATATATATACACTCATGGACAAAAAAATTAGCGCACCAAGAAGGAGTCGTCAAAATGAAACGAAATTTTACATACGTAATGACTACTTTGATATAAGTAAATGATAAGAAAATCAAAGAAAAGGGATAATTTATTTCAGAGAAAAAGGCAAAAGAACGGAGGAGTTAATACTCCGTTGGACCCCCTCTAGCGCGAATGCACGATGCGATACGATCGGGCATTGAGTCATACAAGTTCTGTATGATGTCTTGAGACATTTCGTTCCATATTTGCTGTAACCTTGCCTCTAGTTCGTTCAAACTCATGGGATGCCCAACTCGTCGTCCCAAATGATCCCAGATATATTATCGGGTCCTAAACATTAACTGTGCCGAATTTGGTCCCGGTGGGTGAAACAGTCTATGATTCTATAACGGACAAACAAACAGACGAACTCTTTTATATATATAGATATATATATCATTAAACATTCCGCACGCTTAAACTATTCTATATATGAGGCGGTGGAAGGCAAAGTGGTGTAAGTCAGTAAGTCAAGTGGTGTAAGTCAATAAGTCAAGTGGTGTAAGTCCAAAGCTTTTTACGGCAAAAAGTACAAAAAATTCCACTATAAATTGAACAAATTATAATTCATAATAATTATTATAATATTACAAATAATAATTATATGCAATTCCACTATAAATTGAACATGAAGATTACATTTTTGCCCTCAAATAAAAAAAGTTGAAAATGTGACTTACATCACTTTGCCTTTCACCGCTTCATATGCAGATTTACAAATACAATAAAAACAATACCTTATTGAGGGCATAATTTTTATTTTATCTGGAAGGTATGAAGTTAAACATCAAAGGACAAACAGGATTTGTAAAGTAGAGTTCAAAACCTCCGTTTGTTTTTATTGTGATCTAACACCTTTCACTAGACAGATATTTTTCTTCTAAAAGATTACGATCCCCACCCCCTCACAGTTATTTTTCTGGTTACGACCCACCATTCTTTCATCTTGCATTTTGTTGAGTAAACTTTTATTAATAGACTTTTTATTTAGTGTCTTTGACGATCAACAGAATAACTCAAAAGGGATGATTGATAGTGCGGGTTTCAGACTGTGCTCTGGGACAAACGTTATGTGAAAACCACCTAGAAATAAGCTTTTCAAGATAATGGTGCTAATATATGATTGCAACAAATATATATATTTTTTAGCATTAATTTTTTTTCTACACGATTGGGTGAAGTGACAGGAAAACTGTAATTGAAATGGAAACTATAAAAGAATGAAATTGTTGGGGAATTGATAATTTTTAGCTATTTGGGACTCAAAAGAAAAAATACATGCATATAACACTGCAACCGTCATTTATGTAGTATAGGTCCTTCTGATCAGCAAACTCTATTTATAAGACACTAAATTTCAAATCACTCCGATAAAAAGAGTGAGATCTCCTCGTGTGGTCCTTTTTGTCGTGTTATTCGGTTGTTGCCTGTCACAAAGTTCAGTGCTTCTATTTATCTCTGAACAAAGAAGTTTCTAAAGAGGACCATTGATATATTTTGATAACGCAGGGAATTTACTTATTGAAATTCTGTCTTTCAAAGACAGTGACAATTCTTTCACACCTGTCTATGAACGAATCTATCCTACTGATGGATGAGACGCTGAAACAGTGCGAGTCTTTAATGCTGCCGTGTACTAACCCTATTGGATTCGCTGACCTCAAGGTTAACTTATAGCCCAGTCAAAATAGATTTTATGGCTAAAAAAAATATGAAAGTTTTGAAAATTGGTGGAGATGTTTGTATGGGCATACTGTTGAACATACTAAAAGTCCCCACCCATCAGACTTGAGCTTTCGCCGCCATCTTGGAAAATATGTAAACTTTTTTGGTTTTTTGCAAGTAACTTCAAAAATATTGATTTTATATAAAAAAAATTGAATACAAAAATTGAAGAGCATTAAATTATGAACAAAAACATTATTTACATTTTTTTATAAGTCTAACACGAACAAAGATAATTGACTTTGAAAATAGCGAATAATCACGTAGCGCATCCGCGTAGGACGCGGATCATCCCCATCGCGATGGGGGGATGACCCGCGCATGTGCCCCAAAAGTCTTGCGCACTCACGTTTGTCAAACGTCTGCATATCAAAGCTCGAGATAAAGTTGCAGCAACATCCAATCCATTGTTATCAGGTTATATTGTGAGGCTTGGTGGATTCTATCTTTTTATGTCATACTTGACTGCATTGGGTACATAATGGCTGGAAATGGGTAAAAATAAATACTAAATTTGATGTATGCAACTACGTCAGTAAAAAAATTGTTTCCTGGCCATGCATACGCTAGAAAAATCCTAGCTCATTTATTTACACAAACAGCTTTAGCAAAAATAATTTTTGACGCCATGGACATATCTGATTTCTAAAGCAGTAATCTCCATGAGTTGTTTAAAGATTTTGAAGGTCTTTTTGTGTTTTTGTAAATAACTTGGTAAATATTAACTTTATGTAAAAAAAGTTTTATACAAAAATTTAAGAACATTAAATTGTGTACAAAAATATTAAATATATTTTGTCGTAATCCCAACACGAACCAAAATATTGACTATTAAATGCGGATTGATTATGAATGTAGCATCCAAGTGTTGTTGAGGGCGCTTTCCTTTGAATTCTCTCTTCTCCCTCATTTGGGCAATCTTTAAACATAAGAAAATAGACTAATGTTTTTGGTATGTAGATAATTGGTCATTTTTAATTTTATGAACGAATGTAATAAGCTTGGATTTATTCACTACCATATTTTCATTGTATATAATTTAAGCTTACCTACTTTACGGTTGTCGTGCTTTTTTCGGTACGGGATTGTTCACGTCGTCAGTCTTGAAAAGGTCGTCTATGGGTCAGCTGGCACCACCTCATTCATCAATTCCTTTAATTGGATCCTCGTGATCTACAGTGCAATGACTGAAATGGGGTATGTCATTGTGACATACCCCATTGCAGTTATTGTAAGCCGTTGTGCAGTTCATGCTTGCTTTCCGACACACGCATCTTTCTCCCCAGTCAGTCTTACAGTTGTGAAACACCATGCTTAAAACTGAAACGGGAGCCACTGCATCCATAGTTGTGATAGGCACGAAGGTTTTCTTTTGACATTTCCAGCCCACACTTCAGGATTCTACTCATTCCCAAACCACTTTTGCAATTGGTGATGATACCGAAAGGAATGTCGTAGGCTGCCTCTTCAGTTGAGGGAAGACACGAAATATATGGTTTTATTTTAGTGAAAAATTTTGCGAAGCATTTGCACCCAAACTTATTTAGGGAGTTTTCACTGGGATGTGCTCCATACCAGATCAGAAAAAGCATTATCCTGCTTAAGCAACATCATTATGCGATGAGTTGCATTTATTAACTACTATCACGTTGTGTTCCATGTCTTTACTTTGGAACATTTTTACACAATTTTTCTTTCCTTTGTTGAAGGATGCAGAAGTAGTATCGCATCCACTGAACGCATGGTGAAGAAGGATACTTTGGTATGTCCCGATGATTGTATTTTATTTGACGAATGTATTTTTTTCTTTGCTTTCCCTTTGCATGTTTTAACAAGGAAAATGTCTTTTCTGTAGGAGTGAGAGCTGTTAATAGAACCAGGTGGTCAACATCTTCACCGATGATTACAACGATGTTGTTACCAGAACATGCTTCATTAATTTTAGTATTTACAATGAGAATGTCGGCTTCGTCATTACATTGTCGGAATCGAATGCACTGTTTTCCAGCTCAGCTGATAGGATGCTGATCAGTTTGCTCTTGTTGTTTTCATTTGAAAGGAACTGTTATTGTTGAACAGAAACTCGCATGTTTCCATTAAAACTTATGTCTACAGATTTTATCACAATAGACCGTAGATTTTCTTCCATTTTTTTGTACTGTTATTGGTGTTGGATTAGCCATTAAAAACGACTATACAGCTGGTCCCATAATGCTTTTTTTTATATAGTTAACTTAATTTGTGCAAAGATCCGAAAAAGTTAATTGTGTTCCCCATTTGACACGGTGTAAGAGAAAACTACTGTCCACAATGTTGACGCAGTTCAGGAAGTTAAGGTCTTTGTTTGGAACTTTAAAAACATCGTACTTAGCCAATGTCGTTATCTCTCGCATGCCAGCTTCATTAAACAGAGCAAACGTAAAAGGAGCTAACTCATATTCTAAATAAAATTCTAGTCGTTTCTTCGTCGTTTTGTTTAACCTCTATGCTCTGGAAAAGCAACAACGGGTTTACTAATGTATTGAAACCATTTACTTTTACCGTACAATTGACGGTGATCAAGCTTTCATAAGCTTTACCATTTCAAAGTACTGAACCCAGAGGGATGCAGTTGGGCCATTTTCTTTCAACTGCTTCACAGTCTTCCTCATTTTAATCTTGATGCCTCGTATATGAGTATGTTCGTTTATGGTTTCTAGTGATAGTAGTTCAGTAGCAAAATCTCTAAACAACTCATGTAGATTATTGCTTTTGAAATCAGATATATCCATGGCGTCAAAATTTAATTTTGCTAAAGCTGTTTGGGTAAATAAATAAGCTAGGTTTTTTCTAGCGTATGCATGGCCAGGCAACGCTTTTTCATCTGACATAGTTGCATACATCAAATTTAGTATTTATTTTTACCCACTTCCAGCCATTTTGTACCCAATGCAGCCTAAGTATGACATAAAAAAATAGAATCCACCAAGACTCACAATGCCACCTGATAACAATGGATTGGATGTTGCTGCACCTTTATCTCGAGCTTTGATATGCAGAGGTTTGACAAACGTGAGTGTGCAAGACTTTTGGGGCATATGCGCGGGTCATTCCCCCATCGCGATGGGGATGACCCGCGCATCCGTGTCCTACGCGTGATTGTTCGCTATTTTCAAAGTCAATTATCTTTGTTCGTGTTAGACTTATAAAAAATTGTAAATAATGTTTTTGTTCATAATTTAATGCTCTTCAATTTTTGTATTCGATTTTTTTACATAAAATCAATATTTCTGAAGTTACTTGCAAAAAACCAAAAAAGACTACACATTTTCCAAGATGGCGGCGAAAGCTCAAGTCTGATGGGTGGGGACTTTTAGTATGTTCAACAGTATGCCCAAACAAACATCTCCACCAATTTTCAAAACTTTCATATTTTTTTTTAGCCATTCGTCAAAATCGGGTCTATTTTGACTGGGGTATTATGGAAAAAATGTGTCCAAGGATTGCCGACTTGGACTGAAAGATTTTTTTTTTTTAATTGTACTCCGTAATAGAGAAAGAAATTTTACACTTTGGGGCATATTTCATTTTTTTTTATTCAAATAATATTTTGAAATTTAAATTATTCGGGGGGAAAATCTGCAAGAGTGTGTTTCAAACCGTGTGTTTTAGCCATGTCCCTTCATGTAAGTTTTCAACAAAACTTTCTGTAAATTCTTGCATATTACTTACTGTATCAGATTTCATAACTTGATAAAACAAACCGTCTAATTTCCTTTAACCTTATAGATAATAACGATAACGCAAACAGCAATAGAGCTTTAAAAATGTTGGTCATTACTGTATTGACTTCTGTGGCACATAGATTCAACAAAATAGTCCCCCGGAACTGAAATGGGAGTATTGACAACTTTCAAATCTTTCCAAGGGCTGTATAAAAGTGGTACTTAATATGATCGTCCACGGACGGCAGTTAGTCTAGGAGAACCCGTGATGTGGTCCACGATGTCATCAGTGATTATTAAAAAAAGAAAAAAAAAAAAAAAAAAAAATCGGTTTCATCATTTCGAAACGACCGGGACTTCGTAACAATTTTTTGAAATAGGGAACTGAATTTTTTTTTATTTTTGTTCAGTTGCTAAACATTCAGTAATTTTGCCATTTTCTGGCGCTTCAAGTGCAAAACAATCTTGCTTAAAAATTTCTAATAAATTTTCTGTGACGTCGTAGCAATTTTACAGATAGTAAAAGGAAACGCAAACTTTAAAAAAAATTAAAGGAGTGATGTGCAATTGACAAAAGGTTAAAAAAAAACTCCTGTATAAGGCTTGAAATAGCTCTAAGTGCCTGAAATTTCTGAAAGCATAATTTGGAGTTTGAGGACCTTTTCTTTTCTGTTGCGACAATCAATCCCGAGGACATTCGTCCGTGTTCTCCACATGACTTATGTATTGGCTACTTCATCGCGACACCATCCAGTGAGAAACCAACGTCGCCCCATACAAGAGGACAACGCAGTAGCATCCAGATTTTGGCCGAAATTTGAACCGACATTCACGTGCTGGAAGCTTACGGATTCTTAATGGTCCTTATGAAATCTCTCTCATGTTGTACTGTGCATGAGTACTCTGCTGAACTTCTTTAATTTATATCTGTACATGAACCATTCACAAACCAAATCAATTAATTCCACATTTTGAAATTTAGTGTCAAAGCACTTGATTGACTTTGGTTTACGGGTGATCTGGTGGATGAGTTTCCACAAAAGAATATAGATGATTTCAAAGTTTGCATACACTCAAATCTAGGCCTGTACTCCACAAAAGCATGAATACTTTATAACTTGAGCAATAAATAAATGCAGTCAGAATGTAACCGACGTTTTATTTCTCAACTCCAAGATGTATTTTACGTTCAAACATACGCCTGCCTCGGCGACCACCAATACCTCGGATACCGCCAATTTTTTCAGGCAGCTGATATATCTAATGTAGAAAGGTCAATGACTAAACCTGGGGTATTAAAATTGCAGGCGTGGGGGTTTTATTCAGTTTTAACGATTTTTTTTAAAATTTCTTTAGCCGCGGTAACTTAAGTTTGCGAAAGTAAACTTAAGTACATTCTGTACTCAGGTACATTATGTGTACCTGAGAAGTACACAGAATGCCATTGTCATCCATTGTTGGTCGATGTTGGTACACTTTTGATTTGAGATCCACAGAAAATTTGCAAGCACTCAAGGCAGCAATTACGAAAGAAATCACGGCGATTGGGCGGGACATGATCCGCAGATCCATGCAAAATTTCCGAAAGAGATTTCAAAACTGCATCGAAAATGACGGTTGCCATTTAACTGATGTAATCTTTAAAACTTAATGGATGACAATGGCATACTGTGTACTTCTCAGGCATAAAAGATTTCTTTCTCTATCTTGCTTTGTATTTTTGTTATTGACGTTCCAAATCGGAACGTTCATTCTGCCGCATCCTGAATTTATTTTACATAATAACAATTAAAAAATTGTCTTGCTTACCATCTGCACTTGTTTTTGGTGAAATTGTTTGACACCTTATTTAACAATATATCATTTTTTAACATTTAAAAAATACAAATAAAAATATTAAAAATATAATTATAGAAAATAATTACAGGAAATTATTAATAATTATAGAAAATTTAAAGCATTTTTTTAAATTGCAAGAGTCAATATGACAAATTTACTTCAAACTATCCGCGACCCATCCAATTTTTTTCACGACCCCCCAGTGGGTCGCGACCCATAGTAAGCGCACCACTGGATTAATCAACTGCATTAAAAGAATAAGGAATGGACAGGCTAAAAATAAAAACAATTTAACATCCAACATTAGTTGGCGAAGAGAAAACAGTTTCTCGCCATCCGTGCAGAGCCATTGCACGAAAAGTGGATCGGGACAGCGATTTTACTCATCACAGATCCATTGTCTGCTGTCTCATGAGTGTTAGTTGTTTTTCTAAAAAAATGAGTGTTAGTTGTTTTTCTAAAAAAATTTTAAATTATGTCTCCAGAATTATTTTGATTTCTTTAATTACTTTTAGAAATTCGCAGAAACCGGGAAAGATGAATGGGAAGGGGGAAAAATGAGCTAACGCAAGTGATTGCAAAGCGGTCGAATAGACCAATTTCAAGTTTAGAATGCAATAAAATACTGAGAATGCACAGGGATGACTTGCAATTTTACTACACAAAAGAGTGAACAGTCAAGTTCACCTAAGCAGAATTTCTCCACTGTAACTTTAAGGGGAGAGGGGTTAGAGGAAGATTATTGATTTCGGCGGCAAAAAGACCAACACGCGACTACTGCCGGGTTAAGTGTCTGCTTTAGGTGACAATATATGATTTCAGATTGGGAAGAATCACGGGGTGAGGGGGAGGGGGATGTTTTAAAAACAGTTTACAGACGAGTGGTTTCCTGCTCTTTACTTTTACAAGTAAAAAAAAGCATACATTAAACGAAGACTAGAATAAACTGCATATTTTAGACAATAAGACTTTTTACATAAAAACATCGACTTAAAATAGGTGTGCATCTTATGGTCCGAAGGTAACATTAAAATTAAATGAATATTTTATTATATATACTATATATATATATCTTATCATTATTAAGTAAGAAATTGAAAATATTATACACCTAACAAAATAATCTTTTCTAAAAATCCTCCATAAATTTGAGGTGTGTCCTCCGTCCAGTGCATCTTATGGTCCAAAAAATAAGATAATCGTGAAATTTGTACATATTATAGTAAAAAAGATTGTTCTTTTCATTTCCGCAGAGAATTTTATTTTTCCTTTCTGAAATACACATCAGGTGCCAGTTTTTTAAATAAATACATTTAAGAGTCGTGAAGTTAAAACTTAAATACTAAATACCTAAATTTATGGTTCTGCTTGCCAATTCTTGCAGGCCGAAGACACAAATTTATGTTCTATGTGATTGCTATTCTTTTAACCTTTTTTTTTTTCTCCAAGGGTCAAGAGATATTTTTATTCATTGTTTTATCACGAAGGCATTAAAAGAGGTTGCTGTAAAGTACTTTTTAAATTTTTATAAAATTAAGAATTCATACAAGTTTGTAAATGAGCTCGTTTTTACTCATCATGGGCAAGTGGAAGGAACAGAATATGACTGCTCCACAGTACAAAACTACACGGAAGAATTCATATTCATGGTGACAAAAAACTGGGTAACAGAAAATAGAGACAAATCAGAAACATTGGATTCTTCTACCAACTCCAGGGTGTAAAATGGATTACAAATTTGTGCTACTTATACAGGGGCCACACTGTCTTTGTAAATATAACAAAGTGAACATGCTAAGTTGGCAAAAATACAATGTGGAACTTGCAGGATTTTTTTAGAAGCCATGTTTTAGTTTACTGTTTACCTTATTTTCCAAAGTGCTGATTACTGTATAATAACCTATTTACCCCTCTTAGTTATTTTGACATGAAAATCCAGAATATCTGCAAAATGTTAGCTCTTTAAACTGATAAAATTTTTTTTCACAAATGAGTTAGAAGATGCAATTTTAAGTAAGTATTTCTTAGATCAATGACAGAACATTTGCATTCCTACACAAGCCAGTGTACACACAGAGAAAATTAAATAATTGAAGGAGGGTCCTCAAAGATCTGCTAAAAGATTTCCAAAAGTATGTGATACCCAAAACATGTTAATGGGATTCCTAGTCTATATTCTAAACTGATTAATGACAATTTAACACTATGGAGGGAATAATTCTGTTATTTTTTTCTTTTGCACTGGGAAACAAAACAAAAGAGATATTTTTCTTTTTTTACTGTTTTAATCTATAGTTATCCTAAAATGAAGAAGTAAACATGGTAAGTTGGCAAAAATTCAAAACAGCATGTAGAGGATTTTGGAATTTATCTGTAACATATTTCTTGGGGTTTGCACTGTTTCCCAAATCAAAAATAAGGAGTTCTTAAAGACTTTTTAAAGGCCTGTGCTAACATTTTTAAGGACCCTAAAGACAATATAAAATGTGTTTTATATCCAAAGTTCAGATATTTATTTGAGTTTCAGGATCAAATATAACAATGTGATAAAATCTATATCAACTAAATAAATTCTTAAAATAAAAAATAACATTTTAAAATTATTTATACATGCTGCAATCGGTTTGATTATCCCTGCACTTAACTTGACAAATTTACACTGGTAAACAGTATTATAGAAAGTTATAATATATATATATATATATATATATATATATATATATATATATGTTATAGAAAGTTATAATATATATATATATATATATATATATATATATGGAGGGCGGCTGAAAATATTATATAAGTGTTCTCATCCTGGTCAATAATGATGCAAAAAGATAAAATACTAGAAAATTATAAGCATTTTCATAAAGGGAATTGTTAACAGCAGTAAATTGAAAATTCTTGTTTTTCAACTCAAAAATAAGTACTTTCTAAAGGACCGGAAAGAAAGAGAAAACCTCTAAGGTCTTTGAAAACAAAAAAAAGTACTTCTTAAGGGCCCTTTAAAACAAACTGATAATAAGGAATCCCTAAGGACTTTTATAAACTGTATGAACCCTGTTTCTGTATTATCAAAATGTTTACTACTTTCCCTATTTTTTTAAGCTTCTTGACATCGGTATTTTTACATAAAAATTATGAGTAGTGTTAAATAGAGATAAATCAATTGAAACACACATAAATTTACAACATTTAGTTTTATACAAGTATCTCAAATATTACAAAAAATGTTTAATCAAAGCTCTATCTTCTCGGAATATACAATATCTGTACATAAAAAGCAAAATGTCTGCTAATACTAGTTGCATTTGTATAATCATAAAAAAAAAAATTACTAAGAGTAAAAAAGTTTAGGAAACTGTTCATTCTGAGGGACCACTTGTTCCACAATAAAATTATTCACTGAAGTTTTACGTTTAAGAAACTTTTTATCACAATTCAGTAGCATAGATTTAAAAAGTAATTTCTTATAAATTTTTGAAAAATCATTAAATATTTTTAAAAATTGGCATTTTTATCACCATATTACATCACGGGTAGAAACCTAAATCTTTACCATCAACAGATGAAATTTTAACATTTTTCACAATTTAGTAACTAAAAACAAAGCTTTACAAAAGCTTAGTAACCTATAAAATAAAGAGGAAGAATGCTTCTAGTAATCTTCCTATGCAGTGTAGTATAGTACCAACACAAACACAAAAAGAAATTAAAGATAACACCGAATTAAAATTCTATGAATGTTACACTAATATCTCATTTTTTGTGAAAACCAATGGGTGGATCCCTCTGTAAAATTTCAGCCATATCTAAGGGGAAAAGTCCAAGGAATTTAAACTTCTCTCCCATATGATCAGGCCCCAGCATCATATCATAACTAGCTATTAAATCCTTGTGAATTTCTGGTTTGACACTTGATAAAATTTTCTAGAGAAAAGAAAAAAAATATTAGAAAATAATTTTTGTACTATACAAGTAAATAAGTCTTAATGCATGGATTATGCTCTGATATACAGGGTGTCCGGGCTAAAGGTATCCAAAAGTCATGACTTATTTTTACAGAACTACCTATTTGAATTTAAAAAAATTTATTCAAAGAGAAAACACATCTCACCAAGTTTTAATATCAATCATAGATTTCTATCATAGTATCATATATTTGGATAAGAGCACCTTTTGTAGCACGACAAATGTCTAAATGGTAATCCATTTCTCTCCAAGTGTTTTGTAGCATATCAGGAGTTATTATACAAATTGCTTGAATGATACGCTTCTTCAACTCATCCACGGTTTCTATTTTTTGTTTATATACAATGGATTTAATGAATCTCCAAGCAAAGAAGTTTAATAATGCCTGATATGCTACAAAACACTTGGAGAGAACTGGATTACAATTTAGACATTAGTCATGCTACAAAAGATTTACAAATTGAAATCTATAATACTATGATAGAAATCTATGATTGATATTAAAACTTGGTGAGATATTCTTTCTATTTAAATAATTCTTTTTAAATTCTAATGGGTAGTTCCATAAAAATAAGTCATGACTTTTGGATACCTTTAGCACAATAAAATACCCTCATATCAAGTTAATAGATATTAAGATATAAATATACCATATTTATATTCTTATCTTTTAACAAGGAATCTTTACTATCTTTTCATTTAAGAGATCTATGTCAGTATTTTCCTATTTATTTTCTATGGTATTTCCATCAGACTTTTTTTTAAATTTCAAACTTTTATTGATTTCCCAATAAAAAAAGGATATAAAAAAACAGCTGTGGAATAATAAAATATGTATAGATTAAAAATAATGCCAGTATAACTATCATTAAGTCATAACTCACTTAACAATGGATGTACACAGATAAATAAATTATTCGATACAAATTAGTAATTTGCTTCATTTCTATCAATTATTTTCAAAATGATATTTAAAATTCCTTCTCGTTAAATAAGTTATTGCTTAATTAAAACTGAAACTTTTTTAATTTAAAATTGTTTAATTTTCACATAAGCTATATTTTTACCTGTAAGCTAAATTTTCCTACTAGTAATTTTACAGATGAGGCAAAGAATCATAAATTCAGATTAAATAGTATCCATTCATTAATTCATAGGACATTTTATTCTGGGAGTCAGATTAATGAACTATGCAAAAAATGCATAATATGAACATTATATAACTAAGATGATGAAAACATTCCTTTTCTAAAAAATTTATGTTTACCTGTTTCTCAATTTTTGTCTCACATGCATTTTTTAAACTATCTAAATTTAAATCTATAAAAAATCTTTAAATTTTACTCATTACTTACTTAAATACTAACCTTTTCTAATAAAACATTAAAATAATTAATATGACATCAAAAGCCAAAATTTACTGCATTTATCAGTATCATGCTTTTTCTTGTCATTTGTTAGGAATGCTTATAATTGTAAAACTTTTTTAGTAAGATTATTATATTTGTGTCTTTGAAAGCAGTTCTAAACAACTTCTATTGCTGTAGTAGCGGAATGAAAACTTCTAAAGAAATTTACAATTTTAGGATTATACAGTGTTTTTTAAAAAATATTATTAGAGACAATTTTTTAATTAAAATTTTTTTGAAATTTGGATTTAGGAATTTTAACTTGAATATTTGTGATAACAGTCTAAAATATACTGTATGTTCCTAATTATTTCACAGTGAAACAAATCATGTCTAAATACAAAAAAGAATACATTATGTACTTTCATCTAATAACGCAAAGCAAATACAACATTAAAGATACATCTTAGCCCCAAAATGTCTTATTTCTATGTTTTGTTTTCTTTCAGAAAACCTCCAGTTAAAAAAATAAAGGACCCCAATATTATCATTTCACCAAGAAAAGACTTTCTTAAAATAATAATAGATTTACACAAATGAACATGATTTAAAAAAAAAAAAAATTAAGATAACATAACTTACCTCAAATTTCCCTTTAATGTCCATATTTGTTAAGAACTCTTTTTGTGTTATTGGTCCATAGGTTAATGCTGTAATATGCATATTTAAGTAATTAATTTGTTTCTCTTATTTATAATAATTTCAAAATAAATAAGTTTAAACTGAGCAGAACGAGGAAAATATTTTTGTCTAAATATCATACCTTTTCCCATAACCATTTTCTTCAGATATGAAAAATCAACATCAGCTGTAAGATCAGCAGTACCAGGTTCACTTAGAGGATCATGTAATGCATGGCGTCTGAATGCCTAAAACAAAACCAAAATATACAAATTAAAGCATACTTTTAAATTATAAATTTCATAAAATATTGAAAATTATATAGATATATATATATTCCTTATCCATATAGAATATATAGAAATTGATCAAGTGAATCATAGATTTGATCTATGTTATCTCCTTCCTATTACATATGTTAGCATTATAATGGTCTGAAAATGTATATAAATCTGTAATTCGGAGATATTCCAAGAATATATGTTTTACAGACATACAACTAATTTAATCTAACTTTAAAAGATCATGATAAGCTAATTTAAAACAAACATCAGAGAGAGAAATTGGGTAAACTAGCTTTTATTCCACAAATTTTTATAATTTACAGATACTTAGATGATGTCACTGGTTTCTACAATGTCAGTATTTCAAAAGATCATCTACTGATCATAACATTAAATTATGAGCCCTTGACAGTAACTTTTAGAAAGAAAACAGTGTAATATATATATTAAAAACTATACAGCACTGGAAAAAATGCTTATTAAATAAGTTTGGTATGCAATGTTATACAAATTAGTTCAGTTTTATAAAATGCAGGATATAATGATTCCAACTAAATCTTATACATTTGTTTAAAATAAATTCAGCTGACTATGAACCATACTTCTAAACATTTTTTTTTTATTTTATTTATTTTTTTTAAATTATATCCGCCTAAACTCTTTTGAGCATACGGCACCTTGCAATCCAACACATAAAAGAAATTGCCCCAGTAGATGGGAGAGTCGTAAAAAAGTCCAAAGGAAGGACATCTTGTAGAGCAGGGCAAGAAATAAGATGCTCTCTAAACATTGGAGCAGAAATGCAAAAAACACAATCTGGAGAGTCAGCAAGATCAAATCTAAAAAGGTAGGCCTGTAAATAATCATGTCCTGTTTCAAATCTGAAACTAGCCACACCAATAGCTCTTGGCAGGGAGGTTCATATCTGTCTTTTCAAAAAGGAAGACCATTTTTTTCCCAATGGCAATATCCCTGTAATGAAAGAGTCTGGCTTTCTGGACATACTCTGTAATAGTCAGTTTAATGCACTTCTAAACTAAACACTTTCAAGTTTTTAAAGTACAATTTTATTTCAGTTACACATTAGTCACAATTACACTTTTTTACCTGGTTACTAACAGTAAAGTATAAAAGAATATCCTTCTACTATACTAAGTATAGAGTATAAAAAAAAGCAGTACTATATGTAATTTTATCAAACTAATCTGGTGAGTATGGGCAGTTATTGCTTGGCAATTTTGGACCTATCCTTTCATTTATGCACAGAGAGCTCTACAAATATAATCATAAACAAGGAAATAGTTTAGGGCAAAAGGCATCATCTGATGACAGAAATGGCAAAAGGTCTCAAATAATTCAATTCCAGAAAAACTGTTTACAAAGTTTCCTTTTTATTATTTTTTTTAAAAAATGGCTGATTTTTAAAATGATTATCAATCATCTTTTAAATATATTTGGTAATCATTCATTCTTGGTGGGAAAAAAAATGAGGTTATGGTTGTTCCATACAGCAATGCATTTTACAAAAATTATACTTAACTGCCAAGTTTCCCATAAGATTTAGGTCAAGGGGTAAACACTTTCAGGTCTGAGCTATTTCGACCATATGTCTTCCTCTGGACTGAGGGTTTTCGGTACTTTTCGTAATTTTTTTAAAAATAGTTTGAAGATATATCTTAGCAATTTTTGTATTATTATAAATGTTAAACTGATTTTATTCATAATGTAGAAAACTATTTAAATATACTAAGAATTAATATTTAATGAGAAACTATTAAAAAATCAAGTTTTAAAGTAAAAAAAAAATTTCCACATAAGGAAACATTTTTTATCATGAAATTTTAAATAAAATTGAATAAAAACTTACCTAAATGGTTTACAAAGATCTAAAAATAGCTTTTATTGGTAAATAGCATCATTTAATAAAATCTGCTTTGGTATGATACATTTCAAAGTATGGATTTGCACAAAGAGCGTTCAAACTAACCCTGATTTGAATTTGGATTCTACATTGTTTCATAAATTTACATCTGTTAGGTGCTGCCATCTTTTTTTTTTCTTTTTTTTTTTTTTTTTTAAGTAGAAGGTTTTTAGATAATATCTAAAAAGATGGCGAACGTATATAATTGGTACTTTAGTAGTTCAGAGAGTTAAAAGTTGACCCCGAGAGACTCTCGAGAAAATGGGAACCTGAGTGACACTAGGGCTTAGACCTCAAAGTGTTAATATGTAAATACTAAAAAATATATCTTAATACAGTGGAATCTCGATCGATCATTTTCGGATCCATCGTTTTTCCGTATGTACCGTTCATTTTATCCAGTCCCAACAATCATATTGCATTGTTATATTTCTGCATCTATCGTTTTTCAGCATTTTTTGTTCATTTCAATCGGTCCATTGAAAAACAATAGATCGAGATTCCACTGTATTAGTATTTCAGAACAACAAAAAACATACCCTAAAAGTATCTGATTTATTTCCATCGTGTCCATAATCTATTAACAAGGAATAACCCCCTTCTTTTTCAATTCTTGCAGCTATTTCTTGGACTAGAACTCCACTCTCTGGGCTGACTTCAAGAGTTGTTCTACTTTCATCACTCTATAACAAAAGTCGATTTTTTTCCTCAATTACAAAATGAGTTTACAAAGTTAGATGTTACATCTCATTTTTTACACATGCAAATAACTTATAAAATCGCAAATGAAAATAACTCATACAACAATCTGATAGTTGTTAAACCAGTGAAAATCTGAAGGTCACAGTAACAAATTATAATTTTGATTTGCGATTTTATACATTATTTGCACCTTTTAAATTTCATGTAGGCAAGGCTTTCTATTAAATACTATAAATACATATATATAAGATATATTACTTAAACATACAAATATCAAACAATTAAAGAGAAGACTAGCAGAGAGATGTCTAGATTCTTTGAAAAACCTCATGCACCCAATATTATACAACATTTTCTCAGAATGATGAGAAATAAAATAAAAAATGAAGAAAAAAAAGCTGCCAAATATAACAAAAACAAAAACATCATGGAAAATAGATAAATTTCATTCCATGCAATTAAAACTGCAAAAAATAATTCCAACATTTCTTATTTTCCAGATGCTTTTAATCCTAAAAATCTATTTTAAAAAAGTAAAAAGACAACAATAATTTAACAAAAATCCACATAAATATACCTGAAATAAGAAAAGAAAATTATTAAAGAATTAAAACTACTAAATCAAACACAAAACATTTATGTAATAAAATATCTGAAAGCATCAGGCCAAATGAAGTTATGTAAATAGTATGCATTCCTCCCATGCACATTAGTAGTTAAGTATCACTAACACAAAAAACTCACGTCGATGAAAAACTGACTGGCCGGGGTTGGCCCACGTGAAAGAACATAACGCAGGTGATGCTCTCCCGGTCCCTCGTCTAAGTCGATCAGCACTTCTCTCCAGCCTTCATTTGTTTTCTTTACATATCAATAATGAAAAGAAATTAATTGCCAAAGATAAATAACTGTATGTTGCTTTTCAAAATTAAATTATTTTTTACCATTGTAATTTTGTCAGAATTATAATTTTTTAAGAGACTTATTTCATTACAGGTGATATATAAATTTTATAAAGAGGAAGAAATATTTAATTTTTTTAAAGTGTAGACAAATGCTGAACAGGACAATGTATTTTTTATAATTCATAGAAAATTTCAAATTTTGCTTTTATTGCTCAGTACAAATACGAAATAAATTAAAATTTTACTATATCATCCCTTCAAAATTCTTGAAAATTCTGTCCTCACTGGAACCTCATTGAGAAAGTATTGAAGATAAAAATTTTTAGAAAGGGATTACTGACTTCTCTCATCATTGTTTTTTCAACATTAATCACAAAAAGGACAATGTTAGTAACAGCTCAGCATACATTGGCAGATGAATATTTAAAGATATATAGGGCAGAACAAATAAGGGGAAATTAAATGTCTGTAACCCATTTAACTTCACCAAACCTTTGCAATTTTGTAGAGGCTCACGTATATATATATATATATATATAAAACTGTTCCATAACTGACTGACTAACTAACTGACAGATAACACACAGACCAAACTGCTGGACCTAAAGGGCTGAAAGTTTGCATGGCAATTCTTCTTATAGTGTAGGGGTGCACTAAGAAAGAGTTTTGAAAAATTCTTCTTTGATTTTTTTAAATTAAATTTTTAAGCTGTTTAGTTTCCCATTTAAAATAATAATCTGAGGGTTATAAAATTTACATCATGAGAAAGATCATGAAAATTCCTTTAAAATGAAATCTTTTTCGAATCTACATATATTTTCTGATTTTTGGTGAATTTTTAAAGATTCCTTTTTAGAATTTAATTTATTAAATGCTGATCACATGGTTTCTTTTCTTTTTGGGATACTTTAAATTAATTTATCGTCACATGCATAACGATGAAATAAATTGACAAAAAATTATTAAAATACGGTAAAAGATAAAATTTAACAACTATACAAATTAAGATGGAAGTTTTTTAAGAATTTAATTCAAATTATTATGCTTTATGGTTATTAAACATACAAATTAATTGCATACATTGACCATTGTATTTAATTTAAATATTATCTTCTACATTATTTTGTCTATAAAAAATATCCATTACTATTTTTTTTTATAAATATATATATATAGGCATTAATTGCAAACACTGACCATTGTATTTACTATAAATATATATTTTTTGGCCTTAATTGAATACATTGACCATTGTATTTAATTTGAATGTACTCCGTAGCGAAGCACGGGTATTCATCTAGTATATATATAAATCAAATAGAACTTTTAAAGTGAAAGAGTTCTGGGATTTTACATTGATTTCATAAATTATTTTGCTTGATGATATCTTAGATTTAATATTTAAAAGAAATTTGGTCATAATGTGCTTATTTAGATTTATTGATGATATCAAAGCTATTCTTAAATCATTTTCAGCAGTATACAAGTCCCTTTAAAGGTGAAAACTTTCTTCATTAAACTGATATAAAAACCAAAATTAAATTTTAGTTAATTTTTCCCTTGAATATTTTTTTTTAATGAAACATAACACAGTATAAGAAAAAAATTAATAAAACACCTCCATGTGGTTTGATAAAAAAATCACTTTAATAGGGCAAAATTTAAAAAAAAATTTAAGAAACAAAAAGCAAAAGCAACAAAAGCAATGCACAATGATAATAATAAAGCTATATATATTATGACAGAAAATAAAAAAATCTCCTTGCATTCAAAGCTGAAAATGAACCAAATACATGTCAGTCTAAAATTATCTAATTCTAAAAATATAGCCAAATAAATTGAATGTTATTAGAATGGATATAAACAAAACCATCAGATTTTATTACATTTGTGACATATATATCTCCATTCTTTTACTAAATTACAACATTTACAAACAAGTAGCAAAATTAAACTATTCTGTATATTGAATGCCCAAATATAAACTCTTCCATATTCCCTATAAAAAAACTAATTTTTTTTAATGTGGTTTGCAAAACTTTCTATAACAAAGGCTGCGAAAGCAAATGGTATATTTACTTAATGGTAAGTCAAAACATTCTATGAGAAACTGTCTGAATATTTTGTCCTCATTAAAATTATAAAATATGAAAAATTTTAGTAATAAAAAAATAATTTTCATCTTATATCGAAAAAAAAACAAAATTAATATACACAATCAATATATATATATTATAATAGCAAAACTTTTGTAATTTTTTTTTTCTGTTATAAATCAATAACTTTACATGTTGAAGTCTTTGAAATGCATGAGAACACAATGGATACTGACTATTATTTTTTATCAATAAACTTTAAGAAACAGTTTGCAATGTAACATACTTTTAATTTTATTTCTAGTGCATAAGACTAAGAAGTATCTATGATAACTAAAATTTGGTGTCTTAAAATTTTTAAAAAGCTTTTAATTATCAATTTTTTTAACTGCTCCTTTAATCAGACATGTCTTTTTTCTTTCAAAATGTTCTCTTTTTTTTTACATTAAATTCTTTCCTTGAGTGTTGACCAAAAATTTTATCTTTTTTTTATCATTTAGACCATAGTTATATTTAAGAAGTTCCATACTTGTATAATATCACTACACCTGTAAGGTTAGTATAATTTTATGCTTTTTATGATGAATATCAACACCAAGCTAGCAATGCTTGGTATAATATGCTTATATTTGTGATTAGCTAACATACATATTCATATGTATGTTATACTAACGTAAGCTTATATTTGCGGTATAATGCTTATATTTGTGATATAATAATGCTTATATTTATAATAAAATGCTTATATTTATAATAAAATGCTTATATTTGTGAAAGTGAACATACTTATTCACTCCATGTGAATACTTGATTAATATGTTCTAGCTATAATCATTTATCTGATACACAATGCAATGGACAATTGTTTAAGTTTCAGAGATTGAGTAGATAATGGCAATATAGGATTCTCATTAGCCAGATAATATTAGCTTGTTTGACTAGATCCTCTATCATATATATATAGCTTCTTCCTATCCTAAATTATATGTAAGTACACAAATGATATGACATCAGTTATATATATTTATCGGAATTACTAATAAGGAAATATTATTTCACATAAAATAGCATAATCATTTAACCTCTTTCAGTCTAGTCTCTAAAGTGTACATTCAGCACTTACCTTTTAAATTTCAATAAAATACAAGAAAATATTTCTGATTTCTCATAAAACAACCTATTCTAAATTTTAAAATTAAAAATAAAATTAGATTACAAAATTAGTACAAGTGAATATAAAAATATACAATAAGGACTTGAAAAAACATTAAATATTTCATTAAAAATGTTTTTAAAAAATGAGAGCACTTTAAATCAAATATTATTCTTTTCAAAGTTTTATTCCTTTTAATTTAGAAAAATATCCAGAAATAAAATTATAAAATTTGTAGGAAGGAAGAAAAAAATAAACATACAATGTAAACTCTTTTATACTGCCTACAGTTTTCAATTTTAAAAATTTTAAAACTTTCCCCAATGAGGATCAAAAACATTACACTTTTTTAACCAAATGTTTGATAAAACAATTTCACGAATCACCAATTCATTAAAATGAAAAAAAAATTTAATTCTAAATTCCTTGAAGTTCAATTACACTTATTCATTTAATTTTTGACAGTCTTCCTATCAATTCCCAAAAATTTTAATCAAAAATAAAGGGATGAAACAATAAAAGAGTTATCCCTATTTTGATTTTAATGAAGCAATATATTTTTTTCAAGCCTTTTATAGTCAACAGAAAACAGGTAAATTATTTATAAAATTAAACTGTCACATTATTTAACAAATAGAAATGGTTAACTAAGTAGGAAGCTTAAGCAAACATAACATTTAATATTTACCTAAAATTTAATTTATAATGGCACTTAAAATGAGTTTAAACACCACTTATGTTAATTAAGACAACTAAAAGAAGAACAATTTGCTGCAAAATATTGCTGTTATTTGCCGTACTGGCAAAAATAAACTGAAGAAAATTTAGAAATCAGAAGATACATAGCAAATTTTTAAGCATCTGACCAACTGCAGCATATAAAATATATGCATAATTACCAGTATTTAATAATAACAACTAAACATTGATAAATAAACAATGCTTGCATGTACTTTAAATTCATCTTAAGTTAAAACCGAACTTTTCCCTTTTCTACATCTTAGGATAACAAATTTCAACTCAGCATAACATATTTATGTACCTAAATTTCAATAAATAAGTAATTTAGGCCTTAATATCAAAGTAATGCACTAATATCTAAAACTGAACACACACAAAAATATCAGTAATATGAATAGATATTGCAGTAACAACTGTGAAGGGTTGCAGATTAAGAGTTTAGATTTTCAAATCATACAGGTCAAAATTATTTCAAATTTATTACACGTAAATTATATTTATTTGGCAGAAATATATCTCTGGATAATGGGGAAAAGAAAAATCCCTGCTACATATACAACTAATCATTGACATATTTGTTGCTTTAACTATAATTCTAGCTAAACTGTTTTTGTTTTTTTTCAACATCTGTCGTGAAATTCATGATATTTATACTGAGACATTTATAAATTAAATTAGGAAACAACTTAAAAAATTTTTTTATTACTTTTTCTAAAAGACTTTTTGAAATGGATTATAAATGAGAAAAAAATCTACTGAGTTTGTCTAACAAAAGGATTTTTATATGCTGCCTAGTTTCCTCCAAAACACAAAATATTTTCATTGTTAAGACAGAATTCATCTTATCTTTTCTTCATCACACCTATTTTCATAGAGTAAAGAAATGTTTTTGCACTAAACAGCAAAGTTACATACATATAGAATGTGATTTTTCCTTTATCCCTAATTAAAATGAGAAACAATTGTAAAAAGGTCTCAAATACCTTTGAAAGGACTGTATACTTCTGATTAGCACAATTTCATTGGTATACGTATCAAATTCCTATATGTGTGTTCATGTGCTTTTTTTATTAATTGATTAATGGTATATTTCCATTATTTTCGTTGAAAAAATTGCAGAAATATTTCTAAAGCAAAACAATGATGAAAAATGCATTAATTCTGCTCTTGTAGTAAATATCAGAAACAATGAATTTAAACTTTTAATTCATGATTTTTGAAAATTACCTCTCTCCACTACATATATATATATATATATATATATATATATATATATATGTGTGTGTGTATATATATATATATATATATATATATATATATATATATATATATATATATATATATATATATATATATATATATATATATATATATATATATATATTGAACTTAATAAGATGTACAAGTACTACTATGATCTAAATCATAGAAAATTTATCTGTAAGGTTGAATGCAGTTTATCCCAATAAACGAAGCACTCTTTGTAAATATGCCATCAAAGATTAATCAAATTATGAAATTTTTAATACAAGAGAGACATAGGCATGAAAATGCCAAATTTCTGTGTCTCTCTTTTAAGTTCAACAATCCCTTAGGTATGATTTCCACAAAGGCAGATGGAAAAAATAGTCCTATTATTGTCTAATTTAACAAAACCATTGAATTTAAGATCACAATAACCAGGGACTTTCTAATTTATCACAAGCTGAGTCAAAATGCCATTTGTTCAGGATTGTAGAACTGGTTGCTATTACCTGGTTAATTAACCCAAAATCACAATCATACTTGAAAAGGGAGAAAACATTTGGTCAGATACTGACGTGTTGACTTTATGAGTATAATAAACAGCAACAATTTTATGCCTTACAAAGAACTGATCGAGTATAAGAAGTAATCATGAAAATGAGAGCAAGAATAAAAAAAATAATAAAACTAACCTGGAGTTTGTGAATTGGGAATGCATCAAATAATTCATAGGCAATAACACAAGAAAAGCCTTCAGGAACATCTTCAAGATTTCTGTACCAAGAAACAGGAACACCATGCTTTGTAATGTTATGTTTGTACATCATTTCATCATTGTCATGGTTTGTATGAAGATGCAAGTGGCGTCTTGAATCATCAGCTTCCAGAACATCTTTAACAACACTAACAGTTCCACAGAGTTTCAATTCTTGCAGTTGGCTGAGGTGGGGACTTACTTCAACGAGGTGTAATGACACAACTTCTCGAGCAGCATCATTTTGAGAAAATACCTTCAATTAAGACATAAATCATTAAATCCTTGTTTGATAAAGGTCACATAATTTGGAGATAAATTTTAATTTATTCTTCAGTTAAATTATCGATTCTCAAAATCAAAGCAAAAATAAATCATTAGTACATTCCAACTCACAGTTTAAACACTATTGAACACATTACACAGATATTTCTTGACTTTTTTTTATAAGGCTTAAATACTTTATTTTACATTTGTACAAATAAGTAAAAATTGTATAATAATGCCCTTAAAGTATATTTATAATATGAAAGGTATATAAAATGTTGATTTTTATTTAAAAAATATGAAATCAATAAAATTAAGTTAAATGCACAATCTACTGCTAAACCATACAGATTAGAGGAAAATAAATTAAAAATACCAAAAGTTTATATAGCAATCATTAAAATTACATGTAAATACAAGTTATAGATTTGTGCTGCTTGGTATTTCTAAAATACCTGCAGATTCATATCATTATTGAATTTTTTTTGTTTATCATAGATTAGTACACTTACAACATACAAAGAGGAAATAAAGAAAATGAAGGGAAACAAGAGATGTGCATTCGCAATTCGCCATATAGATTACATAGATATCTCACACATTCTTCAAATCAGATATTAATAAACTTGGCTCTGTGTTTTATACATATATTTAGAAGTAGATATATATCTAGACTTAAAATGAACTAGGTTTTTTTCTTAAATATTTAAAATACATCTTTAATAATTGATTTTCAGACACAGATTTTGTTTCAAACATATGGACATAATTTTTCTATTATTCTTTTCTAGAAATTTATACTGTAATTCAAGTTTGGTTTAAGTTAATTAAGTTAATACACCCATACCTCACTTTACAGCCTAGATATGTTCCGGAAAAGTTGGCCGTAAAGCGAAAAGCCATATAACAAATCAATTATTTTGATACAAACCCATGCAAATTTAATAGGATCTGTCCCAATTTTTTATAAATAATATAATTTTTAGTTCATGAAGCATTTTATTCTTTTATTTCCTATAAAAATGCTTACATAAAAATAAAAGAACAAAACAATGTAATAATAAACAGAAATTCAAAAAATAAACATATAAACAAAAACAAAAGAAATTACATGCACATATGTATACATATAATGAAAAACATAAAATAAAATGCTTAAAAGCTGTTTTAATGTGATGACGAACATTAACATGAAGAATCACTAAGCTATAATATGCTGCCATCATCACTTTCTGCTGTTGTGGCCGTATAACGAAACATAAATAAAAAAGTGCCATAATTTAAAAAGGCCATTATAGTAAAATGCCATATAAAGAGCAGCCATATAGCGAGGTATAGGTGTACAACAAGATTAATATTGGCTGACCAAAGTCATTAAAAAAATTGATTGTTCAAGAGAGAGAGAACAGCTGTACCAGACTCGATATACAGTGGAATCTCGATCTATCAGTTTCCAAGGGACCGATTGAAATGAACGATAAATGCGGGAAAATGATAGATGCAGAAACATAACAAAGCAATATGATCGTTGGGACTGGATAAAATTAATGACACATACGGAAAAAAGATGGATCCGAAAACGATTGATCGAGATCCCACTGTATCTATTTTTCGCACATTCCCAACTAAAATGTAATGGATCATACTAAGATACAATAACTGCTTTGCCTTCAAAGCTCCTGTGAGAAATGGAATCTCTGTGGATGTTAATGAACCCATTGTATTTTTTCCACAGACACTTGACAACAATTATTGCTTTATGGACCTTGTGGGAAATATTCAGCTTAATAAATCTCATGCAGAAATTTCCCTCAGAAATTCCTGAAAGTATTACAATTCCTCCTACAAAAAGCTGAGGTTACTGTCCTTATATGTAGCATGCAGCTTATAACTTTTTGAAGATAATATGGCTTGTATTTGTAAGAAACATAAAAATAACAATAGACATTTGCATCTTAATAATATATTAATTTAAACAAAAAATTTCATGACAATAAAATTTGACTTGCAATTTTTAAGACATTAAATCACACAAGTGAATTTATTTAATTAATAATTTAGGGTAACATTTCAAATATACACAAAACATAGGTGTTATACAATAAAATTCATTTGTAAGCTATTTTCATTGACATTCAGTAAGTCATTTAAATGAAATATTAAATAATGTTTACCCGCAATAACTCATCTGATAAGGCCCCTCTGTTCGGACCTATTTCTACTATATACCACGGTTTTGGTTTCCCTGCTTTTATCCATTCATTTAGACACCATTCAGCTATCACCTAGACACAAAAAAATGTATATTTTTAAACAGGAGATACACGAGCATTCTAATGTCAATTAACTTTAAAACATACAAAAAACTTTTGACAAAATGTATGATTTTTTTTTTATTCCTAAGGGAAACAAATTAACATATTTTTAAGAAAATTAGAATCACACTTTTGAAACAATTTTGAACGACATATATGAACAAATTCTAAGCAAAATACTTACATAAGTTTTTTTTATTTTTATTTTATTTTATTCATTTTTTTAGGCTAAAATATTTTTTTAGTATACTAGTTTACATGTCTCAATATCACAGTTTTAAAATTTTTACTCTAATGTTAATTAAACAAAAGAAATGCAAAGTAAATCATGAAATATTTTCAAACTCACATCTCCAAACAGCTGAGAAATTTCTGGTGATGTTATAACTCCTGAGCTACCAATCACATCCCGATGCATATAGTAGCCCTATAAAAAAATATATAAATATAAATACAGGGTTATCAAGAAAGAAAGATTCATCGAATTACAAAATTTAATATTTTCCATAATTACAAACAGAAAATTATAATTAATATGTCATTGTAAAAGAAAAATGTTAAATTTTTTTACACAGGTGTTTGTTATGACTTCCTTTATGCCATTTCTTGCCAAACACGTTGTAATGTTTCCCTATTAACTGTTTATAAAGCATCACAAATGTGTTGTTCAAGTTAGGCAAACTTATCGGCAAAAGTGGTATGAACACAAGATCTTTGACATATCACCAAAGGAAGAAGTTGCATGGGATTAACTCCGGTGACGAGAGAAGGGTAGCTATAGCTGATTGGTCACAGTGCAGCCAATTATTTGGTCCTACACAGCTACCATCCTAGGTCACCAGACTTAACCCCATGTGATTTCTTTTGGGGATATGTCAAAGATCTTATGTCCATACCACCTTTGCCTACAAGTTTACCCGAGTTTAACCCACCAGTACACGAGTTGGGTCTACGAGACCCTAACCAAATTGTTTGTTTACGTTTTTCAGAGAAGACAGCTGCTGCGCCTCTTCGATTTCCAGTAGCTTCCAATTCCTTTCTTGTCAGTTGGCGCTGAACGTGGGCAAGCAGAGATTGTTCTAGATAGGGAGAAATTGGATTTGTTTATATGCAGTGTGTCTGTAAGACCCATCCCGTGCAATCATGTAAGTATTTTTTCAAAAGGCAATTTTTTGAGACACGTGAATTTATCTTTTGCAGGCAGTTCTTTTTTAGTTCCAAATGAACTGCAAGACTTTTTTTTTCTCCCATTTCAACAGGTTGAAGAGGGAAGAAATTTTAGACCTATTAGGAAAAACAAAAAATAATTGCCGCCAAGTTTTGTAACATCTGTAAAGCGTGAACCTTGCAGCAGCATCTTTGGATTTCAAGAAGATATGAGTTTAGTCTCTTATGTACCAAAAAAGGGAAAAACAGTTGTTTTTGTGTCTTCAATGCACAGTGATGACAAAATTGATGAGAGCAGAGGTGAGCAGAAGAAGCCTGACATAATAACCTTTTATAATTTTACTAAGGGTGGTGTTGACTGTGTTGATGAGCGTATGGCCTTTTACAATGTTGCTAGAAATACCCGACGCTGGACTATGGTAATTTCTTATGCCTTTCTGAATATCGCTGGATATAATTCATTTTTGATTCTTATAGAAAATAACCCAGATTCTCCGGAATCAAAAAACAGAAGAAACTTTCTAAAAAACTTGTGTTTACTGCGACTGATGAACAGATCAAAGAAAGATGTATCAGCAGATATCTCCAAAAACATATAAGGGATACTGCTAAAAGGTTAACTGGCATGAATGTAGATCTACAACCTGAAAACAATGTAAATAAGCGAGGGCAGTGTGCTTACTGTAAGGATAGAAAGACTCATTATACCTGTTCCCAATGTGCAGAAAGTATCTATGTTTGGAGCATTCACATTTTTTATGCCAAGAGTGCAGGCGTGAGTTGCAATTATTTTTTCCACTTATTATTATGTAAACAAAGTAATTAAGGCATTTTTTAAATTTTATGAATAGGTTTTTTTTTGTAATTCTTATTAGAATGCAATGTAAGTGAAATATTTTATATGTTCTGTGAAAAAAAATTATAATAAAAGTGAAATTTTATATTTCGTATTTTTATTGCGTGATTCAATTCTGTGGGTGTCATATTGTAAGCATTAAAATACTGGAAGAAATTGGTGTATTATTATCCAAAGAACAATAAATATACTGCATTCGGTATATGAGACCCAACCTGTTCATTTAAGGAAGTTTTCTCTACCCGCGTACTGGCAGGTTAAACAACGCATTATTTATACAAAATTATTTTGAGTCAAAGCTTTGGAAACACCTAAGATATCAACAGATATACTATTTTCAACTTTACTTTAGTGTTTTACTTAACTTTACTTAGAACCCCTGTATGGATATATTTTTTAGTTACAACATGTCAGTGAAATTTCACTCTCGAAAAAGACAAGTAATACATTTATGAATGTGATGCTTTACAAACGGTTAATAGTGTGAAACATTACAAAATGTTTGGCCAGAAATGGCATATCAGAATATTATACAGGTGACTAAAGGATGTCATATCGAATACCTATGAAAAAAATCTAACATTTTTCCTCTACAATGACATATTAATTTAATTTTCTGTGTGTTTATGGAAAATATAAAATTCTGTAATCAGATGATTCTTTCCTGACCACCCTGTATTATTGAAAAAATAAATATTTAGCAGACATACAGACAGTTTAGATTACACATAACTCTAATGAGGAGCAAATTACAGTACTCCCCCCTCCCCCCAAATGGTCATCCCACATAAACAACCATTTCTAACAGGCACAAAAATTCCTTGGAAGCATTAGTCTGAATTATTTTGAGTCAAAGATTTGGAAACACCTAAGATATCAACAGATATACTATTTTCAACTTTAATTTAGTGTTATAGAACCCCTGTATGGATATATTTTTTAGTTACATGTCAGTGAAATTTCACTCTCGAAAAAGACAAGTAATACATTTATGAATGTGATAACAGAAAACCTGCAGGATGAAAATATCATTAAGGTGAACAGTCAGAGACAAAAAGCTAGCCAGGAATACTGTTGTATGAACATAAATTCTTGTCTCGTATATTGGTAAGGAAATCCTGTGAATTTAAACGGCTGAAAACTGTTCTCAAAGTAAAACTGGTCACTTCTACTAGTCCTGCATAATCCTATACTGTATGGTAAATGGGAATTTCAGGGTATAACAATGACAAGGGATACTTCTCAAACCGGAGGAAGAAAAAAGATGCAGAATGATATTACAAAGCATTTGCCTTAGTCCTGACACAGAAGCAAGAACATGTGGGATGATTTGACAAATCCTAAGGCAAAATTGGTTTGATAGTAGCACAGATGAAAGGGTTAATTTATAGATGGATTAAGAATTTTAAAAAAAAGCAGGAGATGCATAGACCAATGGACAATTTTTCCCAATGAATAGATATTAATCATTAGTTAAAAAAAAATGACAATAATCTAGAGAATATGAAACTAATACCAAAGCAACAACCAGGCATCTATTTTTTAATTCAATAAAATTTAATTTTTAACAAGTGCAATTACTGCATATTTCCATCACTGTAAACAACCTCTTTCATTTAAATGGTAACATTAGAGATTAATTATTAAAACAATTAAATTTTAAAAAATACAATGCCCTTCTCTTTTGGGGAAAAACTTCTTCATAATCAATTCTCTGAATTGTGTGAACAAGGGTCTTACATAATACAGTTCCTTCACATTACAAGTTTTTTGATACAGACAAAAATCAATAGTTCTATTCAAAGCAGAGAAAAAAAAACCTTGAAATATACTAGAAATTTACAGAAACAAAATTTTAAAATAACTAAACCTTAAAATACTAACAGATAAATGAATATATAAAAAAATTCGATCAAACAATCTGAATACTATAATATTTAAAAAATAATTAGATTATTAAATAATTACTAAAAGATTAAAATACTTACCGACATAGGATTAATGCACACTTCTTTCATATACTCAGCTACAGTTATTGGACCAGTAGCAGAAATTCTTGATTTCATTTGCTGAACAAGTTTTGTTTCTTTTGTCTTTGCTTGGGCTTTAGCAGAAAATGATCGCTTATCTTTAACTGCTGATTCTATAATTATTAATTAATGAATATAAATTAAAATGCTTAAAAGCAAAATTATATATTTTAAATTATTGAAAAATTAAAGAAACACTGAATAATCAGAGTTATTTTATTAGATATATATAAAATTTACATTTTGATATGAAGCAAAATATCCTCTAATAACAAATTTTATATGTTTAATAACATCTGAAATGTTTATATTTCCCCAAGGAGAAAGAAACATTCTTTTTAAATGCCTCTTTGGTATAAAAATGCATTGAAAACAAATTTTTAAACTAAAATTAGAAAATACTCTCTAAAAGATACATTTTATATCAGATCCATCTAAATTATTAAATGTTGCCCAGTGGCAAAGTGGTTATGGCATCAGACTGTCATGCAGGGGGGAAATGGGTTCAAATACTGTATAAGGCATAGACAGTGATGAATTTAGGACTAGGCTGATTAGGGGCATGGGGAGCTAGTATGGCTCGGTTCCTAGTATGGACTCTGGGAGCCAGGCCCATGAATAAAAAATATTTCACCTTGTGATTTTCTTAAGTTTTTTTCAACTTCTATATCTCTAAGTATATTGTCTTAAAATAAAGCAAAAATACAATATAACACTTCAACAACAAATGTTTTCAGGTAAATGGTAAATATACATGATTAATGGGTTATCACATAGAGGGTAAAAATTTATCCTTTTCTTACTGCCTTCAAATGAATCGGATGGGGGCCCCAAAAGAAATCTGGTCTAGGGACAAACCTTCTAAATCAACCACTGGGCATAGATGTATTACTGGGATAAAAGCCAGTCTTCTGTCAGCAACAAAAAAGAGCCCCATCTCAAAAGAGGAGCAGCAGTCTACAGTCCATTGTCTGTGTACATCATTAGTGAATAATTTTTTTTTTTTTTTTTTTTTTGCTTGAGTATGCTTCTATTTATCATGTCTTCATACAAACACCAGACTGGGATCTTGTACTGTGAGCCTCAAGGATATTACAAACACCATAGTATTAACAAATATACTCAATAAAAACTAATTAGCTGGTCTCGGATAAAAATTTAAATATAATTGTCGAAAATTACTTTCTTCTGTGATATTTGGAGACTAAGCAGGAAATGAAAAAATATTCTAAATTTGCTTTTTTAGCTATAATTATATACATTTGTTCCAGCATTAAGATGGTCATAAAATTTATATTAGAAGGAAATACAACAATAGAAAAATTCCAATAAACCAAAAAAGTATGATTACATAGGAGAATAATCAAAATTTTAATACTTTACATGATGCACTTCAAAATTTTATTTTAGCACACATATGACAGCAAACTGCTTTTTGCAGAATTTTACAGTTTTGTTACTGATCATTCATAGAATTTTTTTTTGTGCATAAAAATATAAGCAAAGCTCAATAATTATTTATTTCAATAAAATAATGTCTTGTAAATATATTTGTGATGATTGTGTTCTTAAACTTTTAAGTGCTGGCTAAATCTAAAATATCTCCCTTTAAACTGAAATAAAGAATTACATATACAGTGGAAACTCGATCTATCATTTTCGAAGGGACCTTCTGAACAAAATGATGGATGCGGGATAACGATATATGCGGGAACATACAAAAAAGTATTAATACACCTTAAAGTTTGATATCCCTAAAATATATTTACTCACATACATAAATGCATACATGCCCGTAGTGTAACTGAAGATAAAATTACAAAGTTGTACTGAAATCCAAGAGAATAATAATAAAAAAAAGAAATACATGTAGGTACACAGGAATTTTGATTGAAAAAAATAGTATTTAATCTTCATTTGTTTTTTGGCGGATTTTCTCTCCACAAATAAACAATATTTTTTCTGTGCTGCAAATTGCATTCCTTTCAGTATCGGTCATTGTGTGAGAGTAATAAAGAAATGGCAGCCATGAATCGTTTGTAACTAGAACCATTCCATTTCACTGGATGGGGTCTGACATAGGACCACCAGGAAGTTCTGCTTCCATGTGAAACACTCATTGGCCAGTGTAGAACTGCAGAAATCAGAAAATTCTCACACACTAGACCAAACAACAGGGCACCTCCATCCCAAGGCCAACAGAAAAGCTGACTGTGATCCATTGCTGATAAGAACAGAGATGTTGAATAGTCAGTGAATTTGGAATGAGTTGCAGAAAATAGGGTACTTCTGGGGCTAAAGAATTAAGGAACACCAACGACGAACAAATAATGGGAGTGGTACAATAAAGCGAAACCAGGCTAACAAGAGAAAACAAAAATATGAGACTGTGCATCTCAAATGTTCTGCTCATTGTTTAATTAGAGCGTCATTCTAGCTCAATCCAGACATTTATATTTCAGGTTGATATTATGAAAAAACGATCGATCCAATAAATTAATGTAAAGCTGTGATATTCTGAACGAATATTGCGGGAAAATGATTTTGCTTGTTTCTAAAAAATTTATTCGGGACTGGGTGAAATAAACGATACATATGGGAAAACAATCGTTCGGGGACCAATCAATCGAGATTCCACTGAATTTAAATAAGACTGCATTAGTCATTGCAATATTTAAAGCAACGCTAGCAGCAAAGTTATATAACTGACCTTTTACATTCTACGAGTGTGTACTGCTTAAGAACAAAATTTTCCTCATTCCATAATTTAGAAAAACACTTATACATCAAATGCTACTTTGACCTTTTTAAAAATCTTTATGGTATTAATTAATCTTTCCAGAAAAAATAAACTATCAAGTTACTACTAAATATCTGAGATGAGAGCACTAAAGCATGGTGAAAACTTACACTGGAATTATATTTATTTCAATCAATTTTTAGGTTTCTCTGAGGGTGGAGAAGGTGGTGAGGATGACCGTAAAATAAAATCATACACTCCCTAAATACCTTACATACTTTAAAATAAAATATTTATCAAATATTTCATTCACACTTTTTCCTAAATAAAACTTTCAATAATATAGAGGAGGGGAAGAATAATTTTAGTTTCCAAATTTCCTCTACATTTCTTTAACTTAATTATAAAAAACAAAGTGAAATAAATTTAATTGGATTTCTCAAAATATGAGTTATCCCAATAGAGTTCAGCAAAAATAGAATTTATTTAAAGTTTACACTTATTTTTAAATGATATTCATTTACAGGTGTGCATTATGAAAGAAATGGAAGCAGTTACATCAATCTATATAAAAGCCAAATGCCACTCACTGACTGATCACTGTATATCTGGAACCATAAGTCTTAGAAAGTTGAAAATTTGCAGGATTGTTCCTCTTAGGTCCTAGGTATTCACTAAATCTTTTTAAAAATTTTGAATCTTAAAGGGGTTGAAATGAGCTTAAACCCCAAAAATTAAGGTTGGTTCAGAGCACTATGGATATTTTTTTGCTACACGAGGTAATTTGACCAAGACTTACTGCTTAAAGCTTATTCTGAATAGCTACATACATCCATGCCAGTGTGGGTTCGAGTCCCACTGCTAACACTCGAACCCACAGAATCTGGTACCGAATGCCAGCACCCTAGCCATTAGGCCATTGCCGTATTAAAAATAAATAAATAAAATAAAAACATAAAAAAAATTCTAAAACCCTTATTTAATGTTGGATCTCAACCAGACTACTTTAATATGAAAGTATGATTCAAGAAATGTAAACTCACCGAGTTTCATCCAAATCGGTCCAAATTGGATGGAGCTGGAATTGTTTAAAAATTTGATTTTTTTACAAAAGTGATCAATTCTATCACGTTTTGCCATTTTAAAAGAAAAATACTACTAGACCATTGACAAACTGATCACAGTATATCTGGAACTATAAATCCTAGGAAGCTGAATATTTGCATGGTGGTTCTTTTACGGTACTAGGTACACACTAATAAAGCTATGTTTAGAAATTCATCCTTTAAGGGTATTATAAAAGGGCTTAACTCTCCAAAATAAATAAAATACAAAATCCATATTTAATGACCAATCACTGTTGTTAAATTATATGAAGAACTCCTAGTGAGGAATTACAACACTTTACGCTTAAAGTAAATTTAAATTAAATTAACCAATTTACATAATTCATGGTATTAATGTATTCCATAGCAGAGCACGGGTATGAAGCTAGATAACATGCATATATATATATATATTTAAACAAATACATATTAAGAGAATACTTATTGTAATTTGCTGTCAATCGAAATTCCTGTTAAGGAAGATAAAACTTTCGAAATCTGTGTTGATAACCAAATTACTCTAATGGAAATTTCATATTGACTAAGATTTATTTTTAGTATTGCATAGTTTTGTTACTTAACCATATAGATTAGCTAATAATTTAATATAATATAAATACTGTTTCTTTAAAAAAAATTAAACATACAACAAGACCTTCAATATCTAGATAAATTAAAAGTCATATATATTAAAAAATATGATTTTTTATGAAAATAAATCGAGAGCTTATCAACTAAGTTAGCACATATTTTCATCAATAAAATTCAACGATATTATGTTCTATGAAGAAGGTTCAATTTTTAGTTGGTATACATACATTAGAAATACGAGACAATTACAACACTATAAACAAAACGATGAACCTTTGAAATAATATATGGTGATTTTTAACACTACAGTAAGTATCATTTAGGCCTGTTTCATATCAATTATCAATTATTTCGTATCACGTACCATGATTAAGTTTTCTCAAATGTACATTTGAATTGAAACTGCGGATATTTTTTCCATTGTAAGTTGTCAAGTTTCGAAGCAGTCGCTGCCCTGATCGAATAAACATGGTAACAAACACAAATTAACGAATTATTAGTCAATTAAACAAACGCGTTTCGCGATTTGAGCTGGTATTTAAAAAGATAAACACAGGTCGAATGAGGAGAACGAAGACGGACGATTATGAAATGAAGTGAAGTACGTTTCTTAATCCACCACAGAGGAAAAAGCATTAAAAACGATGAGACTAGACGTTACAAAGGTTAGAAAGCACGCATTCGATGCATGCAATCAAAGATACATGCATCGAATCATGTACACATTTTGTACAAGGTCATGTCAAGTATTGTACAAGGTTATATCGAATTTGGTTTTCGACAGGAAAAAGTAAATTTGGTTCCAACCTTATTGATAAATAAATATGTATATTCAGTAGCGTACGCAGAAATTTTCAAAGGGGAGGGGGGGGGGGTATAGTCCAGTCAAATTAGGTTTTCATTTCGCATTAAAAGAAGGTGTTGAGATTTTTTCAGGAATGTGTAGGGGTTGGTCCCCTGAACAACGCCTAATAAAGTTCCCTCGATTTCAGGCGCCGCGGGGGGGGGGGGGGGGGGGTCCAAAGGTCACTTTTTTAAGTTTTTGACGTTTATCTCAAAAACAGGGTGTCGCACAGAAAATTGTCAAACCCAAAAATGAAAGCTTATAAAATTCCCTTCCAAATGGTATATCCATGTTTGTACCCAAGTGTTACCGTTTTCGAGAAAAATTGAATATGAAAAATTTTCAAAATAAGTGGTAGCGGTTCAGGTATCTCTTCAAACTTCCTCTTCTCTTTCCCCTTCCATTTCTCAGAAAACTCGTGATAGAGAAAGTTGTATAGCGAGAGATTTCCTTCAAAAATGTATATAGTTATGATAATTTATCTTCACCGGGAAAATAGAGCGTTTTAAAGTTTAGGGGTACTTTTCAACATTTTGCTAGTAAAATGCTCGTCACTCAAGTTTCGTTTGCAAGGTCAGAAACTCTCTTAATCACTTTGTGTGCTGTTTAATTAGATACGTATAGTATTCATAACCCATATAAATAATAAATTATGTATACCAGTACGTATAATGTATATCTCATAATATACAGAACACTTGTAGTACGAAGAAGGAAGTAAGAAAACAAACCAAAATGTATAAAAGTGTCACTTTAGCTCAGATCATTTTGGAAAATTTAGATATCACACCGTATGAAAAAGAAGTAGTTCAGTTACTTAAGACCTCAGTAGAAATTACTCCACAACACATTTCCACAAATACCTCCCTTGCCAGCATTCAATGGAAATTGAGCAACGAATTGTCACGTCTCAAAGGTAATGGGCCAACAGCAGCTTTGTGGGTCCAGTACTTTGAAATGGTGGTGTTGATGAAAAAATTCATTGTAGCACAGCGCATTGGTAACTGGGAAGATCATATGACATGCGCCCAACTGATGATACCTTACTTCCATGCCAGCGGGCATTTTCATTATGCAAAGTGTACTCACCTATATGTACAACACATGCTGGGACTAACAACTCGCCACCTTCAACTTAAACAGGATTTTATAGATCGTGGATACTTCACTGTCAACAGAACTGGAACACCAATGGCTGGTGTGTGGTCTGACATGGCAATTGAGGTGACACTTATGTGTGACATGAAGAGTGAAGGAGAATTAACACGTGGGCGAGGCTTTAGTGATTCCGCGTTGGCGAAATGGGTTGGGGGAGCACGCACAGCTACAGCAATATGTAGTTCACTTGAGATGTTTTGTGGCGTCCATACTGCAAGAGAAGAACAACATGTTGAGTTTCGAACATCACGCATAACCAGAGATGATCTACACAGAAGGAAGCTTGCTCAATGGTTGGCTGATCACCCGCCTTTTGTTAAACGTAATTGTTTGATGTCACTTTCAACGGGAGAAATTGGAACAAGTAACGTCAACTGCTACCAGGCCTTGGAAATTGGAACCCGCACAATCAGCACTTTTGTTGGAAGGAATTTCTCAGAAGTGAAACAATCCAAGAAGGACTCAGTCGTTCCTTTAGCTGCGATGGTCAATATGATGAAAGTTGATGAGGTAGTGGTGGTAGAGCCTCTGATGCTATTTCAAAGAACTCTGATCACCAGGGAGAAAGAAGGGGATGGAGAGGAGTTGCTAACGTACGAATTAGCCCCATACCCTATGCCTCTATTCGCCGAGGGGATAATGAGAAAAATCAAAAAGTCAGCACTCTCTGATGCTTTTCCAAAATTTAATCAACTGATCAACGTGAAGAACAGTTTTACGGTAATCGATGGCGGCTTCCTGCTTCATAGAGTAAAGTGGAACACCAACACCACCTTCGTCTCCATCTGCGATCAATATGTATCGTACATAATCAAGCATTACGGCAGCAGTTCAGCTGTGGTTTTTGATGGTTATGAAGACACGAACTCCACGGAAAGAGACTAACAACATCGGAGAGCATCAAGTAAAACATCAATAGATATTGACTTCAATAAGAACATGGTGGCTACTGTTCATCAGGAAAACTTCCTTTCCAATGAAAGGAACAAAACCAAGCTCATTACTATGTTAGTTCAGGCCTTGGGTGCAAGAAGTATACAGTCTACTACAGCCAAAGGATATGCTGACTGCAGTATTGTCAGAGGTGGGTGGCAAAACACCTCTCATTCAACTGTGGTGATAGTAGATAGGTAAGACCTGCTCGTCTTACTTTCGGCACTCACCCCACGAGACACGAATGTGTTTTTCATGAAGGCCGGACGGGGCAACACAGAAGACAGGCTCTACTCTTCCCAACATCTTCAGGTCTTATCATTCAGCCAGTACATTCTCTTCATCCATAGTTTCTCAGGATGTGATACTACTTCAACGATTTATGGTAAAAAGTAAGCAGCAATAGTACAATGTATCCAGTGGTATGCCAATGAAACAACAAACATCGCCAAAGTGTTTTATGACTCCAAATCTTCACCAGGAGACTGCTGAAGCTGAGGAACGAATGATCCTGCTCCAGGACCCGCCAAATGAGCATGATCTCAATCACCACAGGTACCTTTCATTTTTCTTTGCTCGTACTGACCCCATTAAGTAAATTTAATAATTTATATAATTCATTAATGTTCAATAATACGTTATTGAATACGAAAGATATAAATGTATTGGTAGTGGTTTGTCAGGTCATATTTATGCGTGTGTGAGACGATGAGTAAGTCAAAGGAGCTTAGTGACTTTGATCGTAGCATTATAGTGGGATGCCACCTTTGTGGGAAATCAGTTCGTGAAAATTCAGACATTCTACAGAAGCTAAAATAATAGTGAAGACTTTGATTTGTTTGAAACTTTTTCCGAAGTATCAGATTGACGGCTTTTAATATACAGGAAAGCAGTTGATGAAATAAATTGTATATAATATATTCAATGTAAGTAACTGTTGTTTGAACCTACTTTTGATAACCATTTTTTGATTATATCAACAACTTTTATACAATTTGGTTTGTTTTCTTACTTCCTCCTTTGTACTACAAGTGTTCTTCTGTATATTATGAGATATACATTATACGTACAGGTATACATAATTTATTATTTATATGGGTTATGAATACTATACGTATCTAATTAAACAGCATACAAAGTGATTAAATGAGTTTGACCTTGGAAACAAAACTTGAGTGACGAGCATTTTACTAGCAAAATGTTGAAAAGTACCCCTAAACTTCAAAACGCTCTAACTATTTACCTGGAGAAGATAAATTAGCATAACTATATACATTTTTGAAGGAAATCTTTCGATATACAACTTTCTCTATCACGAGTTTTCTGAGAAATGGAAGGGGAAAGAGTTAGAAGAAGTTTGATGAGATACCTGAACCGCTACCACTTTTTTTTGAAATTTTTTCATATTCAACGGCTCATATCTCGAAAACGGTAACACTTGGGTACAAACATGGATATACCATCTGGAAGGGAATTTTATAAGCTTTAATTTTTGGGTTTGACAATTTTCTGTGAGACGCACCGTTTTTGAGATAAACGTCAAAAACTGAAAAAAGTGACCTTTGGACCCCCACCCCACCCCCTACCCCACGGCGCCTGAAATCGAGGGGACTTTATTAGGCGTTGCTCAGGGAACCAACCCCCACACATTCCTGAAAAAATCTCAACCCCTTCATTTAATGCATGATTCGCCGTCATTTTGAGCTAAATGGACTGGGCTATTACTACGAAAGAGTAGTTTTGAGCAATCAGTGCAAAGCGTAAACCTAATTAAATAATATATGTAATCAGAACCAATGGGGGGGGGGGTTATAACCCCCATCAACCCCCCCTTGCGTATGCCACTGTGTGTATTTAAAGCGTAGCAAAAGGAAGGTGTAGAATAAATAAGGAAATATAAATTCTTGAGACAGTTATACAAAGTTGGGAAGTTTTTAGTATATAATTCAATTGGAGCATTTTCTGTTGGTTTTTCAATAAAATTTTCCATGGAAATAAAGACTAATCGCCATATCAAAGGAATAAAAATCACATTCGTACCACTAAGACATGATATAGTTTTTTTAGAATTTTATCGTAAATCTCTCGTAGTGTAAGGGCCTGTTGACACAGGAGTCCGTTGCGTAGCGTTAAGGGAAAGATGACGTTGAGACAAAAATAAACCAATCATTTGCGTTAAAAATTTCATTGCTATTCGTTTGGAGGCCTATGATTGGTTTATTTTCGTCTCAACGCCATCTTTTCATTAACGCAAAGCAACAGACTCCGATGTGAACAGGCCCTTACTTGTAGGAATGAGAGGACGGCATTGTGGTCTCTCACTGGGTCGAGAAATGAGACACACTGACGAAAATCTGGTGTTTGCAGCAACTAAAGCTATCAGTTTTTTTTATAAGTAAAAATACTACGATTCTATTTCATTTCTCGCTCATCACTCACAGACCAGTGTTAGGGCCTGTTCACATAGGAGTCCGTTGCGTTGCGTTAAAAAAAATATAATTTGTAAGTTGTCAAGTTTCGAAGCAGTCGCTGCCCTGATCGAATAAACATGGTAACAAACACAAATTAACGAATTATTAGTCAATTAAACAAACGCGTTTCGCGATTTGAGCTGGTAATTAAAAATATTGCGTTTCCTTAACGCAACGCAACGGACTCCTATGTGAACAGGCCCTTACCCATTTGTATTTTATGAAATCGAAACTCACACAATAATGTTAATCTCACATAAGATATCAGTCTTTATTATTATTATTTAATCTTTTAATATGCAGTTTTCTTTAAGCATATTACACACTGTAGCTCTAAAAGGGGCTCTTAAATTGAAGTCAACTTCTTACCCAATGGCGGCTTATGGATCTATCAAACCCCAAACTGGATATGACACCAACCAACCAACTTCTTACTCCACGTGTCATAAGGGTGCGTAGGTCCTTTGGAATCATGATGTTAATTTGAAATATCTCAAACCTAGGTGGCCCGTGTGACCTTTTCGCATGCGAATAAAACGCGATTCATTTTATAGCGAGGCTGTTGGTTTGTAGTAGGATGAAAAAAGAACCGGTTCATTCGTAGCCTTTGTTTATTTGTCAAATAATAATGGTGCGTAAAGATAATACAAAACCGATTACAAAACGCCTTTGGCTACAATATTAAAATGGTACCTCGTTATCGATTTTCGTTAAGTATGAAAAGAGAAAAAGGGATCGCTAGAAAAAATCCCCATCTATAAAGAATATATATGGTTTTTCCATGCAAAAAGAATAATTTACACCTACGCGGGTGTTTCCAATAAAGAAACAGAATGATAATAAAAGCAAATTTAGAAGTTCAGTGCGATTGATAATGCTAAAATAAAAAAAAGCTAGCGCGACGGCCATCTTGGGGAAGAACATTTTTTTATAATGTTTAAACTTCGATTTTTAAACAAACAATAAGGTGTGAAATTCTAAATTAACAATTCGCATGAAGCGGAGATCTTAATCATTAAAATGGTACCTCATTTATCGATTTTGGTTATGTACGAAAGGAGAAAAAAAGGATAAAACAAAAAAAACTTTTAGAAATTATATATATAGATAATTAGTAGAAATTCAAATAAATTTACTAATTAATTTTTTTCAGATCAGTTGGCCGGATACTTTTGACCTCAGATTATGGGCACACAATGGAAGATTGATACTTCGTAGCTATAGACTTTACACCTGTTTACAAACAAAAACTGCGACGCCGAACGCTGGTTGGCAAAACATCCGTTGATTTATCATGGCGTTCTATGATCACGCTAACCACAAATTCGATATAAAATTATCGAATTATGCGAATATTTTATACAGATCTTAAAAAAAAAAACTTACGTTGATAAAATAATCTTTAAAGAAGAAGATGGGGGTTTCTTTTGCCTTCTAGATCCCTTTTTATTAAAAAATTGAAGACTGGAAGGATGACATTTTCTATGGCCAGTTGTAAAGAAATCCGATATCAAACGATTTTTGCACTTTACACCAGGAAAAAAAGAGTTAGAACCCTTTGTTTGTTGTAAGTTTGATTTGTATAATTTTATATGGCCTTCCCTAAATATTTAAAACTGTCGATAACTTTGCTGATCTTACTTCGCACGTGTTGAATTATGTGTAAATTGTACCGTGTTATATATTTTATTCTTATTACGTATTTATGACGATTCCATTTTACTGAAAAATTTGTTTTGAATCTGGAAATTTAATTTTATTAGTTAAATTCTTAACTTGATGCACTCTTTTTTAAGTTGTTATATCATGTTATCCTTGCTTCTGGAATAAAGAGTAAAGGAATGAAATGCATCACATTACACAGTGAATTAACAATAAAATATTGCTGCGAATAATACCATTTCAGTTGATTGTTTACAGTGATGTAACTGCTTTACTGACATTATAGCTTGCATTAATGATGCATTAATGATTGCCTGAACATTATAGATTGCATTAATGATGAAAATATTTTGTTAAAATACTTTGCTGTTTAAGTTATTTAAATTTCTAGGTATTTATATTTAATTGTTCTGAATGTTTTGATGAATAAATGCTCTTTTTTAAAAAGGGAAAAGTACAACAGATTTGTGAAAATTTCAATATTAATATTCCCATGGTTTATCAGAAATTTATAAAAATATTATCGAGAGATTATTTGTCAAGAATAAATTTTTATATCTTAAAAGAGGTTTTATATATTTGTTGTCTATGTATGCTATCATCAGGTGCCATGGGTTTATATTCCTCTTCATTAATTAAAAAGAGCTTAATCTATATAAAGTTTTTGTATTGTACCTAAATTAGGTTTGTATAGTCTCTAAGTTAAAATTTTTGTAAATATAATTTAAATATATTTTGTTGTAAATATATTTTAATTAACTAAAAAGAAAATGTTGCTATAAAAGCAATATTTAAGTGCAGAGATGTACACTGCTGGCCACTGTAAATGCAACACCCTGAAGGAAACATGCAAATAATATGAAATTTACAACATGCATTAGCAGAGGTGAGATATGCAAATTATTAGAATTTCAGCTCAGACGCACATCACGCGCGCCTGTGGCGCCACTTCAAAGCCCTATTTAAGGCTTGGAAATTTCGACGATTTCAAGTTCGGCAATTGTGTTTTTCTTCTGGTTTTTTAAAAAAAAAGATCAATTATGCCTCGTCGAAAACAGCGATCATCTTTTGATCAAGTATCCGAGTTCGACAGAAGAAGGATAGTGGCCTACCGAGATTGTGGATTATCTTTCAGGGAAATCGGTAGTCATGTTGGACGAAACCAAACAACTGTAATGCGGATATGTGATCGTTGGATGCAGGAGGGTACGACGGACCGGCGTGTTCGATCGCATCCACCTCAGCGCACCACTTCACGTGATGACAGGCAAATTGTGCGCATGGCAGTGACGGATCGCTCAGTCACATCACGAATCATAGCACAGCACATGCAGTCTGTAACGCATCATCCAGTGTCTGCGCGTACCATTCGACGCCGTTTACAGCAGAGTGGTCTGTCCGCAGGACGTCCATTGCTTTGTCTACCCTTGACGCAGAACCATAGACGTCTCCGCCGCCAATGGTGCGACGACAGAAGGATGTGGACGGCAGAATGGAATGAAATTGTCTTTACTGACGAGTCACGCTTCTGTCTGCAACACCACGATGGTCGCATTCGAGTCTGGAGACACCGTGAAGAGAGGATGCTGAACAGCTGCGTTATGCACCGCCACACTGGTCCTGCACCGGATATTATGGTATGGGGCGGTATTGGATATCACTCTCGCACACCTCTAGTACGCATTGCCGGTACTTTAAACAGCCAGCGCTACATCTCCGAGGTGTTGGAGTCAGTTGTCCTTCCTTACCTTCAGGGCTTGCCCACAGCCATATTTCAACAGGATAATGCGCGACCACACGTGGCACACATTGTCCAACGGTTCCTCGTCAATCGCCAGATTGAATTGCTTCCCTGGCCGCCTCGCTCTCCGGATCTTTCGCCGATAGAAAACATGTGGTCCATGGTTGCTCTACGATTGACCCAGATTCCATCCCCAGCTGCCACAAGCAGATCAACTTTGGCAACGTGTGGAAGCTGCTTGGTCTGCTGTACCCCAAGAACTCATCCAAAGTCTCTTTGAATCAATGCCGAGGCGTGTGGCAGGGGTGATCTCCAACAATGGCGGCTACTGTGGCTACTGATTTTGGCAGGAACAACACTTCACAGAAGTCTATAAATTTAATCATTTATTACTTGGTCAACTTGTTATCTACAAAATAAATTTTGTTGTGATATCTCTTGTCTTTCTTGGTGTTGCAATTTGGGTGGCCAGCAGTGTAGTTTGCACGCAGAGATGTAGTTTGCACAGTATGCTCTCTGATATATGAAATACATAATGTTGGCATAATGTGCCAGTCTGAAGTGTCTATTTTTATTAATTAGGTTTTATTCACATGTGTATCTTTTTCATCCTTCGGAAAACGATATATGTCAACACCATATCCTTTTGAATGCCTGAATGTGCACACATAAGCTAAATAACTCACTAGCATAATGGTGATTTAAATCAATAAGCAATTTCAAAGATATGTAAATGTTTGAGTACAGTTTTTCTAGCATGTGCACGATGCAAAATGCCGAATGTTTTGCCTACCAGGGGTGGTGCTTAAGCATGACGTCACTTCATGACGTTTCCAGCAGAAAGCCTGTCACATTATGAAACAAACTTTCATTTTTTAGTGAAACCGCTTTGGGGGATACGCTGACTGTAGTGTATAAACTCTACAGTCAGCGTTTAATCTCCATGGGCAGTTTTAACTGTAACCGCGAGAATACGAACAAAACGTAATCTTAATTCTGTTGTTGACTGGAACAATTATATGCGAGAAGTCTGAGTTAATTCTGTAGTGGAACGTGATGTTAAAAAATAGGAGGGCCCGATTTGATAGTCGAAATAGAAGAAAGTATGTTTTCAAGGCGAAAAAGCAATGTGGGACGCGATCTCCCTCAACAGTGGATATTTGGTGGTATCTGCCGGGAGACGAATGAAGGTTTTCTGATTTCGGTACCAAACTGATACCTTAGCGTGCTTTTAGAAGCCATCAAGCAAAATATCAAGGAAGCTTCTACGATTTATTCCGATTCTTGGAAAAGCTACAACACCACAAAACTTGAACAGAACGGTTTCCGCCATTTTAAAGTGAACCACAAGTACAATTTTGTCGACCCAGAAACTGCCGTACATACATACCCAGAAGATCGAGCGTCTGTGGGGAAACGCAAAATGGACAAACAAAAAACATCGGAGAACAGCGCGGCAGCATTTGGAATCATACCTTGCTGAATTTATGTGGAGAAGATTAACAAATGATCCATTTCAAAAAATTCTGAACGATGTAAAAAGTTTTTGGCCTCCCCAATAATCAAGTATTTTTTGTGTGTGTTTATTTTACTATTAAATGTGTTACTATTAAAAGTGTGTTTATTTATGTGTGTGCTTTGTTGACTAAAAGTTGCCAACAAATCGCTTTATTAAATGTGTTACTATTAAAAGTGTGTGTTATTTATGTGTGTGGGAAGAAAACTAATAAAGTTTGTGGTTAATTTGTTTCCAATTTTTATTAATGTTAATTTCGGGGTTATATAGTTGGGTCTTTGAACTTGATCGTGTTCTTTCATAGCCGTTGATCTGTCATCTCCTTCCAACGTTTTGTGTGTGACAATGCTTCTTCAAAATTTAGTCCATCTATCACCTATTAAACTGGTTTCCTAGAGTTGCTATGTTGGAGACTTTTCATTCTCGACAATGGCGATACTTAATAGGGCGAACGCCAAAGGAAAAGTACCAAATTCTTTTATCTCTGTAGAAAGCAAGGCATTGAAGGTTGTACCTGAATGCTTTCCTTGTTGTGGAGCAAAACCAAAAATTGGCCACGTAACCTGCAAGTGATCTATGGGGCTATCCACATTGCGTCCGTCAGCGCAGCGTCACTCGTATTGTAATATATTTAACCAATTACAAACCTCCAAAGATCTGTGATTGGTTTAAAATATGTCAATATGAGTAACGCTGATGTTGAGTGTGAACAGGCCCTTAGAGTATTCGGATGTATTTATTTTTCTACTGTCCTTTACATTTTGGTTTAAGGTGTATTTTTGACAACTTAACATGACAGATGAATTAGTACATTCAGCTTTAATACTTTCTATTTGTACGAAATAAATGGCTTCAACAATGTGCAAACTGATATGTTTTGGTTTTGGGGTGAAAGAAAATAGCAACAAAAGCAGGAAAACGCTTGCTTTTGAACTTAGTAGTGTTATTTACCCAAATTTTGTCTTCTTTCATTTTCAGGGTTTCCCACTTGTTGTTCGAGAATAGCCCGAACTTTGAAATTTGAAAACATCGGATTCTTGTCTTCGCTATTGCTCGAGTAGGAGATTAAATGTTTTTAATAATAGAATTGATGAAACATTAAACTGACGTATGGACATTAAAGCAAAAGAAAAAATACCAATTTTATATGGCGGTTCAAAACACTGAAAAGATATATCTGTGGTGACTCCATGTACATAAATATTTTCGCCTCCGAAACTTCCCTGTTTTGGATTGGCAACACTGTCTGCTTATGTTCTCGCGTTTCGATTCTCTTTGCTAGCTGCGACGATGTTTTTCGCTTATCTAGAGGCAATTAGCAATATGATTAGTATGTTGTAAATAAAGTGTAAATAATATAAAAATTATATTTCCTTGTACATCAACATACGCCTCACTGGTGAATACCGGACTTGGAACATTTTATTCTGTTTATTAGAATGTTTACTTCTGATTTATATCATCAGCAATCGTCCCGCCAACTGTCTACGATTCTAGCATTTACCGTCTGCTGCGTAGTATTTCGGATTCGAAGTGAGTGTTTCATTTTTCTTTTTTTTTTTTGGTCGCTGAATGTTTTTTACCTTTAAATCATTATGGTTCCCGATGATTCTAATCTGGGTGTTAACAAAATAGGAATGAAAGTTCCTCAGTTTCCTCCTACAAATGTTAAATTATATTTTGTTCAGCTAGAAGCTAATTTCGGTATAGCGAATATCACAGAGGAGAAAACCAAATTCAGTTATTTAATAGCTGCTATTGATACTGAATATTTGAAATATGTATCGGACCTTGTTTTTACGCCACCTGTGCAAGATCCTTATTCCGTTTTGAAAACCAAACTATTAGAACAATTTGAACATTCGGAAAATAAAAAGTTAAAAACTTTGTTACAGGATTTAGTACTAGGCGATAAGAAGCCTTCGCAGTTGTTACACGAAATGAGAGAGCTAAGCAACAATAAATTGGATGATTCTTTTCTAAAAAATTTGTGGTTAGGTCATTTACCGAACAATATGCAGGTAATTTTAGCTGTGAGTACAAGCACTTTATCACAGCTTGCAATGCTGGCTGATAAAATAGCTGAAGTAATACAAACTCCTTCGATAACAGCTGTAATTCATAATAACAGTGGTAGAGATATAGGTAGTAGTGAAACCATTGCAAGATTGGAACGTCAGGTTCATGATTTGACCGTTAAGCTTGACAAATTGTGTACTCGTCAGTCACGTGCTCGAAATCGAAATTTTTCGTCGCGCTCTCGCAGTAAATCTGGTCATCGATCAGCTAAGGATTTTTCAAATACACAAGGTGCGTGCTGGTACCATCGTACTTTTGCTGAAAGAGCAACTAAATGTAGATCCCCCTGTACCTTTAACACAAAAAACTAACAAAGCTGTCAGTAAGCACGGCGTTTACTGCACAGTTTTCTGGAAATCGTCGTCTTTTCATTAATGATACTTCCACAGGCGCGCAGTTTTTAGTTGATATCGGAAGTGACGTCAGCTGCTGGCCTCAAGACCGCTATAAAAATAGAAATGCGACTCCTTTATTATTGTCGGCCGCGAACGGCTCTAATATCAAAACTTTTGGAACTAAATTATTATCACTTAACCTTGGTATACGCCGAGATTTTAAATGGCAATTTATTATTGCAGATGTTGGTAAACCAATCATTGGAGCCGATTTTCTTCAACATTTTGGACTTATCTTTGATATCAAACGCAAAATTCTTATAGATCCACTTACATCTCTCACTTCTTCCGGTCGAAGCCTTAAATGTTCTTTACCTTCAATTGAAAGCATATCCGGTTCTTCCAAATTTCATGACATTCTAAATGAATTCAAAATTCTTACAAGTTAATTCTCATTCGCCTGATGAAGTTTCTCACAATACATTTCATTTTATTCATACTTCTGGACCCCCTGTTCAAGCGCGAGCTGGGCGTTTGCACCCGGCAAAATATAAAATCGCTAAAAAAGAATTCGAATACATGCTTGAACGTGGTATTTGTCGCCCTTCTCGTAGTAATTGGTCCAGCCCACTGCATATGGTCCCTAAAGCTTCTGGTGAGTGGCAATCAACAGGGGACTATAGACAATTAAATAAGATTACTCGCAAAGACCGCTATCCCCTGCCTTACTTAAAAATTTTGCACAACAACTTCATAATACCACAATCTTTTCCAAAATCGATCTACTTAAGGCTTTCCATCAGATCCCGGTCAATCCTGACGACGTTTGTAAAACTGCCATAATAACACCTTTTGGTTTGTATGAGTTCCCATACATGAACTTTGGCCTTTGTGGGGCTGCCCAAACTTTCCAGAGATTTATGGATGCAGTAGTTCGTGGGCTAAATTTTTGTTTTGTCTACATTGATGATATCCTTGTGGCCAGTACTGACGAAGCTGAACATGAAACACATCTCCGAATACTCTTTCAGCGTTTCAAAGATTACGGTATAAAAATTAATGCTGGAAAATGTGTTTTCGGCGTCTCTGAAATTTCCTTCTTGGGACATGTTATTACTAAATCAGGATTCAAACCATTACCTGGTCGTGTTGAAGCCATTCTTCAGTTTAGTAAACCAACTACCGTAAAAGGTCTACGTCAGTTTTTAGGCATGTTAAATTTTTATCACTCTTTCTTGCCTAACATCGCTGCTACTCAGATACCGCTTAATACCTTTTTACATGGTGGTGATCGTAAAGGCAAAACTGATATTATTTGGACAGAGGATGCCATTTCTGCTTTTGAGAAATGTAAAGCAATGTTAGCATCAGCTACTCTTTAACATTTTCCCTCTCCGGATGCTAACTTGGCATTACTTACAGATTGTAGTAATCTTGCCATGGGAGCTGCTTTACATGAATCACACCCGAAGGAGCCAAGCCATTGGGTTTCTTCTCTAAAAAGCTAACTGCAGTGCAACAGAACTATTCTACTTATGACCGTGAACTTTTATCTGTATATTCTGCCATAGTTCATTTTCGATACATGTTGGAAGCGCGATCTTTTATTGTTTATACTGATCATAAACCTCTCACCTTTGCATTTGCTCGGACAGAGGATTCTAAAGCATCCCCTAGACGTGTTAGGCAACTAGATTTTATCTCGCAATTCACCACCGACATTCGATATGTCACTGGAAAGGATAATTTCATAGCCGATGCTCTATCCCGTATAGAGGAGATAACACTTCCGTCTACAATCGACATGGAATCCTTAGGTGACGCACAAACTACTGATCTCGGCTTCCCAGAAATTTTGGCTAACACGGAGAAATATTCGTTGCTACCAAAACAATTTCCTATTCCAAATTCTCATAAACTTTTGTTTTGTGATATTTCTTCCTCTAAAATTCCACCTATCGCTCCTTCCACCTTTCGTAAAGTTGTTTTTGATGCTGTCCATGGATTATAACATCCAGACATTCGAGCAACCACAAAGCTCATTTCCCTTCGCTATGTCTGGCCGAATATGAACAACGATATTAAATTATGGTGTCGCACATGTGTGCACTGTCAACGAACGAAAGTCCATAAGCATACTGTCACACCTTATGGTAACTTTACCCTCCCTGAAGGTAGGTTTAAACACATATAAGCTGCGTTTACATGGGCAACAATAATACCCGGGATTTACCCGCTAATAGGGAAAACTTTCGAAGCCCGTTTACATGGGACCACATTTTCAGCCTGCTTTTACCCGTCTTACCGGAAGTAAAGGCCGTCACATGATTCGGCGGAAATGATCCTCATACACCATCATTCCTTGTAAATCACGTTATGGGTTCGATCCCAGCCAGTGTCATACTTTTCCAAATTCACTGTATTGCTATTTTTAGCTTTCCAACTCCGAACTCCGCATTTATCTCGTTACGAAGTGCATGGTCCTGGGTCAAGGCCTTTTTTTTTTCCAATTGCTGTTCTTTTGACCTCGTATTCTTAAATTTTAAAAATAACAACAACAAAAAAATCATAAATAGATATAAATAAATTTTTATCTGTGAATTCTAAAATAATTAATTTATAAATAAATTTTAATGTTACGTTTAATTATTGATAATACTTATTAAATTTATTAATTTTACCATAACACTTTAAATGAAAATGTTACTGAAATTTTATTGAAATGAAATTTTATTTCTTATTTTACATACCAGATGGCAGTACCATTCTATTTAAAATGCAATTGGACATGGTTTTTGTTTTTTTAAACTAGATGGTCAGATCAAGAAATAAATGAAATCCTCCGGAAAAAAATAGGCACTTTTCTACTGTTTTCTTGAAAATTATGCGATCGTTAAGGGGTTCCAGATCCTTCCATCGATCATTTAGCTACATTTTCATGGATTCACACAAGTTCAAACCCGCCATGTTATTTACTCCCAGCTTCGAAATGCATCATGGGTAATTAGCGGGTTTTATCCTGGGTCGAAGCAGGGTCGAAAATCAACCCTGCATTTTTCCCTATCGTAGGGAAAAAGTAAGAAACGACCCTGCTTTTACCCGGGTTTTTGGCACATGTAAACGGCACTATTGATCTTGTTGGCCCTTTGCCAACTTGCCGTGGTTTCACTTACTGTTTAACCCTTTATATCCCAAATTACTTTGTTTTTTCTAAAAGAGTTTCAAACTTTTTTATTATATTTCATCATGCATGAGAAACATCTCATATTAAATTTATAAACGTGTTATCATTTTTTAATTGTTTTTTTTTTAAATTTAAAATTGGGACTTAAATGTCCCGTTGGACTTTGTTGTATTCATATAAAGTGGTACTAATAATGAATAGGATAAATAAAAAGGAAACTTTTAATTTTTAATTCACTTAATCATTTCAATTAGTAACATATAATCCTTTGGAATAGAATTGTCCCTTTTTAGGCATTGTGGAAATCATAAAAACAATTTTTTTTTTCATTTACACAAAGGAAAATTTTGCATAAAGAACACTGAGAATGTGGCCTTGATTCAATTTTTTTTGATGAACAATATTCACAACGGCCTCTTGATTTAACAAAAACTGGCCAGTGTGCCCCTTTATTTTGTTTTCTAATATCGTCAGATACCGAAAACCTGTTACCCCTGCGTTTTGGTGCAAATGGTATCTCAGAGGGTTCAGTGGATGAACTTGGTCTTCCTCGTTTCTTAGGAACAGTAGACGACATTGTAATGAGTCCTTGTGTCACTCTTCTTTTGTATTGAATCAATGGCAGTTTTTCAACCAATTCGCAATACACTACATACGAATTGACAAGAGTGATATCCAAAATTCCAAAAAAAATACGGTGCCACCATTTTTTTGCTTTTCTATTTCTATCATATAAAGATTTCAACATATCACTCTTGTCAACACCACCCATGTGGCTATTGTAGTCCCTCACTACTATAGGTGCTACAACATCTATTTTGGAACCGTCCTTTTGGGTTCTTTGAACAGTACATGTCTCAGTTCCATGGTAATTTGACAGTAAGTATACAGGACGATTGTCTCTCCACTTGAAATAAGAAATACCTTGGTCTGTAATACGGAAGTCAAAATCTCCTCTTTTCAAAGTCTTATCTTGGGCCAGAATTGGCAAGCCTTTACGAGTTTTTCTTACTGTGCCACATGCGCTAATTCCAACAGATTTTAGATACTCGAAAAGTTCAATTGACGAAAAAAAATTATCCATCATAATTATGTGATTTTTATTTTTCAGAGACTCAGTCAATTTTCGAACAACGTTTTCTCCCAAACCAAATTTTTTATCTTTCGACTGTTCTTTACCTTGATAAATATCAAACTCATACATATATCCAGACATATCTGACCGGCACCAAAGTTTATAACCTCTTTTGATCGGTTTCATTGGATTGTATTGTTTCAGACTGGAACGACCTTTGAACATAATGATGCTTTCATCAATACTTTGAATTTGCTCAGGTGTTTTATATATTTGGAAAGATCTGTTCATGTGTTCAATAAATGGTCTAAGTTTGAACAATTTGTCTGGTATATGCGGCATTGTTTCATTGTCATTGACATGCAAGTTTTGCAATATCTCAAAAAAACGATTCCTTGAAAGACAATTTCGGACAATTGGTGTGCAATAATCATTATCGCTGCTCCAATAATTTCGAATGTGTGGCAAACGATGATAACTGAATAGCATATTTAGGCCCAAAAATCCAAAAAATTCTTCTTTAGTTATAGGTTTTATTTTTCGTTGTTTTTGGTTGGAGTAAAGATTTGACTGAAAAACTATGTGTTGTATAATATCATCATCTAAAAATGTTAGAAAGAATTCAGTAGGCAACTTTTTGTTTGAGAAAAACATATCATTAACTCCTTTTTGTAAGTTGAAAATTGGAATCGTAGTGGGTATATCCCTTTTTCTCCAATATCTACTGGTAAATTCTGCATCATCGGAGTCATCAGAATCAACCTCACTTGAAGAAGAAATTGAATGCGTTTTTTCAGAAATATGTTTTGAAGAATCTCTTGAAGTAGATGCCTGAGGCTCTGAACAATTTGATTCATCAGAACTACTTTCCTCTGAAGTATCCACATCAGAAGGGAGTTCATCCCAAATTACTCGAATTTCTTCAAGAGTCAAACCTTTTTGTCTTTTACTCATATCTGTAAAAAGAACGAGTATAAAATGTAAACATAAAAAACGCCACTGCCTAAATTTAATGAAAAATGTTTTCAAATTTAATGTAAAAATTAATCTTGACATTTGGAAGGAAAAACATACCAAGTAAAAAGAATCAGTAAAGCCTAAAATAATATAATACTTTTATAAACGATAAGCCTCAGAGTCCCAGCGGGACTTAGCAGTCCCGCAAGAAAAATCATTCCTTACTAATCAAAAAAACGAAGGTTTGATTCTCAAAACTTATCCATAACATCAATGAAATATATTAAACATGAAAAAAAAATATGAAAGAATTACCTCTATAATTAATCAAAGATCCAGGTCTTACAATAGAAGAAACAGCAACTCCATCAAAATGGCTGCCTGAAACGATACTTTCGTAGATGAATACCTCTGTAAACCTTTATCGTACGAAACGAGCTCCTGCTGCCATCTAGTAGCCATAAGTAGAACCTTCAAATACAGGGACAGTAAAGTCCCAACGGGATTGGACTGCAAATTTTATATCCTATTGAGCGATTTTATTGATGGGACTTTAAAGTCCCGTCGGGATATAAAGGGTTAACAGTTGTTTACCGCTTTACTCGTTGGCCCGAGGTTATTCCTTTAACCGATATAACTGCGGGGACAGTTGCTAAAGCATTATACTTTAACTGGATTGCGCGGTTTGGTACCCCAGTGCGTGTTACCAGCGACCAGGGAAAACAATTTGAATCGTCACTATTTCGAGCTTTTGCTTCACATTTTGACATTCAAATCCATCGTTCATCTGCGTACAATCCAAAATGCAATTGCATGGTTGAACGCCTACATCGACCATTAAAACAGGACATTATGTGCCTATCGCATCTCAATTGGATTGAGGCAGTTTCTCCAGTACTTTTAGGCCTCCGATCTGTGTACAGAGAGGACCTTAAAGCGTCATCTTCAGAGCTTGTCTATGGTGAGACAATTCGTCTATCTGGGGACTTTTATGATGATACTACCCTTCCTCCATTGTCACCAGCTTTTATTGAAACTCTCCGTAATGTCATCCGGGAAACACGTCCATGTGCTGCCTCTCGTCATAGTATATCCAAGTTATATGTGCCGAAAGACTTCGAGACTTGCAGTCACGTTTTTCTCCGACACGATGCAGTTCGTCGCTCCTTGCAACCTCAGTACGACGGACCATTTCAGGTTGTCAAGCGTTTACCAAAGGACTTCGTAATTTCTGTCAAAGGTACTAAAAAAACTGTGTCCATCGACAGACTGAAACCAGCATATTTATTATGTACGGATAGTGACAACACAGTCATTTCAACGAACACCACTCCAATACGTCCCAGCACAACTGTGACTCGTTCCGGTAGAAAAGTACATTTTCCTAAATGATTCGTCTTCACTGATTGAAGACTAGGAGGGAAGTGATGTGGTGACTCCATGTACATAAATATTTTCGCCTCCAAAACTTCCCTGTTTTGGATTGGCAACACCGTCTGTTTATGTTCGCGCGTTTCGATTCTCTTTGCTAGCTGCGACGATGTTTTTCGCTTAGCTAGAGGCAATTAGCAATATGATTAGTATGTTGTAAATAAAGTGTAAATAATATAAAAATTATATTTCCTTGTACATCAACATACGCCTCATATCTCTCTGATATATACTTGTTATAGATCCGCATTGTGATATTTCCCACTACCTCGATGTTTACCTAGACCGCATGCTGCAACTTCGGCCTATCCGTACCCATATAATATCAACCCATGCCCATTTATATAGGGCGATTCAAAATTCAACGTTCAAACTTTTAGGGGAGGTAGAAAACTCAAAAACAAAACAGAATCACGTAGGAATGTATGACCGAAAACGCAAACCTGACGCTGAAGGGCGCTGTTCATCAGCGTTGTAGTAGGGATCCTCTTTCTCTCGTGAAGGGATCTTTAATCAACACAATATTCATGTGTAAAGCCACAACAACCTACGATGTATGCGACCTCATGCTGCCCAACAACGGTCCTCAGTGAATGTATGGGCTGGTATTATTGTAAGTTACTTAATCGGGCCATACCTCTTATCATCCCCACTAGATGGCCGGAAATATCGCATTTTTCTGGAGAATGTACTGCCGGAATTACTGGACATTGTTCCAATGTCTGTTCGGCGTGCAAAGTGGTGACAGCACGATGGGGCTCCAGCTCATTATTCCCGTGTTGTGCGTGATTACTTGAACAGTACGATTGCACCTCTATGGATTGGGTGTGGAGGACCCGTCTCATTGTCACCACGATCGCCTGATTTGCCTGTTAGATATATGTGTGTTTTCCTTAAAGAAAGAGAAACTGTCACATGCCACACCAGATGGCACCACTTGTTCAGAATTCATGAAATTCCACTGTTGTTCATTGTCGCGTGTTGTCTTGTGTCGTGCTTAAGATATTAATGTAAAAGATGCATATTAAAACTTAAACTTAAATTACTTAGCCTCAGCTGTTTATTATCCAATATCCTGATTCTCTACAACTCCATTACTCTGCTGTGATGATAGCGCTGACGTGCTACAGTCCGACCACGGAAGCAAGGTCCCTGGAAGCTGTTACGCATGCGCGAGAAAAGCTAGTCTACTTAGAAAATAGGGGAAAACGTCATATTTTCGGATGTGTTTGTTTATGAAATACGGAATGTATTTCAGACTGCTTTTTGTCCGCAATTTTAAAGTTATTTTTAAAACTTTATTTTTGATCGAATATGTGAATAATACTTTCAAAATAATAAAAAGAAAGAAGCAAATCTATTTAAAAAATAGGAGTGTTATAGGAGTGGATATTTTCGGGTGTGTTTGTTTAAGAACTGCGAAAGAATGTTTTCAACCAACTTTCTTTTTCAGAATTTTTCTTTTGATTGAATGTATAAATAAAAACCGAAAAACATATTAAAGTGAGGGTTTGAAAAATTCCATTTTTAAGTGATATATTGTAATAACATAAATATATATATATAATGCAATAAAAATAATATATTTGATTCACAGTTTTACAATTTGCAGAAATAATTAGGATATACAACTCAAAATTTTCAATCTTTTGTGATTAGCAATAAAAAATTTAAAATGAATTTGAGATCTTTCTCATAATTTTATAAATAATCGAAGTGTGAATATGAGATACAAATTTATAATTTCAGTCTTCTATGATAATTAAAAATCTAGATTTAAAAAATGCATTTTATTGTAAATTAAAATTAATTTAAAAAATGGTATATTTACATTCACTGTGATATTTATAAGAGCTGCAGAAAATATACATCAGTGATCGGTAAAAAAATCTTTTTTTTATATTTTTGTATCAAAAACTATCAAATAAAATCAATGAAAAAATCTAATATTCATCTGATGAAATATCCGAATCACTGTCCGTGTCTGAAATATCTATTTGCAGAGGATCAACCAAATCTTCAATCACACCATCCCTTTTCCAATACATATTTTCTAACGAAACAACATGAGAGCTATTGTTGATACTATTGAATTGTTGTACTATTTTATGGACAGCATAAAATTCATGAATTGTTCTTCGAATTGCATCGCAATCAAAATTATCTAAAGCTACGTTTTCGGTGGTTCTTTTTTTCTGACATTTCCTCGGAGATTCAAATTTTGGAGTTTCTTTACCCTTTGCTTCTCTGCGTATTCTTTTTACACTGGACATTGATATCTCGGTCATTTCACTAACTCTCTTTAGGGATTGCGAAAGTGGAACAATAACATTTCCTTCTAGTGCTTCTTTACCACACAATTTAATTACATTGTGTATTATACGTTTACAATCACTACGGAACGGCTTATTCCGAGCAGTTGTGTTGGGTAAAGGATCCATTAATTTTAATATAATAATCAAAATAACAGACGAGGAAAAAGCAAGCAAGCGCAGTTAGTAACCAATTCTAAAGAATGTCGAGAGAATACGAGACTTTTCCCCCTCCTTCCTCAGCCGCCTTACCCACAGGGTGAATAGAATCGTCTTCGCACTATGCCAACCGTGGTTCTTCGTTCTGTGTTCGGACAGTACACAGAATAAGGTAAACGTATTTTTTTTAACCTCACTTTGATTCGCGAGTAATTTATCCAACAAAGATTATGAGACTGAAGAATCTCACAGCGGCAATTAAATTGTAGTAAAACAAAACTGATCACAAAATGGCTCTTAGAGATAACTTTGTTGTTGAAAACTGAACTCTAATAATTATGCAAACTGGAAGTTCAAAACCGAAATGGTTCTCATTAAGGAAGATCTTTATGATCTCGTTACTGTTGAACAACCCGAGCCAAAAACACTTGCATGGTTAAAACAGGATCAGAAAGCTAGGGCGCTGATAAATTTGTCTATTGAAGACAGCCAAATTATGCATGTAAAATATCTTACGACAGCAAAAGAAACTTGGGATGCATTAAAGGAAGTGCATGAAAGATCTAATCTAACAAGTAAATTATTTGTACTTAGAAAGTTACACAGCACGAAATTAGAAGAAGGTGGAAACGTAAATAATCACATTTGTAATTTAATGGAATTAATTGATAAGCTACGTGCTATCAGAGAAAACATTAACGAATCTCACATTTCTGCTTTACTTTTGTGTTCACTCCCTCACAGCTATGATAATTTAATAACTGCTCTAGAAGCAAGACCAGAAAACGAAGTCAGTGTAGACTTTATCAGAGGAAAAATTATCGATGAATATGAAACAGGTCAAAGCGATATCTCAAATAGAGTGTTTAAAATCCAAACCAAAAGTACAGCACCAAATCGCGAAAATAAATTTTGTTCCTTTTGTCATAAGAATAATCACATGAGATCAGAATGTTATCACTTGAAAAATAAAAATCGTAATCCTCCCACATTTCAAAATAAAAATACGACCAAAAATGAAAAAGCATAACGCGTCGATTTGTTTTGAGACTAAAACGAAAGCTATTAGCGGTATAGCTGAATACGCACATTCCTGCTCCTTCATTGCGAATAAAAAGAAAATAAAGCTCATCATTGACTCAGGAAGTAGCTGTCACATATTTCACGATAAGGAATATTTCGTAGAATTAAAACATCAGAACCAAAATTCGGTGATCGTTGCAAATGGAAACACTTTGAAATCTCAGGGAATAGATGTATTTTTTCGAACTTTGACTTCTAATGGAAATATTAATGATGTACGGTTGCGCGATGTTTCATATGTACCAGAAATAGAAAAAATTTGATTTCTGTTCAAAAAAGCTGCGGAAAACGGATGCAGTGCAATTTTTGAGAAAGATAAATGCAAAATACAGCAAGGGGGAAGAACCTACTTAGAAGGGAAAATAAATGATTCTCTATACGAGGTCATTTTAGAAGAACCAGAAACCGAAACCGAAACCTCTGCTCTAATAGCACATCACTGCAAAAATAAAAACTGTATAGATCTTTGGCACAAACGCCTAGGACATAAAAATTACAGTTCAATTACACAGTTAATTTCGAAAATTTGGCAAACGGTATAAAAATAGATAATTGCCAGAAGGAAACCGTGTGTGAAAATTGCATAAAAGCAAAACTAACTGTTCAACCATACTCAAAAACAACTACGTACAGAGCGCATAAACCTCTAGAACTCGTACATTCTGATGTTTGCTATCCATTTCAAAATTCGATTGGCGGGAAATCCAATTTTTTTACTCTCATTGACGATTATAGCAGGTTCACTATAATTTACTTGATCTCTAAGAAAAACGAAGTATTCTCAAAATTGAAGGAATACATTGCAATGACGAAGAACAAATTTGGAAGAAAAATACAAACCCTTAGAACTGACAACGGGGGCGAATATGTTAGCAATGAGATGGAAAATTACTTAACCGAACAGGGAATACACCATCAATTGACTGTGACTTACTGTCCTTCCCAAAATGGGGTGGCAGAATGAAAAAATAGAACTTTAACTGAAATGACTAAATGCATGATCCTAGAAGCTGGGTTACCACATAAATTTTGGGGTGAAGCCATCTGCACAGCAACTTACTTACAGAACCGGCTCCCAACCAAATCAAATAAGAAAACACCTTACGAAATCTGGACGAATTGCAAACCAGATTTATCCCATATTAAAGTTTTTGGATGTAGAGCGTACGCTTATATACAAAAACAGAAACGCTCAAAACTCGACGATAAAGCCGTTGAAGGTATTTTCTTGGGTTATGATAACAGAAGTAAGGGTTATAGAATTTATACAGGTGATAATAAAGTGGTGATAAGCAGAACAGTGAAGTTCATTAAAAATTCTCTTCCATATGCTTGTAAAGAAGGAAAAATACCTTGGAACCAGAAAGAAGAAACAAAACAGCTAGTTGAGTTAGAATTCAAACATGAAGAAGAAGAACACAATAAAAATGAAATCGAAAACGAAAGTAATACGCAGATACAAACCAATCAACCTAGAAGATCAGAAAGAGAAACAAAAGGAATACCTCCTGAGAGATTTGCCTTTTATGCAAACCCGGGAAGAATTAACGAACCAAAAGGCTGGAACGATGTCGAGGAAATGGAAAATCCATATGAAAAACAAAAATGGATAAATGCAACAAAAGAAGAGATGAAGTCCCTTCATAAGAATCAAACTTGGGAATTAGTGACACCACCTCCAGAAAAAAAAGGTTATTGGATGCAGATGGACATTCAAAGCTAAATATAACTCCGAAGGACATATCGAACGATATAAAGCAAGATTAGTCGCAAAAGGTTTTTCACAAAAATTCGGATCAGATTAGGACGAAACCTTTGCTCCTGTGGTCACATATACGACAATACGGGCATTCTTAGCTAATGCTGCATACAAAAAAGCTAAACGTAAAGCATATCGATATAAAAACTGCTTTCCTGCACGGGAATTTAGAAGAACACGTTTGCATGTCACAACCAGAAGGTTACATTGAAGCAAGTAAAGAACGGAAAGTCTGCAAATTAAATAAAGCAATCTTCGGGTTAAAACAAGCCGCAAGAGCCTGGCATATTAGAATTGGGGAATCATTATCGAAATGTGGTTTCGAACAAAGTAAAACAGACCCATGCTTATTTAAAATGGCAAGAGATGGAAATGCTATGTACATAATTGTCTATGTAGATGACTTACTCATAGCAGGAGATATCAGATAAATTGTTAACAAGCTAGAAAAAGAGTACGAATTGAAGGATCTTGGTGAAGCAACTTATTATTTAGGAATAAATATCGAAAGGTCCAAAGAAGGAAATTTTTCTTTAAGTTAGAAAAATAAGATAGAGGAAATCATCGAAAAATTTAACCTGAACGATGCCAAACCAACCAATACTCCAATAGACCCGAATTATCTGAGACAAGAAGAAGAAGATGAAGATCAACTGCCAAACAATACCAAGTATAGGCAAGCAGTAGGGGCTTTGTTATACGTTGCCACAGTATCAAGACCCGATATTGCTGCAGCCGTCAACATTTTGAGTAGAAGGAATGGAAAACCAAGAGATAGAGATTTTGATACTGTGAAACGAATAATAAGATATCTCAAAACAACTAAAGATTTAAAACTAGTTATTAGCAAGGATAAAGAACCAATCTTAAATGTTTTTTGTGATGCGGATTGGGCTAACGACAAGTTAGACAGAAAGTCAACCAGTGGGAATTTATTTAAACTCGGTGAAAGTCCGATACAATGGCTCTCAAAATGTCAAAACTGTGTAGCACTCTCGTCCATAGAAGCTGAATATGTTTCAGCGGCTAATGCTACGCAAGCTAAAGGTTATGGCTGATCAATCTAACCAAAGATCTGGACTTACCACAAGCTTTACCAATAACAATTTTTGAAGATAACCAGTCGTGCATCAAGCTTTCACAATCTGATAAGCATCATTCAAGAACAAAGCACATTGATGTAAAATTTCATCATTTAAGGCATCTTAAGGAAACTGGTACTATTGATTTAAAATATTGCCAAAGCAAAGATATGACAGCTGACATCCTGACCAAGCCATTGCCACGTCCTGATTTTGAACGTCACCGAACTAATCTACATTTAGAGACAGTTTCTTTTTCAGAAAACAAGTAGGGGGTGTTAGATATATGTGTGTTTTCCTTAAAGAAAGAGAAACTATCACATGCCACACCAGATGGCACCACTTGTTCAGAATTCATGTAATTCCACTGTTGTTCAATGTCGCGTGTTGTCTTGTGTCGTACTTAAGATATTAATGTAAAAGATGCATATTAAAACTTAAACTTAAATTACTTAGACTCAGCTGTTTATTATCCAATATCCTAATTCTCTACAACTCCATTGCTCTGCTGTGATGATAGCGCTGACGTGCTACATAGAATAAGGTAAGCGTATTTTTTACCTTACTTTGATTCGCGAGTAATTTATCCAACATTATCTAGCCTGCATTTCTGCCTGTATGGGACCCTCAAATGCATGGTCTACGAGACGCCCGTTGACTCTGCAACCGACCTTGTCGCAAGAATCTCCGACGCAGTTGAAAACGTCCGCGAAATGCCAGGAATTTTTGAAAGGGTTCTACACTGCGTCGTCGATGTGAAGCGTGCATAACTGTGGATGTTAAGAACTTTGAGCAGTTGTTGTGAAACTGAACTTGTACACGTACAGTCTTAGTGTAAAGTATCGTTAAGCAGTAAGATTACTGTCCCGTCCGAGGACATCCACCATTGTCTGTGACCGGTCGCACGACGGCGACCCCACTCAGCCCTGAGTGTTACCCGGGCAATGACAACGCCCGTCCGCTCCAGGCGCTCAGTGAGCGTCCAGGAGCCATATTTAGATAGGAATTACCGAAAGGAATTAGTTGAAGCCATAGGCTAAATTAGATTAAGGAATTTAGTAATTTTGGTATAGGAAACACCACATACTCTCTTTGAGACTCCTCCTCTAGTGAGGTCCGCCAACTCCTAGGACTTAACCTTTATTTATTTTCAAGTTATACAGATACAGATACAATATACATAAAACAAAATATATACAAGATGTGGCGTTATGCGCCACTTGGTCCGATAGGATTGAATGGGACACGCAGGTCCAGCAGTTCCTTGACGACTGTTCTAATGAACTTCTTACTGTAGTAGTCCGTGTAGACTCTACTCGGGTTCCAACTTCTATAATCCGAAGGGAGATTTCTTCTCTGTTCTTCCCATTCTTTGCATTCGAATAGGCAGTGGTCTACCGTTTGTGTCCTCCCACAGCTACATGTGTCTTCTCCTTGATGGAATCTAGCTTGATAGACTCCGAAGCACCCGTGTCCGGTGATAGCTTGGTTTAGGAGGAAGTCGCTCACTAGTCTCTTGTGAGAGACCAGCGGGAATATTTTATGCACCATTCTCCCTTTGTCGGAGGCGTCCCACTTGCTTTGCCAAGACTCTATTATTTCTTTTTTCAGCAGCGTTTTTATTTGCTTGCTTGTGTTTTTGCAAACCGTGTCGATGGTAGTGAGCTGCGTAGCCTCTTTGGCTAGTTTGTCTACTTTTTTATTTTCTTTATGGCCCACATGGGCTTTCACCCAATGAAGGTGGACTCTAATGTTGCTATTTCTGAGTAAGCTTTTGAGCTCCTCTATGTTTTCTCCCTTGTAATCCATAGCGTATAGCGCTTGGAGTGTGCTCCTAGAGTCTGAATAGATGTCGATTTCCGTGAGTTGATTGGTCCGTGCTTGTAGGATTGCCATCTGAATGGCTCTAACTTCCGCCTGGAAGGAGGAGGCATTATTTGATAACCTTTCTTTGCCATCAGTGGTTTTCTCTCCCTGATTATAGTAGATGTAGGCCGAGCCTACCCTGTCATCGATCTTCGAGCCATCTGTGAAGAACGTATGTTGAGTTTTTGCTCTTAGATCTTGAGTCCAGTCATATCTCTTAATTTCACTGATTTTGAGTATCTTTCGGGTGATTGTTTCACTGTTGCCTTCGTCGAAGGTGGATCCTGAAATATCGGTGCTTTCTCCTTTGTGTAGGAGCCTGTATTTCTTGCATTCCAAATTCGCCTTCAATTCCAGTGGTGGGCAACCTGCTAGGACATTGAGTGCGTCCGTGGCTACCGTTCGGTAGCATTTGGTTATGGACAGCAGGAATGGGCGTTGAATTTGCTTAAGTTTATTGTTCATTCTTTGGTAGTCTGTGTACCATGCTTGCGCCCCATATAGCAGTATTTTTTCTGCTACTATGAGATAGATTTCTCTTATTATAGCCGGTTTGAGTCCCCATGTTTTCTTGGATACTCTGGCTAGTTTCTGCAGCAGTTTAAGTGCTCTTTCCTTGACTTGGTCGAGGTGGGCCATGAATGTCAAGTTCTTATCTAGGGTAACCCCTAGATAGTGTATTGTCTGGCTGTACTTGATAGGATTGTTGCCTAGTCTGATACTGGGTCTTCTTGTTATGTTGCCTCTCCAAGGGAATATGGTGTATTGACATTTCTCTATGCTGAATTCCAGCTTGTTTTTGGCCGCCCACTTGGTGCACTCAGATAGTGCTGCCCTCGCCAGTTCAGTGAACTTGTAAACTCGGGGACTCCGAATCAGTATGAGCAGGTCGTCGGCGAACGCCTGCAAGTGATATTCTTGGTCCGTGTTGTGCAGTAGTTCGTCTATGACTACTAGCCAGAGTATTGGTCCGAGTGAGGATCCCTGAGGGACTCCCACGTTGTATTCCCATTCTGCGTCCTTAATGCGGATAGTTCTGTTGCTTAGGAAACTATTTATGATGCCTCTGAGCTCCGGTGGAACTCCGAGACGAGCCAGTTCTGCTGTTATACGGTCTTTCTGTACCGAGTTAAAGGCATTCTTGATATCCAGTGCTATGGCACAGGTATATTCTTTGTTCGCTTTGTTGTTGTCGATGATTGACATTGCGTTGCAGAGGGCTTCGTTAGTGCCTCTCTTCCGCCTAAAGCCGTATTGTTGCTCTGATAGCTTGTTCCCTGTTTCCAGGTACTCAATTAGCCTGTTGGTGATAATTCTGTCTAGGACTTTGCCCATGACCGGGAGTAGGCATATCGGTCTGTATGCCGCTGCCATGGTTGGGTCTTTCCCTTCTTTGGGGAAGTATATTACATTGGCTTCCTTCCATATTTTCGGGAAGGTTGATGTTACCCAACACTTGTTGTACAGATTTCTCATGTACTGCCTTCTCACTCGGAACAGTTCTTCTACTATGCTTAGTGTTATACCGTCTAACCCTGGAGCTTTGTTCTTAGCCATTTCTGATAGGGCTTTTTCAACTTCGAGTTCCGCGAGGTCCGTCGCTGCCGTCACTGGTTCCTCATATTGGTCCGTGTTTACTGATTTAAAGTGAAAGTTTGCCAGTATCTTTAGCATATCTGGCTCTTCCCTCTTAATCTGGCCATGCTCGTCCCTGAGTCCCACCTTCACGCCTTGTAGGCAGAAGTTATGATCCTTGTTCTTAATCGTGCTCTTGTAGAGAGCTCCGAATGTGTCCTTAGTAGTTATGCTATCTAGATAGGACTTGAATCTAGATCTCTTAGCTGCTAATATCGTTTTGCTATATAGTGCTCTTTCCCTTTTGTACGTAATCTTGAGTCTGTCTCGTTCGGCTTGGTCTCTTTCACTCTGGTATCTCCTTCGGAGGGCTCTGACTTTACTGCGAGTGACCGCCAGTGATGGTGTCCACCAGTAGGCGTTGGCCTTGGATTTACGGTATTTTTTCCTGTGTTTATGACACAGTTCCACTATGGTCTTCTGCACTTCATATAGTATGGTGTTTATATCTCTGTTAAGATGGTTCTCATCCCATTTTTCTGTTGTTCTTTTTAGGTCGGCTCTGAAGCTCAACCAGTTTATGTTTTTCAATTCCCATCTCGGGGATTTGATCTTGTTTTTAGTGGAATTATTGAGTGCTATGTGAAAGTGGATACCGTTATGATCCGTTAGCGTATAATTGTCACTCACATGCCAGTTGGCTATTTCGTCGTCTCCCATGCCGAAGGAGATAGTGACGTCTACCCAGCTCTTTCCCATGGGTCCATTGAATGTCGGTGGGCTGTTAGGATCGTTGACGATAGTGCCCCCGTACAGGGTCACTAGTTCGATGACCGCTGATCCCCGATCATCCGTGCTGTTTTGTCCCCATAGTGTGGACTTAGCGTTGAGGTCACCCATGAGTATGATTTTGTGGTCCTCATGTTCTGCTATGAGTGTCCTCAATATGCCCCAGTGGGGTTCAGTCCTGTCCATTGCTCCGGTGGGCGATGGTGGAAGATACAATGTGATAAAGAGAAATCGCTGTGGGCCGCAGCTGATCTTTACTGCTACTAAGTGGTCAGTCGTGTGGACTGATGTGCAGTTGAGTCTCTTGGAAACCACTAGTGCTGCTCTGGGCGAGCTAGCGTGGTGAATGATGTAGTGAGTTTTGGGGAAGCACACAATTGTGTGTTTCTCCCCTTTCCTGGGCACATGTGGCTCATTGACCGAGATGACGTCGTAGCATTGGGCTATGATATCTTCCGCGAGTTGCGTTGCTGCAACGTAAGAGTTGCGGAGATTGAGATGTGCGCATTGAATTGCGTCATGCTGACTAGCCATAGTCAGTTCTTGATCTTAGTCGCTCCACCTCCGTGCGATAAGCCGGGCACGTAGTATCGGTGGGCAGATGTTTGCTTTGTTCTTTCTGGGCATTTGCCCTCTTGCAATTGGCGCAACAAATATTATTGTTACATTTTTCAGCCACATGGTCGCTCTCTCCGCAGTTGCGACATGTGGTCTCAGATCGGCAGTATTTGGCAGGATGCCCGTACTTCCAGCATTTGAAGCAAATCCTGGGTTTGAGATACTCTCTGAATGAGTATCTTTGCCATCCTATCTTGAGTCTTTGGAATTTTGTGATGGCATTGTATGTGTCTCCTCTGAGTGCTAGGACCCAGTTTTCTCCCGTTCTTCCATTGAAGGTGTTGACCACGTCAATGTCCCCTTCTAATTCGTTTTGGCTTTTGAGTTTACTTACAAATTCTTCTTTGTCGAATTTTTCTGTCACTCCGTATATTATAATGTGGGGTGATCTCTTTTTCGGCTTGTTTACCGTATAGTTTTTCAGTTGGTCCTGTTTTTTGATTTCCGTGATGAGTGTGTCCAGCTCATCTTCGGTGTTGGTACCTATTAGTAACCCACCGTTGGAAATCTTACGGCACACGTCTACTCCTACTCTGATTTTGGTAGGGTCTATATGTGTTTGTATCTCTAGTTTTGTTATTTCGGCCTCTTGTTTAGTTTTAGGGTGTACCGTTATGAGGTACTGGGGCCGTTTCGGTTTGTTTTTCGACTTGGACCTTCCTCTAGATTTTGACCTTCCTCCAGATTTTGACCTTCCTCCTTTGCGGTCCGTTCTCTTAGCCGCCACTTGGGCGTATGTGTTTTTGGGCGATGTCTCGTAGACACTCAACTTGCCCAGGAGATTTTGTACGTAAGCTCTCTGGCTATTGTACATAGCAACTATCTCCATTACTCGCTCACTTAGACTACGCTTCTGATCCGCGAGAAGCTTGTAGGTGCCAATGTCGCTAGTTATAGTAGTGAGGATTTCATTGACCCTCTGGTCGTGCTCATCTAAATTTTTCTCCATCACTGTGGAGTATTGGATGGCAGAGTTCATTGGACTTTTATAAAAAACGCTTTTTTTATATCGAATACAAAAAATAAAAAATAATCAGTAGGCAAAGCTACTGTTCCCACCCTCCGGCGTTCGCAAACTAACTAGTAGTTTCCCAGGGGCCACCACGTGGAGGTGCCGGTAGGTTACGCAGTGAAATTTTGGGCAAGAAAAGACAAACAGAAAGTGCTTCCGCTAGCTGTACCTGATAGACTCTGGGCCACTTGTCAGGTACATTAATTTCTTAATCTCACTCAGGGGCGTTGTGGGAAGGCCCCCTAAAGTATCGTTAAATAAAGAGTTTTTCCAGCCATTATTGCCTTTTCATTTCTGCATCTTCGTTTATCCTCTAGCTCAGGGGTGGCCAACAAGTCGATCGCAAAGCCAATTTTAGTCGCTCGCTCGCTATGTCTTAACTTAAAAACCGATTAGACTACGTGATAAATAGAGCACTAATTTAGGACCCTAGTTAGGGCGGCAATAAGGGTGCTGTTTACACTGCACTAGACCGGGACTGAAATTCAGTCTGAGACCGAACGCATACCATGGCATACGTGTTTTCCAAGCATAAGAAAATTACCATTGATATACGCCTAATTGTGATTCCTTGGTTAGGGACATGCAAACTCAGTCTTTCCATTAATGCCAACGTAATAAACTCTAAATCTGTCTTTATCTGTAGCTTATTTGAACTAATATTGTCAATAATTATTCATGTTGTTTTAAGTCCCTTGGACGTCACTTTTTTGGCCCGTTATGTAAGTTGTTTTTGAACATATATTTTGCTTATATAACGCAAAGTTCGCGAGAGTGCACCTCGTAATGAAACAAAGTGTACAAACATACAGAGGCTGATCACACATTTTTTAGACGATGTATATTGTATTCACAAAACTAAATTACATAAAATTCTTGTGTTTTAAATGTTCTATTTGACATCCCTTATTCTGAACTATCTTTCGACACCGCAATTTCCAGGATAATAATGCCTTTTGAAGTGTCAGAAGAGGTATTCTATCCCATTCCTCCTGAACAGCTTTCAAGAGTCCTGTAAGGGTTTTGGGACGATGTTTGGATAATGCAGATTTTAAAAGTCCGAAAGCACAAAAATCCATAGGTGATACATCGGGAGATTTAGTAGGGATATCAGTGAAGGGTATGGCCTTGATACCAGTTTTTTGTTCCATTTTTTTTAGGAAATTTACAGTGGATTTTGATGTGTGACTGCTAGTTTTGTCCTGATGGAGTCTCACAGATTGATGGCACTGTGGGTAAAGCGATGGTATTTCATTCAGAAAAATTGGCGATAAAATATGTTCCTGATAGTATTTGGAGTTAATCTTGACATTTTTTCCACTCTCTTTATTTTTTTCTTGCCATTATAAAAAAAACCTAGCAAGAATCATGAATCCCTTAGAAAAACTTTCTTTCGATTCTTTGAACCATGTACTTAAATTTTTTCTCCCCTTTTATGATAATAAATGGCTCTTTTTTTTATTGCAATCATTTAAATACACCCATGATTCATCTATTGTGACAATTGTTTTCCATTTTTATTTGGATAAGTGTTTCTCATATAGAATTCTGCAGCGTGTCCTGCGTTCAGCGATATGATTTGGAAGAAGACGATGCACATTGCGTTTTTTCGCTTTCTAAAGATTTAAATCAACGTTTATCATTTTGTTTACAGTGGACACCGAGCATTTTAATGATTTTGCAACTGTCCTTTGACTAGGGGGATTTTCTTTTAACATTAAACAACGTACCTTTGCAATAGTCGAAGATGTCCGTTTTTTCCTTGGATACTTGTTTGGAATTTTTGTCCCACTTGAGGCTCCAATTTGACGTTTTTTTCCTTTCTTGTTGACGATATTACCTATCGACGCTTTAGATATCACAAAACCATGACTCTCACATCGTTTTTGGATAACGGAGTAGGCATATTTCTCTTCGGAAAGATCATAAATGTAGCCTTCGAACCACTGCTTTGTTAAAAACACCCTTTTGAATAAAAACAAAACTTTCAAGCCGCAGACGATAATTTTGACTTTTAAAAACATAGTACAATTGCAATTATTTCTTTTGCAGGAAACGATTTTTTATTACCGCTTACCAAAATCGTCTAAAAAATGCGCGAACAGCCTCTGTAGTATGCATTTCACACCTCCCCCTCCCCACTTAGACTACGCCTATGACAACAAGTCGATCGCGACACATTTTTAAGATAAAAAGTAGATCTTATGTACACAAAAGTTGGCCACCCCTGCTCTAGCTCATTAAGTTTGCGTTTCCGGTCATACATTCCTATGTGATTTTGTTTTGTTTACGAGTTTTCTACCTCCCTTAAAAGTTTGTACGTTGAGTTTTGAATCACCCTGTATATGCTTTCGGTATAAAATTTTCAACACATTATTTCAGGTCATCGCAGTCATCTTTATAAACCAATTCACCGGTATATTATTACATTACACTAGCAATAAATGGAAACATTGCTAGACGTTATACTAAGTAAAAGGGTGACGTGTAACTAGAGTTTGGCGACATGCATAGACAAATAACTGGTTACTAGATAGGATATCTTTCACTAAAGAAAGAGAAAAATTAAGTGGCTAAAGTAAATTATTAATTTGCTTGGAAAGGGAGTTATTGGAGACTATGAAAAGTTTTAAATAACATCATGGCTGTTGGGGAGGTTAAGTCATTGGGCTCAAAGAGGCTGCTTAGTATTTCAGACCTATTACTTACCATCTTGGTCGAAGTCATGAGGCTGAACCACATTGCTATGGCTTAACAAGGAAAGCTTATAAACACGACACAAAGGGTTGATCATTAGGGTGGGTCGAAAAAAATAAATATTTTTTTTCGGAACGCTTTAGTGCGGAAAAGTTGCCTATTGAAATAAGAGGAAAAACGGCATAAAAAATTAAAGTCGGTTAACATCTTCCATTCGCGCATCGTACTTGAAGTTTATGAAAAATTGCAAAAATCACGATTTTTTTGCAATTTTTTTCTGTTTGTTAAAACTTTAAAAATAAACATGCTTTAGTTATTTATGCTTGTTTTATGGGTTAAATAATCTAAATAAATTAAATTCTGATCAATAATCTATTTTTTACGTTCGCGCAACGTCTTAGAAAAAACAGAAATTTATCAATATTTTGCAATTTTCACTGTGTTACTTTTCGTTCGTTTTGCTAGAACAAACCGCACCAGAACTCACTAGAAATAGGTTGAACTAGTTTAAACTCAATTGAAGTCAATTCACATCTACTGAGGAAAGTTGGAGTCTTTTCTTTGACGGACAAAAAGATGATACTTTGTTAGTTGAAAAATAGAATGCCATGCAATTTCGCAGGAATGGGAAAGAAGAACACTATTCTCTTATCCAGGAACCTGGATCAACTTATATTGAACATGTATCTCCTTCCCCGAGTCTATCAAATGATATAAATCAAAGCATTATTTCTCGTTTGTCTGAACTATCAATATCACTAGAAAAACTACAAGTAGTAGGGTGTAATGGCAATGTAACCAACACTGGATGTAAGAACAGTGTAATCCACCGACTAGAAAAACATGTAGGACGCCTGCTACAGTGGAGCATATGCCTCCTGTATTTTAATGAGCTTCCTTTTCGCCACATTTTCCAACATATTGATGGTCAAACTGCAGGACCTAATTCTTTTAGCAATTTGTTGAGCAAACACCAACAGTATTTGTTTGTCATTTCAAATGCATTCACCTTGGGACAATGTCCAGAAGACTTGGCAAATAGGGACCCTGTCCTTTGTCCCATACCAGATGGCTAACTGCGACCAACCGAGTCCTTATTTTGTATATAAGTTCATCAGATCCATCCGAAAACTTAAAAGGAATAGTTGGCTTCATCTTGAAATCATATATGGTTATGTGGTTTACCATAAAAAAGAACAAATATTTTACTGACGGACCAAAACATGTCTTTCAAGCAATCCAAACATCACGGTTTTTATCTGACGAATTACTTCAAGTTGTCGATCCAGTAATTCAACGAAATGCATTCTTTGCGCACCCAGAGAATCTTCTGTTGGCAATGCTTGTTGATGAAACATATCCCCAATATGTTGAAGAGAACATATTCGGGAGCTTGATTTCATAAGGATCTTAAAAGCAAGACAAATAATCCCAATAAGAAGACTGATAGAAATTTCGTACCTCCAAAGATAAACTTTCAAGCTTCTGATTACATTGAAATTATTAATTGGAATTCTTGTGTGGTGTATCCTCCCCCAATGGTGCGGAACTTAAGTGAAGATGATATTAAATTATTCATAAATTCTGATACTATGCCAATCAGAGAAATACTAAAGTTTCCCGGTCACACTCAGGCTGTGGAGAGGAGCGTCATAATTGGGACAAAGGCCTCGAATAAAGTATGTGGACATGAAGCTAGAAATGGCTATATACGAGCAACTCTGAAGTCTAGGTCTGTTGTGCATCATTTCTCCAAAAAATCAGACGTTAAATGTGTATAGATATAAAAAAGAAAAATTAAAAAACATAGTAAGCCAAGTAATTCTACTCTATGGAAAATCTTTGTAAATAGATGTAAATATAATGTAAACAACACACCCAACAATTGGATGGTTGGTTGGGTAGGGTGTGGGTGGAACTCGACGTGCAATCATCTCCGCGTGGTGAGTTCTGGATCATTTTGTTCCAGCAAATCGAGCAAAGAGTTGCACAGTGAAAATTGCGAAAAATTGCTAAATTTCTGTTTTTTCAAAGACGTTGCGCGAACGGAAAAAATTAGATTTATGATCACAATTTAATTTATTTAGGTCATTTAAACCATAAAATAAGCATAAAAAATTAAAGCGTGTTTATTTTCAATGTTTTAACTAACAGGAAAAATTGCAAAAATATCGTGATTTTTGCAATTTTTCATAAACTTCAAGTACGATGCGCGAATGGAAGACGTTAATCGATTTTAATTTTTTTATGCCGTTTTTCTTCTTATTACAATAGACAACTTTTCCGCACTAAAGCGTTTCGGAAAAAAAAATTTCTTTTCGACCCACCCTATTGATCATGCCTTAATACAAGTAGCAAATCAGCACCAATATACAGGTTAACGATATATTGAGTTCACTATACCACGTGCCTTTTTAAAATAAACTAATGATAAACGATCAGCAGAGGCTGGGATCTTACATAGCGAAGATGTTTCAGCGTAAACGCCTTGCAGGGCCGGCCGATTGGACTTATTGGATCCAATCGGGATTCGCGCTAAGAAAAATTAAAAATGTCTAAAATAAAATCGCCTTGATAGATGTAAAAATGATTCACATGAACAACCGAAGTCTGTAAAACACGCGGATGCAGATGGCTATATACTGGTTGAAGGAATGAAAGCATTAAAATCTATTCTTTTCTTCATGTTTAGGAAACCCCATATAAATTCAACAATTCCTTGCTACAAATGGCAGAGCTACTGGCTTTCCAATTGCATCTATATCTTTAAGGCTATTTCTAACAGTTCCTGTAATGGTGGCGTCGGGGGGGGGGGGTAGCTTTACTTGATTAAAATGAATTAAAACGTACCTGAGGTCAACAATATGCAGGAGGAACTTAAAAGCCTGGCAATATTTTTTATAGACCATGAAGAAATGAGGAATCTAAAATTTGATCAAATCATAAATGATTTCGTTGATAAAAAATCTAGAAAAATTTGTCTGTAAATATTTTTGTTCTGTAAATAAAATTTTTGTAGTCTAGCTTCGTTTTAATTTTTGTTTTCTTATAAATGTACATAAAAAACCATGGCCGCCTTCCTATTTTGGTCTTTTATGGTTCACATTACACTTTTTATCAGTTGATGTATATTATTATTATAAAAGGCCCCGCCGAAAATTCTGAAATTTGGCCCCTCAATGATAACTCCAGCCCTGACACTGTGCTACCATAAGCTTTGACGAGTTTTGTCAAACTCAAGAAAACTGGTAAGCGTTCGACTAGCGTCGCATAAAGTTTAGCGAAGAATACTACTTCCCTTTTGCAGAAAATGATAACTGCATTCATGCTAGGAGGAGGTTCGTGGATCATTGTGGCCCGACTTTTGTCCCTGACAGTCCAGCTACAGACACCTTTCGCGTAAATAGTATAGGAAAGCTACCAAATCTATTTCGAATTTGAACTTCGAATTTGCTTGTCAGTGTGAATGATAAAAAAATTCGGGTTTCATAAATAGTTAGAACAGAGAAATGAGTTCTAATTTAAAATAATCTCATAGAATTTTGAGCGTTTAAAAATTTTTATTGTTCATCAGTTAGTTTAGTTGTATCAAGCAATAATTGCCTTACGAGATGGAAGTGTATCGTTGCCAACCATTTGAAATACTTTCTATGGGAAACTTTTGTGCCGAATTGTCATTTGGAAGTAATTGGATATTTGAAGAAATCTTACGTATAAAGTTAGTCAAAGATAAAAGGAAGAAGGTTACGTACAAACACGTTTTATGAAAATTTGCCTTCAATTGAAACAGATCTTATGGGTCAGTTTAGCCACAGAAATGATGTGATACGGATAATAGAGAGACTTTTACTTGTGTAAAACAGAATCATGACAGAAATAATATTGTAAATGAAAATAACTACCACATATGAAAAAAAAAACAGCGCAGACAATTAATTATGCTAAGCCTTAATAAATTATTTTCTTACCTACATTTAATTCATGTGTAAAAGAAAATGCAGATTACTGTGTATTAGTGTACTTATAAAAGTTAACCTTTTAAATCCTTAAAATCCATGTAGCATCGCTGGTTCGCTGCAATAGATAGTGATTTGTCAAAATCGAAATATTTTATTTTAAAATGTAAGGGTGGCATATTTGTTGTCAATAAGAAAATCTTTGGAAAATCTAATGACAGTCATATGACGGTTATGACCTACTTAAAAAAATTAAATTGTAACATCTGTTCTTCGCTTAATGTCTGATGAAAATGGCGTGAGAATAGTTGTACTTGTGTTAGTGTAGGCTTAAGGCTGTTGTGTACTAACCTTATTTGATTCGCTCATCATAATGCTAACCTATGGAGAAAATGTGTCCAAGGATTGCCGACTTAGATTGGAAGATTTTTTGAAAAAATTGTACTCAGTAATAGAGAAAAAAAGTTTTAAACTTTGGGCATTTTTCATTGCAAAAAATTGCAAATCATGTTTTAAAATTTAAATTATTCGGGGGGTGGGGGAAATCTGGTAGTGCATTTTAAACGCTTATAAATTCCTTTGGTAGACGAAATTTATAAAATGAACCTTGTTGCCAGGTGCAGAAAAGTTCAGGCTATCTGAAAATACCATTTTTATTAGATTATCAGCATTTATGTAGCTGAAAAAGTACACAAATTTTCTCCATAGGTTAACATTGAGGAGAGCGAATCCAATAGGGTTAGTACACAGCAGCCTTAAAAACAAAAGTTTCAACATTTTTTTCTGAATTTCCCAACATCCCGATATGCAATTCTGAATAATTCTTTGTAATCTCGAGTATATACACTTAATAAATTAAATCGTTTTAATAGAGGTGAAGTGTTTGCAAGCTTAAAAACTAAGAGGAGTATGTAAAGAACATGAATATACTTATGGATTAGTAAAAGAGTCTTTTAATATTTTGAGCACTGTCGTAGTTAAAGCAAATAAACAAAATAAACTCAAATCAAATGTTATTTGATCATTGGCTTGCAGTGAGTTATAATCTTTGTTCATTTTTAAACAACACATAAATTTTTGTTTATGATCAATTTGATTTTCTACTAAAATATTGGTAAAAATAAGAATAGTTATTCGCCTTGAATTCAAAGAGTTTTCACAGTACAATGTTAGGATGGTTTATCTTTCCACGGGAAGAGTAATATTATAGTCTTTCTATAGTTTATTTATACTCTGACTGAAGATTTTAAACAAATTAAAATGTAATTCATTCTTGAATTATGTAAATT